>JAGWCC010000033.1:1200000-1800000 GCA_022651775.1 Drusus annulatus
ATGTCAGAGGTCTTAAAACTGAATTAACTTTACTTCAGTCAACTATACCGTTGTTTGGTGATGATTTGGTGCTACTCTCTGAGACTGGGTTAGAGCCAAATATACTCTATGGTGAATTACAATTTCTGAATTATATTGTGAAGGTAGAAGTGTTCTCACCATTGCTAAAAAAAAGCGATCATCTTAATAGCAATCAGTAAAAAAATTAAGGTAACCAATAATTTCCGCAACGAAAAATTTTGTGAATAAACCTTGACAAACCATCCAGTTTCAAAACATTTTTCTTAATAATCAACTATAATTCGAGGAACTACAAGGCATGGAACTGGTAGAGGAAGGATGAAAGTTGACTTAATACTGTAAAAATGAGTTCCCTGCGGCGTATGTGCGGTAAATCTATGTATGCCCGTGTTCAAGTGTGGATATCCGGAAAGAATGCGAGGCTGATGTAAACGTAATGAAAAGGGACACTTAGATGGTTTGGGCATGTAGGGCAAATAAACAAAGAAAGAAATGTTTTCTTTTAAGCTGATTCTTATTGCTCTGGGTCTATCAAACCCTACTAGGCATGTATAATATTCATAATAATAAAATGAAAATTCTATCTTTTTCGTACTGTAAGAAACACTCCAAAATTATAATATTAAAAATTATTATCTTATATCAAGCAATCAAACTAATAAGAGATGAGATTATACCATTAGATTCACATATGTCAATCTGAAATGTGAACGCAAGCCAATTTATTTTTAACTGACCTTGTTCTATATCGAACAAGAATGTTCAGCTAGAATCACAGAAAAGCGCATTTGGGTGCATTTTAATTTCAAATTAGATGCAACCTTTGAAATGCACACGATATTGATTTGCCGCATGCAACTCAATCAACAAACAATGCAACGTCGTTTGAAAAATTCAAGTCTACTCAATTTGATCATCTGCTCGAGGAAGAATTTCGAAAAAATGAAGAATTGAAAAAGTGAGCTAATTTAATTGGCCTGTCTCAGGACTAGAAGTCGAAAGGTTTTTTTTTATCTAAATTGGCGATATCAGTTTTCTTTCAAAGTGGTGTAAATAACAATTCTAGGGATTATCTGTTGAGTGAATTTATTGTTATTACAATTGTTAAGGGTCAGCACTCAAAAATGACACTAAACGTTACTTTCTAGCATTGTAATACAAGCAATCCTACAAATGATGTATCTGAAAATGTTCTATGGGTAGTTGTAACTGTAATCCTTTAAATTCTATGAAAAAAAATACTGAAATGTCAATAAAATATGCAGTTTTGAAACCGGAAAAGCATTTTTAACGATTTACCTGAAATTCTAGAATTTTTCATATGGAGACTTTAGAAGATTACTGTTTAATAATTGTATTCACTAGAAACCTCAGACATTTTTCTAACTGCCCATATATAATTAACAGATGAATCATTTGTAGTATTGCTTGTACTAGAAAGCCAAGAAGTGTCTATTTTTGAATGCTGACCCTTAAGGGTCGAAACTTAAAAATACACACTTTTTGGCTTTCTAGTACAATAAAAACTACAAATTATTTACCTATTAATTATATACGGGTAGTTAGAAATATGTCTAGGGTTTCCAGTGAACCCAATTCTTGAACAGTAATCTTTTAAATTCTTTATGAAATCTACACTGGAATTTTAGGTAAAACATTGAAAAACGACTTTGCTGGTTTTCACCTTTTTCTAATATTTTAGCATATTTTTCATCGCATTTAAAGGATTATAGTTAAAAAATTGTATTCTATGGAAACCTCAGACATTTTTCTAACTACCCATTGAAAATTTTCACATAAATCATTTGTAGTTTTGCTTGTATTAGAATGCTACAAAGCGACGTATAGCGTCATTATTGAGTGCTCGTCCTTAATTTTATTTAATAGAAAACATTTTAAAAGCATTGTATTATGCGTACAGGTACGTAGGTATTAAAAATTTCAAGCACGGATTTACTCCTAAGTGATGTTGCTTTTTGATCGTACATTGGCATGAATTTGTAATAAAGTAACAAAAAAATATTTTTCCAGAGTAACAGTTTACATAACTCGTTCGATACGTATATTTTTTTGTATTTGTCGAGTTTCTGTATTGACCACCTCATATATAACCCGAAAGCATTTTCCTTTAAACGATCAATCGTAATTATGAATTTTAGCGGCACGTGGAAAGTCAATATTCAATTAACGAGGCAAAACTTTTTTTAAGTTGCGTAATGTATGTTGTTTCGTGTGAAAACAATTTTTGTTTAACATTTTTTTAATCTACGAATACAAATTGAATAGTTCTTCGACAAACGTGTTATTCCGAGCTGAGCCCATCAAATGTCACAAGGGTTATTATGGAAAATTACTTTGACCATCGACATGATAATCACTAGGATAGACTTTGACTTGGTGTAGAAATCGTAAGCCTATCTCACACTGAGTATTATTAACGTTTAACCAAGTAACTTTAAGTAAGCTAGTAATATGAAAAAAAAATTTGAGTTAAATAAGTTTGAGAGGCAAGCTCAATGCGATCATGGGCATACCGATATGATTACGCAAAACATGCACTTATATTTCCGATTGCATTTTTATAACAGTCTCTTGCTAGTTTCCTAAAAAGAGCTTAATTTAATTACACGATGTTTTCGCCGGAAAGGCAAAAGGGTTTAACCAACACTTTGGTAAAAAATGAGTGAAATATGCAGTTTTGATCAGTTTTTTTTGCGTCGAAGGCTCTGCTTCTCGTTTGATTCTAAAGACTTTTTGGCCATTCAGCCATCTAAAATATATTTACCATTTGGGAGAAGACTTGACTCAAGCCACAAAAGTTTAGGACTTTTTTTCGCATTTTGTCGCTTCAGGTAACAAAATCTAACCAGGTACTGAACTTTTATTGTAAAAAAAAAAAAAAACTTAAAATTGCTCTAGTCTACACTTCCCAAAATGGCATTTCCGCCTTTTTGCTTTCTGGCGAAGAAAGGAACCAGCAAGGGAATACAATCCAAAATATATCTGGAAGTTCTGCGTGATTCTATCGATATGCCCGATCGCATTGTGCATGCTTCTCAACCTAACCTAACCCAAAAGATAAAAAAAAAAAAATTATTGACCCATTTGGAAAAACCACAGCCTACCCTATATCTAGGGTCGGGTGAGGTTAGGTTAAGAAGGGCATGCACATTAGGATCGTGAACATGTCGATACAGCCATGCAAAAAAACGACAAAATTATTTTGGCTTGTATTTGAAGGTTATAAAAGCAGATACAGCAATTTCCAAAAAGTCGAAAAAAAGTTGAGAATGCATTTACACAGAGATTTAGACTGTTAACCTAATAAATGCAATGGTTAGATGCAAACTCAGCTTCTCCCATCAAAATCCGCGTTTGAAAGTATGCATTAAAAGCAAAGATAGCGATTTCCGTGTTTTTCAAAAGCAAACACAGCAATCTCCATTTCAACCAATCAAATAAATGTAGGTAATCTTTTAAGCCAATCAACACAAAGTGAAGATTTTTTGGAAAGTTTCGTAGCAAACACAGCAATCTCCAATATTGCATGAAGCAAAACCAGAAATCTCCAATGTTTTTGACGCAAAAGCAGCAATCTCCCGCTTTAAAAGTAATTTATCATTTTATATACTTGCATCAAACAAAATGCATGAATGCAAATAATTCTACATATCAAAATAATATATGATGTTCTTTTTCAACTTCTAATGAAACCCCATTTAAAACTTACTAGTTTTTTGCCATTTTCTTATAAACACAATAGCGGAAGATTACTGCTTTTGCTCTAATAGCACTCATTTATTTATTTAACTCTTATGTAACTGAAGAAAACTACACTTTTTTTAAATTGATATAAAGGTTTTTTTACAGTGTATAATTTTCTGAAGTTTGCTGGACCACTTTTATGGCATAATACATTACTCAGTTCAAGAATTGGTGAAGTAGATTTCACCCAGTACAATCTTTTCTTGGGGTTTTTAATTTAGTTGTTGATTAAAAATAGTATTAGGCATACAGGTGATGTACTTTGAACACAACAGTACCTCAAATTTATCATTTAAAATAAGATGAAATTATTAATAAATTTGGCAAGGTTCAAATTCCACATAAAGCACATTAGGGTACCCGAATACCCTCTCAGTCATCAGAAGGTGTAAGTTTAACTTAAGAGTTTTCTGCTCACATACCACCCTCCATATATCTAACGGTTATATTTAATTGTTCATTTTCACTATTGTGGAGAAGTCAGGAAGTTTCAACCGGTTAGACTAACTGGAACACTAAAAAAAATCTATGTGCAAACCGAAAAGGGTACCCGGGTACCCTTTCAGTCACATAAAGGTTAAAATAGTTTCAATTATACGCACCGAAACTCATATCAGCAATCCAACCTTGTTCCCTTCATATCATTGGATCGAAGGCTACTCCATCAATAATGCAAATCGTGAGACCATCCCCACAATGATAATATTATGATCGATACAGCATTGTTTATTTTGTAAGAAAGGGAAGCTTGTCCTCGGCGCGTAATACCAATAAATTACTTCCATAGAAAATATATTCAAATGAAAGCAAAAATACCACTTTGCTGTGACATTCTAGTCGGAAAGAAACCGGAATACGATTGGGAAAAGTTGAACGGAGGGAAATATTTTACTTTGAGGCTTGAAAATATATTTTCTTATTCGTAAAAAGCATTTACTTTGTGCTTTACCATATTTATAAACAAAAGAGAATAAATAAATTAATTAATGAATTTTAATATTGTCCTGAAGATGGAAGGGTGCTTCCGAAACCGGTTGACAAAATTTGAAAATAAAAGTGGTTTTAAACAAAATTTATCTGTTTTTTATTTTTTTAATCTTTTTATCGTAACGCTGTTTCTTAGGCGTACAAAAATGATTACAATTGGACCTAGTCATGCAGAAAGCATCCAACCCCAAAAAGATGAAACTGAAAAAAGGACCATTGAAAATATGACGATAAAAAAAGCATTTTTTTGCGTAACCGGCCAGTTATATTATACATAAGCTAACATATCAGTTACTGGTATGTGTTTACTCCCTCCTTCAGTATTAATCTATTCAAGAGTCAGGCTCACTTTTATAAGAAACCCTCCTGACAGCATCCCTAAAGATTTTAGTATTAAGATAATCAATGGTGCCCATTACCATCAAAGTCCACGGTTCCTGATTCATCCGTATCAATTTCAGCAATCATTTCATTCAGCTGATCTGGAGTGAGCTGGTCATCCAAAGCCGCCAAGATCTCCCGGAGACTGCTCGTAGGGATGTATCCATTTCCTGAAAATTAGCACATTCGAGTTGAATTTGATATATTACCATTAGACTGGCGAGATGCACATGCCAAAAAAATTGCACTAGCAATAAAAAAAAAATGCTTGAAGAATTACTATAAAACACAAATAACTTGGTTCTCCGGAAAAATAACACCAGCGACAGAAAAGTCACCAGGAGATATACGAAATATCGACCATTTCCAGCTTGAAAAGTTTACATTAGAAAATTATGAGATTGATGGTTTAAATATGCATTAATTGCGAACACTGGCTCAAATATTTATTTATCAAATGCATTTATAATAAAACAAAATGAACAATCTGAAAGTATGTTGCCTATTATATTGTATGATTGCTTACGGTATGGAAGATCTAAAGTTTCTCGTGTCTAGGATAAACCAAGTATGTATCCAGAATGAGTTGATGATGAATGTAAGTAAGTCCAAAGTCATGGTGTTTGAAAGAGAGAATACAAGAACAGCGTGCAATATAGTTGTGAATGATGAATACTTGGAGCAAGTGGATGTGTTTATGTATTGAGGAAGTATGTTTACGACAGACGGAAAGGCTGATAAGGATATTGAAAGAAGGGTGAATGCAGGAAACTCCACTAATGGAGGACTAAGCATTCGATGCAGAAAAACAAACTGATCAAAATGACATATTTAACTAATTTTTTTTACCAAAGGGTCCCTCAAACCATTTCGCCTTTCCAGCGATAATATTCGATGAAGCATAAAAATCTTATATTTTTTTAGGATAAAAATATCAATTTCCGAGTCGGACCTATTAATTCGAAAAATCGTTCAATATTGTAAACGCTTCGAAAAAAAAACAATGCCCATCACTGGGGTGGGAGGGGATTTTATGGCTTAAATAATACCTACTGAAATGTTTTTATTTTATGTTTTTCAAGACTACTTAATGCTAGAACCGATGAAATTTATGGCCCGTAACAGCTTTCCGGATTTCGAGCATTGTAGAAAAATGAATAAATAATACGTCTTAAATATTGTTTTTAAGAAATGAAAAATTAACCTTGAATAAGACCACGAATAAATATTTTTTTTATGACCGACCGGTTTCGCTTAGTCTAAGCATCGTCAGTGTACAAAATTAAAATAAACACAAAATACAAAGTGTGCGGTTATATACAGGTCTACATACAGAGGGAGAACGAAATATAAAATAAAATAAACAAATAATGAGAAAATAATAGAATAACATTTAAATTATAAAAATGTAACAGAGAGAAAGAGACAGATATTATTATTGAAAAGAGGCGAAACGTCAACTGAGAAGGTGATTAAAGAATAATGATAATATTGTGAGTTTACAGGAAATATACTTTATATTGGTCTTTTATTGTTCGCTTAGACGGTTAGGGCATGTAGAGCGAATTAACAAAGAAAGAAGTGTGAAAAGAATATATCATGCGAAAGTGAATGAAAGAAGAAGTCGAGGACGCCCGACAAAGACATGGCACGATCAAATAAATCAAATACTTGAATCGGGTAATGTGAAGAGTCAGAATAACAGAAGAGTATGTATGAGACGATGTATGAATGTGGATGAAGCAAGGAGTGTGTGCTAAGACAGAGTTTTATGGCAGTCCGTCCTCTCTGCCTACCCCTGCGGGGTAACGGCGTGATGGTTAGTTAGTAAGTTGGTCTACTGGACATATTAAACTGATTATTAAGAATATGACCATTTATTTTAATGGCTTTCTTTATTTCTAGTGCTTCTAAATTATTTTATCTGATGTCACGATTATGTTTGTGAAGAATATGAGGACGGTGCTTTTATTGAAGGTATGATCTTTATCAATAAGATGATTAGCGAATTCTCTCGGTTTCTTTGATATAATTTTAGTGTTATTCTACTTTGTTTTCTCTTTGTATTGTTTGTTTGGTTTAATATTGTACCCTTATTATTCTTAGGCTAAGCGAAACCGGTCGGTCATAAAATAAAAATAATATCCGTAGTCTTAAAACAAGTTATTTTTTCATTTCTTTAAATATGTCAGGCAACAAAGTGCTTTATTTCCACGACGCGATGTATTTTTTAAATTACCTTCTTTATCATACAATCTGAAGGCTTCTTTTAGTTCTTTTTGGAGAGCTTCGTCGTCTTCGTCCAGGAAATGAGTTGCCACTCTGCAGAACGAATCGAAGTTCAGTTTGCCGGTTCCTGAAAACGAATACATAATATGAATTTGTTATATTTCATACGTTCATTTTGAAACATTTTTATTGCAAACTAGGTCAGTCGAACTTTCAAGATTTCAAGGAATGAGTACCCCTCTAGAGAATTTCCCCGAAGCATGTCAAGAAGAGAACCAGGTTCTGTAGAATAGATTAAACAAAATCAGTTTCAAGGGCTTTTATGTTTCAAGTTTGTTAAAACTTTTATAATTGTCGTATTATCCGTATTGAATTTACTTGTATTTTACATAACTAAGCAATATTGTGTACCCACAAAATTCTGGGTACATACGTTATACTCTCAGAGCAATAATATACAAGAAGGAAAGCTTTGCCAAAGTGTAGTGAGGATTGTTGCTTTTTCCTGACTCGGGCGTGGCTAGGGTTTTTATGGACACGCCCTTTACATCCATTCATAGCACATGTCGATATTATGGTTTGTTTATTTGTATTAGCACTTTTTCACAGTATTGTCATCAACAAAACCAGTTGTACTCAAACACCGTTGAGTTATGTCGCATAACAAAACATAGTGGGCGAAGTGCCCGGAGACATGCTTACATACTATACAAGAGGGAGCGCTGCTTTGTCAGTTTTGATGAGCTTTGCCTGACTCGGCTAGACCTGAGCGTGGCTAGGACTAGGGCTAGGGTATTTATACATCCATTCATAGCACATGTCGACATAATGTTTTTGTGTATTCGTATGACCACTTTTTCAGAGTATTTTTTTTTTAAATATAGCACATAACCTAAAAAACCGTTGAGTTATGTCCATTTATGTCGCATATAAAAACGTGTGGGCGGAGTCAACGGAGACTCGGGGCACGAAAACCATTCTTAGAATGCTTTAAAGCGGTGTGATAATTTGGGATTTTTTTTGTCTCTTTCTTTCTCATGGTGTATGACGTAAAAGCCCGAAGAAAGTGATTTATCCCAAATTTGTTTAGGTTGGGTAAAAATAATTAGCTCTCTCTCTCTATATATTGTTACTCCAAGCTAACATACCCAAAAGTGGTGGGATATTATGTGACAACTTGTCTTGTCTCTTTGTCTCTCGTAAAGACATGTAAAGTATAGGTTGGGTAAAAAATATTTTCGTCTCTCCCATATATATTCATAGACACACCTTTTTTACAAACAAAGAAATATAGCACACAACCTCTAAAAGCGTTCGCAAAACAAAACGATATAAAAAATACCATTAAATGATTTACAGATTCAGAATATCTTACAAAACGAATAGCATAACGTTTGCTTAAATAATAATGGAAGTTTATAGTTAATATATTATATTTATATACTTAGTAATTCGATAATCCTAACGCGCTGTCAAAAATGAAGCAAAGTAGGCGGAGTCGCCGGAGACGCGGGAGACGGTAAATATCCTTACAATACCTAAAAACGGTGTGATATTTTGCGAAATTTTTCTTGTCTCTTTCTCTCTCGTGGTGTACGACGTGAAAACCCAGAGAAAGTTATTTATCGCTAATTTGTTAAAAATATTAGCTCTCTCCATATATTATTACTCCAAGCCTGGAATATACGTTTAACAAGGACGATTAAATGGGGAAAAAAAGCTGTCGATCGTTCAATTTTGACAAAAGTTTGAAACACTGTAACCAAAACCAACAAAGAAAACAGAAAGCATCTTCAAAGGTCTAAACTTAATCTATCTCACCTTCGTTATCCTCTCCATCTAGAAGTGTATCCAGCTCCTGGTCGTCGTAGCTGTGCACCATCGTATTGAGGATCGTCCTGACCTTTTCTTTTTCAATCCGCCCTTGCTTGGTTGAGTCGAACATGGCAAAAGCTCTTCGAAGCACTAGAAATATTGAGTAAATGATACATTTATGAACTTTTTGTTTGAAAGAGAGAGCACGCAAACAGCGTGCAATATGTGAATGATGAATACTTGGAGCAAGTGGATGAGTTTATGTATTCAGGAAGTGTGTTTACGAGAGACGGAAAGGCTGATAAGGATATTGAAAGAAGGATGAATGCAGGAAACTCCATTAATGGAGGACTAAACGCTGTTTTTTTTTTTTTATATGAATACCGCACAAGAGTCTCAACTGCTCCCAACCGTCTAGAGCCAGTGAGACTATGGCATCCCCAAGTAGGGTATGTTGTGAGGCTGAAGGTACTGGGGAGGGGAAGGAGATTGGGAAGAGGAAGGTTGGGAAGTACCTGGCTATTCAGATCTGGTCACCAAACACGGCTATAGCCATTTCAAGCAACGTTTCGATTCTGAATGGTGGTCTTTCACCAGGGCGATACTTAAAGTATCTACCACTCTATCTTGGCGCAAATAAGAAATTGTCCGAAGAAGCGAAACTAGCAGTCCACAATAGAGTGCTTATACCAACCCCGATGTATGGGAGTGAGGCATGGAACTGGCAGAGAAAGGATGAAAGCAGACTAAATGCTGCGGAAATGAGATCCTTGAGATGTACGAGTACGTGCGGTAAAACCATGTATGACCGTATTAAAAATGTGGATATCCGGAAAGAATGCAAGGCTGATGTGAGCGTAATGAATAGGATCAAGAAAGAAACGCTTAGATGGTTTGGGAATAAAGAGCGAATGGACGAAGAAAGGAGTGTGAAAAAAATATATCATGCCAAAGTGAATGGAAGAAGAAATCAAGGACGCCCGAGGAAGACATGGCACGATCAAAAAAATTAAATAATTAAATCGGGTCACGTGAAGAGTCAGAATAACAGAAGAGTATGAATAAGCCTATGTACGAGTATGAATGTGAATGAAACAAGTGTGTGCCAAGACAGAGTTGTGTGGCAGTCCGTCCTCTCTACCCACCCCTGCGGAGAAACGGCGCGATGGTTAGTTAGTTAGTCCACGCTACGATATTGCAGAGATAGGATTTTAATTTTTACTTCAAAAACAAAATTGACAAGCTAATGGAATAGTTTCCACACTCCAAAAAACCTTGGAGCATTCAATAATGTATCAGGTCATTGAAAATGAGCAGGAAAATTCAATTTTGTGACAATGAAGATATTATATAGGCTTGCGATTTTCATTGTTTTTCATTTCTAATATTTATTTTTACATATCTTCGTTGGAAAGGCAAAAGGGCTTATTTAGGGCATTAGGGCAGTTTTGATCAGTTCTTTCTTTTGAATGGAATTTTCTGACTCTCGTTTGATTCTAAAGACTTGTGTGGCCTTTTAACCGTCTAAAATATATTTACCATTTAAACGAAGGCTTGAATCAAGCGATACAAGTTTCAGACCTTTTTAACGTTGTGTTGCTTTAGGTAACTCCGTGAGATCATTGAGTTACCTGAATTATTTTTTTGTCTTCAAAATCCAACAAAGTAATGAAGACTTATGAATTTTATTGTGAAACAAAAAAAAACTTTAAAGTGCTCTGGTGTAAACTTCCCAAAATGGTGCTTTAGCCTTTCACCTTTCGAGCGACGATATGTTTAATTCTGTAAAGCCATTTCACTGACCAAATAAATATTAAAACTATAGTATAATTAACATAATAAGTGAAACAAAACCACTAACTTTGAAATATGATGCGCCATTGATATTGCACGAAGTGAGGTTTGATTTTTACCATACTAAACATAATAAGTTTGGAAAATACGTTAAGGGTTAAATCACGCATTCAGCTATAGGAAGTTAAAGATTTATTTGTTTAAAAACGATGTTATTATTACGACGGTTGTTGATATTCCTGATTTGCTGTTCTTTTGTCAAGACAGAGACTTAAATTATTATATATATTAGCTATATAGACAATTTATAGCTAATTTAAAAAATAAACATTTAAAAAAATTAAAAACTAAGGTTGGTGTGTTTCAACAATTCATTAAATTTCATCCCAAACCAATGATTAGCGCTAGCGTTGGTAAAAATTTCAATGTTTTGTGAATGCTTCACGAATTACTATTTCTTTGAAATGAACCTTTTGCAGTGAACACTTCAATGAAGGGATCTAACTTCCCTTCAAGTATTTGTTCAATGAAATGAATTGAAAGAAGTTTGAACTGCCGCAAAATGAAATAGTTCACATGGAGCAGTCAGAACGCTAAAATGAACTACCAACTTCATTTGAAGTATTTGTTCAATGAAGAAGTAGGAACTGCTGGCAAAAAGAAGTAGTTCTTTCAGAGCGGTCACAATGCTAATTAGCGTTATTTCATTTTACGATATTTGTGCCGCCCTCCGCGGTCGAGTGGTAAGACGCTCGACTACGATTCCATAGGTCGCGGGTTCTAGCCCGGCGGGTGCAAAACATTTTTATTGAATTAATATGTGTAAAATTCATACAAAATAATACATAGTATATTTGCAGTACGTTCCAGAATGGTAGATACTCTTAGTATCGCCCTGGTGAAAAACCACCATTCAGAATCGAAACGTTGCACGTTGCTTGAAATGGCTATAGCCGTGTTTGCCTTCACCTTCCTCGTCCCCTTTCCACTACCTGCATCCTTACAAAATATCCCAATTGGGGAGGCCACAGTCCTACTGTCTGCAGATGGTTGGTAGCAGTTGAGACTCTTGTGCGGTATTCATATGAAAAAGAGTAAAAAAGTATGGCCCTGGTAATAGACCAACATTAAAGATCAAAGCTTTATTTGTATCCATTTCTTGTTTCAAGTACTTCCTATTTACCATCTCCTTCATCTTATTCCTTCCTACTTTAATAAGCCTTACAACATTCCCGAATTGAGGATGCTATAGTCTCACTTGCCTAGGCCATTAACGGTATCACATTAACCAAACAATTAGGAATGAGTGTCCGAACAGATTTTGGCGCTCAATTATCTGGAGCTTACTTCTGCACGGAAACTATGTGACAGATACGTCACATAGATGTAGAGAATAAATCTGTTCAGCTTTTGAACAAATTATGATCGGCTGAAAAATATGACGGTCATATTGTTATGGTCGTCAGTTAATCACAATATGTCGAATAAATTAAATGGGCCTAGAACGACGTGTAACGGGGACCATTTAAATGTTCAAAATAAAACAATGGCTTTAATCGTTGAATTGTGACAAAAGTTTGAAAAACCTCAAATTCAATAACCTCCGATGAATATTAGAATATTTAAATAATTTGTTACTCACTCGTCATCTGCTCTTCGTCAATTGCGGCCTGAAACAAAAACGGTTTCAAAGGAAAATTAATCAAACAGAAAACAGTAGTTTAAACACATTTACCAGATTGATGGAGCAAATCCGTCACACTTGTTTACCCTGGTTAATGGTGATTCGTAAACAGTAGCGACTCAACCTCAAATATAAACCTCGAGAAAACGAAAATCATGCGCTCCCAAGATCTGGACATTAGCGCCAGAGAAAATTATTTAGAAGCTGTAGATCAAAACATTTACTTGCGTCAAGTTCTGAAACTAAGCAAAGAAAACCAGACCAGTAAAATTGAGATTAAAGTACTCAGTAAAAACAGGTTTCAAACAAAATAAATCTTACAAGGCACATTGTTGGGTACTACCTCAGAGCAATGATATACCAGGAGGAATAGCTTGTGTAGTCAGGATTGTTGATTTTTTCCTTAATCGGGCGTGGATAAGGTCTATCTATGGCTTGGGTATTTATACATCCATTCATAGCACATGTCGACATAATATAATGAAATGAAATTTTAATGTACACAAATTGTAATATCCGTCAATTTTTATTAATTTACTGTTTTTTTTTTACACATAGGTATTCTCAATTGACGACGAAAAATACAATTTCATAAATCATGTCCGGTGAGGTGGCCACAAATGTTTTGTTTATTTTTGTAACCACTTTCTCACAGTATTGTTTTCAACAAAAATATAGGATACAACCTAAAAACCGGAGTTATGTCCATTTATGTCGCATATCAAAACGTGTGGGTGGAGTCAATGGAGACACGGGACACGAAACACATTCTTACAATGCCTTAAAGCGGTGTGATGGTTCATGATGCTCATGGTGTATGACGTAAAAGCCCGGAGAAAGTGATCTATCCCAAAAATATAGGATAAAACCTAAAAACCGTTGAGTTACGTCCTGTTATGTCGCATAACAAAACGTAGTGGGTGGAGTCTCCGGAGACGCAGGAGACGGAAAACATGCTTACATACCTAAAAGTGGTGCGATATTATGTGATAACTTGTCTCACGGTTTACGCCGTTAAAACCCAGAGAAAGTGATTTATCGTAAATTTGCATAGATCGGGTGATAATATATTTTGCTCTCTTTCTCCATAAATATATTCTCTGAGATTACTACAGCTACAAAAACCATTTTCAAGCAAACGAAGATATTACATTACAATTGAAAATAAGAGATTTCGATATTGCACAATACAATGTTACTGATTCGACAGTTTCGTGAGACTTTGTATGAAATCCATTAAATTTATACAAAGGCATTATCTTTTAAATATATAAAAATTTCCCTGGAAACCAAGAAGAAAAAATAACAAAAAAAAAACCAAACAAGACTAAGGTATATTGTTATTTTTACTACACTTATAGTTTGCTTTTGTCCGACCCGATAAAACTAAATAACTTAAACCCAATAACAGAACACTAACGGTATCGAAAATACATGAAGAACACACCAATAATATGACATTTTTTAATATTCTCTTTTTTTTCGCCCTGGTGGGCTTTTACAACAAATTTCTGTAATATATTTATGTTGACAAGTAAACCATTATATGATAGTACGTGAACTTTAAAAAATAAAAATAAAATAACATACATTTTGAAAAATAAAAATAAATGAACTTAAACATAATATACCATAATCAGTGGTGAATATAAAATGCCGTATAAAAAATAACAATAGTAATACAAATAAATAAAATAGAAGAGAATAAAAAGATATACACTATTGTGTGGTAGACTCAGAGCCGGCTCGTGACTTTTTAGTATGCTAGGGTGCTAAGATTGAAAAATATATATAAATATATAATTTATATTTTTTTAATAAATTTTTTCAGGATTTTTCAGCTTTGGTGTGCATTACACGGTTTTCTGAAAAATCTTCATACAAAAAAATGAAATTTTGAAAACAAATAAAATTCTTTTTCGGCTACAACAACATTAATAACGTCGTGTTTTTCAATCTTAGCACCCTTGCACACTAAAAAGTCACGAGCCGGCTCTGGCGTAGACTCTATTTCAGTGAAGTATTTGTGAAGAGTTCGTTTTATCACTAATACAAAATCACCAGTTACATCAACATTCCCAAATCTATTACCAAGACTATGCAAACGATTTATAAGTGTGAAAGTCTGAAAGTTGATTTAAAAATTGGCGCAAAAAAGTAGCAATTTGTCTTGTATTTTTGGTCGGTACATGTAAGTTTATTTTAGCGAGAATATCAGGGCTGTCAATAACATAATAAATAATTTTATTTAGTCGGACTAGGTAAGAAACAAAACTTCTGCTTCATAAAATTGTTTCCATCCAAAGCAATGATCTTGAAGAATAAAATATAATTGGTACGGAATAACCCCAGTTCGGTTATTAAAAAACGACGTGTTTTAGAAGAATAAACAAAATATTAAAAACTTTAAAAAATATCAACAAAAAAATCTCAAAAAATATTTCCGGTACCGGGAATCGAACCCGAGCCTCCTGGGTGAGAGCCAGGTATCCTAGCCACTAGACCATACCGGATTGAAGTGCTCTCGGCTTAGTATATCTATCCAAGCATAAATATGTTTAAATATAAACAGTCGCATGGCTTGGCAAAGTCAATATACTAGCGTTGGGAAAAACTTCAATGTTTTGTGAATGCTTCACGAATTGTTAGTTCTTTAAAATGAACCCTTCGCAGTGAACACTTTAATTGAAGTCGAACTCGCAAAAAAGATATTTGAATTTATCCGGTAATGTGTTCAGTCCTTTTTGGAACCGGTTCCTCGCCGAAAAAACACACTTACTAGTCGGTAGGGATTTGAAAAAGAACTGGAACTGGTTCCTCGCCAAATAAAAAATGCGTACTAGTCGGTAGGGATTTCAAATTGAAAAGAGCTGAAATCAGTTCCTCGCCAAAATAAAAATCACGTTCCTTTAGGTCAAAGTACTTTGAAGTCGGACTTCAATTGAAGTACTTGTAATGCAGTACTTCTTTATGGGCTTTGAAGTTCACTTTCACAACTGTACTGCTACAAATTGAAGTAGTTCTTTATAATCTAACTTCCGTTGAAGTATTTGATCAATGAAATGAAGTTAATGAAATGAATGAATGCTAAAATGAACTACCAACTTCAATTGAAGTATTTGTTCAATGAACAATGAATGGAGTAGGAACTGTTGCCAAAAGAAGTAATTCTTTCCAAGCGGTCACAACGCTACAATATAAATATCGTCGCCGGAAAGGCAAAAGGGCTTAAGCGACACTTTTGTCAAAAATAAGTTGAATATGCAGTTTTGATCACTTTTTATTTCTTCATCGAAAGCTCTGACTCTCGTTTGATTCTGAAGACTTTTGTGGCCCTTCAGCCATCTAAAAAATTTTAGTACTTTGAAAAAAGCTTGACTCAAGCGATACAAGTTTTGGCTTTTTTTATCGTTTCAGGTAACTCCGTGAAACCATTGAGTTACATGAGTCCACTATTTTTTCAAAATCTAACCAGGTACTGAAGACTTTTTTATTTTTTTGTAAAAGTGCTCTACCAAAAAAAATTTTCCCAAAACTGCGCCTCAGCCCTTTTGCCTTTCCGGTGACGATGTTAAAAATACATTACACAACCAATTTCACTCGTATCTACGGCAGATGAACATAATTCAACAAAGACATATTTTACGGTCAACTGTTGAAGATTGTGTAATTGCTGGTAACAAAATTTAAGGAAAGCCAGATATAAAAGCTTGCTGTTTATACTAAAATAAATATAAAATTTTCCTCTTCAGAAGCTAAATGACTACGGAAAAAGTATCACTTTAAAAAAGCCTTATTCAAATTAAGACATAAGCTTAAAAATATTTTAAAAAACACCTTTTTTTATCATAATAATTCTCCAATACCAATGACGTTACATATATATATATACACGTTGTAGTAAAGTGGCAAGCAATAATCACGCTAGTTGGTGTGATCGGTGTTTAAGCCGATTTAGTACTAAACGGTCACGCGTCGCTTGAGGTCGTTTCAAACAAGTATGGAACGCGGTCTGAACTTCGGATCTGTTTCGTTCATACACATATATTCTATGAATGTCTGTCTTTGTCATGACCGATATTTAGATGAATTTACTGGTAACGTGTGTGTTTTGCTTGCCACATTTTGTGTTAATATTCTAAGGCTTTAACGTGTCTATATATGTAACGTCATTGTCCAATTCAATATTTTCCGCATTTATTTTATATCGTTTTTCTTTCACGGAAAACAAGTTTCCACATAAAACGCCCAAATTAGCTCGTATGTGTTTCGATAAACAAGAGGTTGTTTACAAACAAAGTGAAAAAATACAAACATAACGTTAAAAAATAAATCAATTCATAAAACCTTTGAAACATTCTGGAACACGCTCTCAGTCATAATATGTGTAAATAAAAGCATTGATATAGCGGAAACGAGATTGGCTATTTATTATAAATAGTTGTATGTTGAATTATTTAATAATACCATTTTTTAACTATTTGCCACTATTTTTTATTTGAAAACCAGACCGGTTTCACCTTATGTCAGGCATCTACAGACTGGTACAATTTTAAATAAATTTATTTTATATATACGAGGCCTGTTCAAAAGAAAAGGTGAATTTTGAATTTTCGGGGGCTGTGTACATTCGATTATCTATTTTTTTGTTATTTTGGTACACATGTTCATCATATGGTTTGTTTTTGACAACTGAAAAGGTTAGTCACGTTTTTGTGTGTTTCTTTGATTTTTTTTACTTTTGAAAAAAATGGATCAAAGAATAAAATCCCTTGATTTCTTTTTCCACAACTCCAAGACGCTCATCGTCATTAACATCTTCTCGGTCTTCTGTAAAGCGCTTCTACCACTTATAAACACTTTTTTGAGACAAATTAGACTCGCCGAATCCCACAGTCAACACTTTAAGTGCGTTGAAGCACTTTATTCCATTTTAACGCAAAATTTAATACATATTCTTTGATCCATTTCTTTCAAAAGTAAAAAATCGAAGAACACACAAAAACGTGACTAACCGTTACAGTTGTCAAAAACAAACCTCTAATCCAAAATGGCTGATAATGCCAACATATGATAAACATATGTGTACCAACATAAAAAAATAAAAAAATCGATAACCGAATGAACACATCCCGCGAAAATTCAAAATTCACCTTTTCTTTTGAACAGGCCATGTACCATGGCTTTAGACGTGTTTAATAACCGGATTTGAATAGCCAGGAACTTTCTTACCTTCCTCTTTACCACCCCCTTTTCCTTACCACTACTTTTGTCTTCACAACATACCTCAATTGGGGATGTGATAGTCCCTCCGGCCATCGTCTTTAGACGTGCCAAAGCTGAAAGTCTGGAGAATATTTCGTTTTTAATATTTTTTGTTGTGTCCACTTCTATCGGATGTTATCTATCAACAGGATAATCTTCAATCGTCTTTTTATTTATAATTTTTTTATTTATTTTTTATTCGGGTGCATATTTTTATATGGTTTTCCTTTTATATTTTAAATCCAAGCTTTTCATTTATTTTGCTATCTCGATGATATTTTCCCCAAAATAACAATATCACAAATCCTTGCAACAAGGGCGTACAAGCAGCGGGATGTTGTTTTCCATCACCAACAGAGCCTTCGACTACACTTGATGCTAAATAAACACCCCTCTGTTGTGTCAACACCGAAATACTACTGGCAACACTGTTTGACACGCTGTCACTTTAATATATTATCGATTTTCGCAAGATAAACACTCGAGTAGGGCAACACCAAGTTTATGAGCAAGATTTGTTTGTGAAATGCTGGGCTTAAAGCTGGGTTTAATCCACTTTTATTTTTTTATATGTCTACTAGTTTCGATTCAGCTGAATTTTTATCAGGACTTAAAAATATACTAATGAAAATCAGAGGAATATATATATATATATATATATATATATATATATATATATGTAATGGGGAAAAGAGAGAAATTTATATTTTTACCCATTTTCACCCATTTTTAATTTTTACTCATTTTCACCATTATATATATATATATATATATTTTTCTTCATTATATATATATTTATATATATATATATATATGTAATTATATATTTATATATATATATATATATAATGAAAGAGAGAAATTTTACGTATTTTACCCATTTTTAATTTTTACTCATTTTCAATATTATATATATATATATGCACATTTTTCTTATTTCATTAGTATATTTTTAAGTCCTGATGAAGATTCAGCTGAATTGAAACTAGTAGACATATACAAAAATAAAAGTGGATTAAAACAACGTGTGTTTTTGATTTGAATAATCATGCCAATCCACAAAGTGTTTTCTTATTCTGATAATTTAATTTTGTTATCTTAAAATACGGATTATGGTGTTTTAATAAAGAAATCACTTTCGAGTCTATGCGAAAACGGGATAACTATTTGAATTTTTGGTTCAGAAGAATGGATTTCAGTCTTTTGTGGCGTATTTTCCAATTGGAAAATCTGTATTTGTTTTATCAGTATTTTAGTGGAAATGGCTGCGGAGATAAATCTCGTTGGAACTGGAATAGAGCTAGGAGACAACCAAGAGTTTGGTCAATCAATATTTGTACACGGTTGACATTTACCACGCAGGAGTTCAGCTGTGGAATAATTTTCCGACTTCTGTGTTTCCTTTTTAATTTTTACAAAATAGGTCTCTCCGTTAGTAGGTTAAATCGGTTTAAATCTATTTTCGATTAAAAAGAAGCTCCACACAGCATCTCTAGAAATAATGCACAACCCAAGGGAAACTTAATGCCCTCCTAAGTAGTGCGATATAAGAACAAATCTTTGAACACTGTTGAAAGAAATATTAAGGCTTAACTCAATCATCTAATTCCGTATTATAATCTGAAATAGGATGTCTGCACTTCTCTGAACTTAACAAGAATGGGTGCTTTTTTCTTTCCGTCATGTTGCAAAAGCATAAAGTATGTTCAAAACGAGTAAACGCTAACCTCTGCTGAGAGATAACAACAATATTCCAAGGTGTGCACTTCATAAAAGTATATATAAGCACTGCCTACCCTCCCTTACCTCGCATAAAAATATGTACGAGTATAATATTGGATAAAAAAACATGAAATTATTGCAAAAAAATCTACTTCCACCGACCGTCCTACCATAACGCGTCAAAGGCAGTAACTACGAATGCCCATACGCCGCCAACGTCAGAGTAGATTTTTTTTTGTTCACTAGACTACACAAAATATATATGCTGTGGCGCGTTTGAGTGGCTCGTTTGTGTTGGAATCTCTGTTGGTGTCTAAAACAGTACTTTTACAGAACAAATTCAATGGCAATAAGTGAATTTTTTTGGTACTTATCTTTATGATCAATTAATTCGCTGTTTTTCCCACTACCTACTCTGTTTAAAAACTTTGTGCACGCCACTGACAATATGGTTATAGTCGAAATAGTTTGTTTTTGAATTAATTATGCATTAAAACTTATTACATATTGGGAATATATAAACGTGTTAAAGTTTCCTTGAAAAATATAATACAAAGAGTTTTATTTCTGTTCATGGACTGTTTTCTAAACACAGACAATTATTGTATTATTGCGTTCAGTAAAGTACTACTAGTGCATAAGGTATACGAAAAGCTTAATGCTGGATTTTTAATGCCCATAAATCTAGATTTGGACAGTTTAAAATGCAAGTCAGTATTGTGAATTCTATAAACGGACCTTGCCAAATAAAAGTTTGAATGTGGGCAAGTTTGATGGTGAAATCGCCAATATGGTGCTTTGAACCAACTGAAACTTTTTCCATGCATTTGGCTATTGAGATAACGGTGAGTCTAAAAGTTTCCTATACAACTCAGTGACTGTTGTCCAGTTAGTGCTTACTGTGTTCAAATCCCAGTCGTGGAAATAATTTCCAACGAGAATGTTCTTTTACGACACAATATTGAATTTTTAATCAGAGGAAACGGGTAAGATTCATCGACAAAAAAAAAATTACGACCATTCGAAAAATATGTATAAAAACCAGCAACTCGAAACCTATTGTTTTCGTTTCAAATACATTTTAATTAGCCATCATCAATTATACATATATAACAATAAACTTAAAAATAGCCTGTAAGAACTATTTCAAATACATTAGTAACATCAATTAGTGTATAAGTTATCATCGTCAAGTCAAAAAAAAACATGAATTATATTTAGATACTTTGTAAGCTTTTGTACAAGTAACTAATATAAAATAAATAAAACTAAAACACTTTTTTTATCCAGTCATTTTAAAATTACATTATTTGAATATTTTTTTCGAAGTAAGTACTGACCTTATTTATGCATGTTTTTTATGCTTAAATAAATCTCCTCTGACATCCTTATTTTATGTCACTGTGTTGGGTATACTTTTAAGTACGTAATACACATTTAAGTACGTAATATGTACGAGTATATGCATATGTATTTTTCGCGTTTTTTTTAATTCGGTTATTCGAGGAAAATGTTTTCATAGATAAAATAATCAAATTACCAGGTATTAATTTTAATCACGTATTTTGTTGTTTTCATTAACAGAAACATATCCATATACATACTTTCATTCTAAAAGCAAATTTCATTAAAACGATTATATTATTGACGTTTTTTTTATTGTTTTAAAAAAAATTAAACCTAAAAATTAAATGGAGTTGTACAAAATAAACTTTAAAACAATAAAAAATAGTGATTTCTTAGATAAATGTCGTTAATATTTTCATTAAATAAATACTATTTACCTACCAATAAACAGTTTAAAGATAAAATATTTATTTATATAAATTGTAATTTGGAAATCTATAAAGATATTTTCATTGATTTCATTAGACAGCTGCATAAGCTATTTTCTTCAGAAATCTTATTACGACGCCAACAAAGCCATCTATTCTCTCTCATCTTTCTCAACAGTATAGAATAAAATAATTCCTTGTGTATTCTACATCTCCGTCTGTGAGATACAAAGTATTTTTTTATCGTTCCACATAAGGTCTGTATGCAGAGAAACGTTAAACCTCATGACCCAAATAACTTGTTTTCGCTGCAGTTTTGCCGCACACTGTACAAAACAACAACCATATCTCGAGTGGGGCCTTTCTTGACATACATTACTCGGTAGATGCCACTCGGCAACATCAAATGCTGTGATGTACAGAGTGCCACAAAACCTTGTACCTCTTTTTATGCTCTTCTGGGAGTAAAATTTTAACACAATATTATGAATAATTCAACCGTACTAAAATAATACTATATTACTGTACCGCAAAGCCTGTTTTATAACAGAATATTCTGAAAAAAATATCGAAGATGAACCCTCGAAATGTCGGATTTCCGCAAGGTACAACTTTTCGTACCTTTTTTATAGTGGATATCGCACAAGAGTCCCAACTGCTCCCAACCATCTAGAGCCAGTGGGACGATGGCGTCACCAATCGGGGTATGTTGTGAGGCTGAAGGATGTGGGGAGATGGGGAAGAGGAAGGTTGATAAGTACCTGGCTATTCAGATCTGGTCACAATCGGCTAAAGCCATTTCAATCAAGCAACGTTTCGATTCTGAATGGTGGTCTTTCACCAGGGCGATACTTAGAGTTTCTACCACTCTGAAACGTGCCGCAAATATACTTTATATTGTTCTAAATGAATTAAATATGTTATGACACATATTAATTAAATAAAAGTTATTTGCGCACGCCGGGTTTGAACCCGTGACCTTTAGATTCGTAGTCGAGCGTCTTACCACTCGACAATGGAGGCCGTCAAACCTAGCTTACTGTACTTTCGTAATAACTCACTTGTGTTTTACAAAATGATGTTTTTGTTGATTTTGGTATCTTCTCAGATAATGTGTTTTTGCGTATTTTTAAATGCATGTTTTTTTAAGAACAGCTACTTTTATTCGGAGAGTTGTTTTTTCTCTCTCATTTTACTAAAAAAAGTTTGATTAAGGAATGTGAATATTTTTTTGTCGTTTCATTGTATTTTCGTGTGGTTAAATACATTTTCTTCATCCAAATAAAAATAAAATTATTTCTAATTTTGAAACTGTCAATTCGGATTTTCAGTATGAGAAAGACCCAATAAGCGTCCATTCCGGACAATAATAGTATTAAAATCATTTTTAAAAAAATTGTAAGACGTTTACTGAAAGTATCGCCCTGGTGAACGATTCCCATTTACAATCGAAAATTTGATTTAAATTTCAATAGCTCCACTCTCTGCAGCCTCACAAAATACCCTAACAAGGATGTCATAGTCCCACTGGCTGGCACTATGGCAGTCTATTGTGCAGTGTTCACATTAAAAATAAAATAAAGGATTGGAGTGAAGTGTCAATTCATTTGAGATGCGATGTGATACTTAACGAAGATGTATTAATATATGTAAGAGACAGTGCGGTTGAAAATCTATTCCGCCATTAAGCCAATTATCGCGTACACACCCGAATGATTCCCACTCACTTTATATATATTTATTTGTAGTGCCCGACGTGGAACTTTAGCCATTAATGCAGCCTACGTGAAACGTGTTTTATTCTGGCGTTAAAGTACTGGGTTGAGAGGTGGAATTGGCTCTTCGCCAAATCACCTGAATTGATATTAAACCGTTTTCAATCCAATTATTTTGCAGTTAAGAGCGATAACTATTAAATAAACGACCAAATAACTGTTTGAAATCAAAAATGTTTTTTTATTTGTTTTAATAATTCGATTTTTTCATATAGTGATTGATAGACCGTTAATACAAAATTCTATTCAATCAAATATGCTATTTTAAATTTAATTCCCAGTTTTACTAGGTGCCTTGCATTACCCTGCATCTAATGGGCGTAGTTATGCAGAAAGCAACCAACCCACAATTTGCGAAAATCGAGTTTTACATGTTTTCCTGTGGATAAATTCAAGATCAAGATGTACCATAAGTCTGCTGAAAACACCCAACGTCCAAATGCAATAGATTTTTCGTATTTTTTTTTTTACTAACGCACACCGCAGATATTTGACTTCAATTGAAATTTAAAAACATTGTAAAATGTAGGATAACATAAGAAATACACATATCTTAATCAACATTGATAGATTATAAATTACCTATTTATAATAATTCTCATAAAGAAAAATACACTGATATTCACTTTACAAAATAATGCCGACTACGCATAATAATGTTTTTATTTATCGATATATTTAAACGCCTTTTTCTCAGTTTCGTCTTTTTGGGGTTGGATGGTTTCTGCATAACGACGTCAAATTGAAATATCGTTGCTGGAAAGGCAAAACGGCTTAAGTGAAACTTTGGTGAAAAATGAGTTAAATATGCATTTATAATATTTGACCAGTTCTTTTTTCTGCATCGAATGCTCTGACTCTCGTTTGATTCTGAAGACTTCTGTGGCCCTTCAGCCATCTAAAGTATATTTACCGTTTGAAGGCTTAACTTAAACGACACAAGTTTGGGATTTTTTTAGCTTCTTGTCGTTTCAAGTCACTCAGTGAAAGCATTGAGTTACCTGAGACAACTTTTTTTTCAAAATCCAACCAGGAACTGAGGACTTATGAATTTTATTGTACAACAAAATAAAATACTAACCTTCATCAGGAACGTATAAGTATAAACTAAAAACACTTTTAGTTTATACTTATACGTTCCTGATGAAGGTTAGGATTAACCGAAACCGGTCGAATTGTTATATGTGTATAAATAAAGTGGCTTAAAACAAAATTATTTTTTATTTTAAATTATAATGTCAAGCTACAAAGTGTTTGCTTCCTTCGATAATAAAATAAAATACGTTAAAGTGCTCTGGTGAAAGCTTTCCAAAATGCCTATTTTGGCAAACAAACAATATGGTCAATATTAAGTGATTTTTTTTATTTTCACATTTAAAAGAAGATCTAAACCTCCGTAGTTCACGATGAAAACAACTTTTCGAGATGATTGTTTTACGTCAACTTTGAAATTCTTTATTATGAACACGTGCAAATTTCATGACGCAAGAGCTCAGGGTTCAAAGATACAGATACACAAACACAGATTTTGTTTTGTCGTTCACTTTTTGGTGAGATCATTATACATTTTAAAATAGAGTGTATTTAAAACTGTCAAATTTTCATGACGCCGGGGCTTACAGTTAGATAGTTTTCACTGCTTCATAGTTGAAAGAGAAGACTTAAAAGCCACCATAAAATAAAAATCCATCAACCATGTGAAGAAATTGAGAAAAATAAATTATTAGTGAATCGGTTTTAAATTTATTTTGTCATTTTTTCGTGGTATTTCACGAGTAGTAGAATCGTTTGAGAAACTCATATTTGTGCAACATGTTTTTTAAAGATTTTTATTTCGCTAAGTTGAATCTGTTTCACATACCATGGCTAAGATCTGAAGATGAGCGGCGTGATGGTGAACGAGTGGTAGAGTTCCGCGCGGTATTCACGTTTAGACTGAGTAGCTTTTCCTCAAGCACCAACTAATGTTAAAATGAAACACAAGTAGGCATTGTTTCTTTTTTGATCGACTCGCGATAATGTTCCCGAGAATCATCAATTTATTTTTTTACGTTCATTATTTCTTTTTTTCACATTTCAGCATCGTGTTATAAAATTTCTATAACACGATGACTTTGCCTAATATGCACATATTATGTATTTTTTATTTTTTTTTACAGAAAGGTAAACATTTCCGGGTTACGAATAACCTGACAATATTTGAAAAACTCCTACTGCCATAATAAAAAGCGAAAGATGTTTCTTGTGCAATGATAGAGGACTTAGCTTGCAGAAGATTTGAACCCAAGACACCCAGGTGGGAACTAGACGCGTTTGTAAACTCAGCTACTAACCGATATATATATATATGTACATTCGTGTACTTTTTTAATTCATCAATAAAAAAATAAAAACTATATTATTGGCTTTTAGTACATTTCAAAGCGCCTTAAAAAACTGTGTAAAATTAATGACCGTTTAAAGGTTTAAGTTATTTCAGATTTCCTGTTTAATGATTATTTCTATTTTTTTTTCAAAAGGACAATATTTGACGGTCACCGTAGACGAGTGGTTAAAATACTCGAATACGCATCCAGAGGTTACGGGTTCAAACTCGGCGCGCGCAAATAAAAATTACGTTACCTTAGTGTAATTTCATGTTTAATTTATAAATAGTATATTATTTGTTTCATGTTTTAGAGTAGAAGGTATTTTAAATATCACCCTGGTGAAAGAACACTATTCAAAATCAAAACGTTGAGCCGTGGTTGGTGACCAGATCTGAATAGTCAGATTCTTTCCAACCTTCCTCTTGCCCATCTCCTTCCCCTCCTCACCAACTTCAGCCTCACAATATTCCCCAATCAGGGATGCGATAGTCCCACTGGCTCCAGACGGCTGGGAGCAGTTGTGACTCTTGTGCGGTGTTCACTGTAAAAAAAAAATGTTTACGGATATATCTTGAAAAAAAATATTTTCACTAGGTAGATATTGTAGAGGAGTGTTTGAATTAATAACTTTGATAAGATGTTTAAAAAATTAGGTCTTCAAAATATATTCCTTGTTTACCCTTGAAGTTAAGGGTGAGCAAACAGATTAACTGGGGGGTGGCATTGAAGATTTATGTATCCAAAACCAAGGCAGATGTTACATCTCAAGACGTTGTGAAAAACCAAGAGGTTGCTTTTTGTCCCTAAGATTATTTCTGACACCGGTGTACAATTCCAAATAGGCTTTCCAGCAGAGTGGTTGACAGTCCTCCATCATAACATAAAGTCCTCTTTTTTATGCACTTCAGATTTTCGTAATGTGAGTTAGAATAACATAAAAAAAAGGAAACTTGGATATACGAGTGAAAATATTTTATTCTTTGAAAAAATAGAATAATCAGAGAAATAAAAGATTATTTCAATTCACTTAAACGTTTTTATTTATTTGTTTTACCGCTTCGTGCTTAGTCAGCGAAATTGTCATGAAATATTCTAGATATTGTGCTGCCGGTATTTCGTTGGAAGATGATCTGAGAAACTAGCGTTATTGATCCCTTGGTGCAAAGCTGGGAAACACTTTTTTTAATTTAAAAAATCATCTTGCAAGAATCCCAACCGACTGGAGTCTTCATTTTTCTGCATCGAATGCTCCGACTCTCGTTTGATTCTGAAAACTTTTGTGGCCCTTCAGGCATCTAAAATGTATTTACCACTTGGGAAAAGGCTTGACTCAAGCCACACAAGTTTGTGACTTTTTTAGCTCTTCGTTTCAGGTAGCTCTGTGAGGGCATTTAGTTACATATGTAGAGTGGGATTATGACATCCCCAATTGGGGTCTTTTGTGAGGTTTAAGGTATCGGGGAGAGGAAGGAGATGACGACAAGGAAAGTTTGAAAGTACCTGGTTATTAAGATCCAGCTACCAAACGTGGCCTAAACCATGTCAACGTTTCGATTCTGAATGGTAGTCTTTGACCAAGGCGACTGAGAGTAACTACCACTATGGAACGTGCCACAAATATCTCATATATTATTTTATAGAAATTAAATACGAAATGGCACCTTTGAATTAAATTGAATTTATTTTCGCACGCTGGGATTTAAACCCTCGCGATCTCTAGATTCGTAGTCCAGCGTTTTGACCACTCACGACGGAGGAACGGGTCATTTCTACGACTTGTTCTCGTGTTTGACAGCTCAGCCGTGGAATGATTTGCCGGCCTTTGTGTTTCCTCCCTCCAAAGACTACGGTTTAAGCCTTCCTTTCCTCGAAAATACCCTCCGTACAACATCTCCAAAGATGACACGATGGCTTGGAGAAATTGTTTCCCTCAGAGCCTCCTGTATGGAAATAATGTGAAAATGTAAATACATGAATATTAACAAAATACCTGAAAGTAAAAATCGAAAGTTCGATCCGAAAGGGGGTGACGTAGTTATCCCGTTTTATCTTGCAAAAAAGCGTTTTCTTGACATAATCTTGGGTAATTTGTTTTTGGTAATACTTAGAGAGAAGTATATTCATAATGTGTCAGTTATCTTTATCTCAGATATCGCACAAAATATTAGCCCGTGGTTAAAACCCCTTTTCTGAACGGGAGTATTAATACAAATAATATTTATATATATGACTCCATATTGATGCCGAAATTTTTGAGATTTGAGAGTTGTGGTCTACATTTCAACAGATTTCACGTGTGATGAATGAAATAATGTAGATACGTTACTGAGACAACGCGCGTGAATGTACTAAACTGAGTATGAGAGACATACCTGAGATTAACTGCGTTTAGTATCACACAAATAGTTGTTCGACAGACAAGCTGTCACGGGAAAACGGGAGCTCTTCAATCGAAATAATGTTAAATAGCGAATGCAGATTTACATATGTGTGTGAAAGACAACCGTTTCCGTACGTCGTACTCTACTTGGCTAGTCGCTCAGTAAGTTCGTCGGGGAAGAGAGATTATAACAGTAACGCGGGACGTTAATAAAGCTATCTCATCCGTACACACACATTCTGTTTAGCATTGCTATCATTTTCATAAGCGTTATGAGCCTTGAAACTTAAATCCAGACCGTACCATATTTATCGTTCGATTTGTATGAATATGACGTGTCTTGTATTTTATGTCTATGGTTGAGCATTAAATATTTTATTTATTTATTGTACAAGTTCAAGTAGGTTTTCACATTTAAGGATTTATTTAACAGTGGAACAAGTAAAAATGATTTGCTCATACAAAGAGTAAAAATAATAAGAAAAAGGTACAGAATGGTATTTGATTGCTTCAAGTTATTTGTTGGTATCAGTTTAAATGATGTTGGTCATTCGTTACGACTCTTCCAAAAACCTTGTTTAGGCTTTGACTTGAATGTCCTATCAATTGTATATTTCTACCATTGCTTCTTTAAAATATTATGTTTTTGCTGTTCTTTCTCTGTTGCTCTTTTTTCCATTTCGTGTTATGTATTGTTGTAATTGGACAATAGTCCGTTAGGATATAAATAAATAAATATTTACCAAACACAGACAAGAAGAATCCTTTTTCATTATTGGACAAGACTTTAGCTGCTGCTTCCGTTATTTCTAAATTAATTCATTAATGTAGATTGAAGATATATTTTATATTATAGCCTTCTTGTATTTACATTCCATGCAATTAAATACATCAGCCACCCTTGCGTATGAATAACCAACTACATGCAATCTAGGTATAAGCGAGTATCTGAAAGACTCAGTCCTGATATTATCGTTACAGTGAAATTCAATTTCGGATCGAGTAGTTCTCATTGTTATATGAAAGGCAATTATTTTAATAATATTCTTCTAGGTTCAGCACCCCGAGCCCACCGTTATAGTAATTCAAACAGAAACTCTGATAATTTCTACTTCATAGTCGCTTCGAAATACGCAAACATACCGCAACCACTGGACTTTTCGCTTTAATAGTCAAAACGCACTAAACCCAACCCACCAACGAAACACACCACCCCACACCGCACCAACATGACACTTGAATGCATTATTGGGACTGTATTGGAACGATTAATAAAAATGAAGTGTCAATTTGACGGTAAAATCCGTCATAAATTTGGGAATTGTGCAATTTACTTGGGATGCTAAAATAACGACCAAAAACGAGCAAACCTACACATGGGTATCGACCAACAATCACGTCGAATAAATAACACGACATTATCATGTTGGTAGGGGAGATGGGGAATAGTATTGTCACAATTGTCAAAATATTTTTTCTTCACGAAAATTTAATATTATTTTAGGGAAATTATTTTGCCTAGCAAGTCTAGATTTTATTTTGTCAAATTTAAAAAAAAAACAATAACTTTACTTTTACATCTCAGCAAGGTTTTCGTTGTTTTTTTTTATTCGTTATTGTTATTTTTCTTGTCATAGGGCTTTTTAATGGTTTGGTTATGTTAAAAAAAAATTGTAAATATTTTGTCACGAAATAGTAAAAAAAACCTTTTTTGCAACTAATCCGTTTCAAATACTTTATCATCAATAAGTTTCAAAACAATCCATTATTTAACATTATTTACTTTTGGCAATAATAATATTTTATGTGGCGCCGTTTTTTGTAAAAAAAATCACTTCGAGGGCGCCGTAAATAATTTTCCAGTAGCGAAAATACCTAGTCAAGCTAAAACTAAACAGTAAACCGTATGTTTTAAAAATAATATATTTTATGGTTGGGTTGCTTAAAACTTTCATTACATTCGACATCGTCACACTTCAACGATTAACGCCATTTTTTTTTTTTTAAATTAGCCATCAAATGTCAATTCTTTGCCTGTTTCAGCGTCTGAAAAGAAATTATCCTAGCATAATAACACACGATCGTTATGCTTTTCATCTGTTTTTTTTTTATCAAAACTAGAACTGATGTTAACCAAGACTCTTTAATTTAAAAAAAATGTAGTCCTAATGATAATAAAAGTTATTTTCCAAAAGGTATGCAGGAGTAGTGCAGTGCAATACATTCCACAATTATAAATAATACATAAAATAAAATTTGTAATACCTGTATACACAGTAATAAAAAAACCATAATTCACAAGAAAAAATAAAAAAATTGTTAATGGAGGATAGTAGGTCTCATGTCTACAGAAGGCCATCAAGAAGGAGTCAATCCTGGCAGCATTCAGATTGATGGGGCCAACATCTTACTCCAATGAGCTTCTATGCTAGAATTTGGAAGCTTATTATTTAATTGTGACGATGTCAAATGTGACGAAAGTTTGAAACAACCCGTACTTAGCTTTAGTGCTATGTTTTCATGAAACTTTAAAAGGCTGCTGGTTATAATTTAAAAAAAAGCACTATGCAAATCAGCACAATTTTGAAAAATACCTGAAAAACTGTATATTCTAGTTATTTAAACATAAGTTTCCATATAAATAAAAGAGTCTTTTCTCGTTTTGTAAAAAAAAACCTTCAATTTTATTACAGAAAAAAGTAGCACAAGCTTTTACCGATGTGACACCAGTCTCCCCTACTCACAAAATGGACAATACACGGTTTATCCCACCAATTAATATTTTTCCATCTCTGTTCTGTCACTTTATATTGCTGCCGGCGTTGTACGCTGGTCACAGCTGCATTTGAGTTGCATTTTAGTTATTATTTTGTTGCAGTAAATGTAAATACTTCGCATCACTTTATGACACTATGAAGGAAGATGCAAAAGCATTAACTTATGATGACACATGTAGTAAAACTATACTCACTAAGTTTACTTTTATTCCCATCATAAACCGTACATAATATTATTATTCAGAAATAATATTTATGTACTTGAATTTGTATAACTTTAGTCGAAACCATTAAAATGTAACTAACCAAACTGATCATCGGGCCAGTTCCCCGCAGAGGTGGGCAGAGAGCATGAACCGCCAAACAACTCTGTATTGGCACACACTTCTTGCTTCATTCACATTCTTCTATTATTTTGACTCTTGATATGACCCGATTCAAGTTTTTTATTTTTTTTAAAAAAGACAAATAATCCCGGGTTACGAACTTAGAGTATATAGAGTGGTATCTATCCAAGGCAGTGAAGTCGGTTTTTGATGATCTTTACCTGACTCGGTGGACCTGGGTGTGGCTAAGACTAAGGCTAGGGTTTTTATACATCCATTTATATCACATATAGACATAATGTTTTTGTTTATTCGTATTACCACTTTTTCAGAGTACTTTTTTCAACAAAAATATAGCATCTAATTTAAAAAACCGTTTAGTTGTGTCAAGTTTAGTAGCATTATGAAAAATGTGGGCGGAGTCCCGCGGTAACCCAGGAGCCCAAGATCATCGCGACAGTACATATAAGCGGTGTATTATATTTGTTGTCTCTTTCTCTCTCATGGTGTACGACGTAAAAACCAGGAGAAAGTGATTTATCGCAAGTTTGTATAAGTTGGGTAACAAGAATTAGCTCTCTCTCCATACATTGTTACTCCAAGGTTACGAATAACTTGACAATATTTGAAAAACTCTTACTGCCATCATAATAAGCGGAAAATGTTGCTTGTGCAATGGTGGAGGACTTAGCCAGCGGAGGAATTGAACTCACGACGCCTGGGTTGAAATCCGACGCGTTTGTCCACTCAGCCACTAACCGGTCATTTCGTTCACTTGATTGGGCCAAATCTTCTTCCGGCGTCCTCGACCTCTTCTATCATTCACTGTCGCATCATTCTCCTTACACTCCTTTCTTCGTTCGTTCGCTCAACGTGTCCAAACCATCTAAGCGTCCATGCCTTAATCTCATTCATTAGTTTTGCATTCTTTCCTGATCTCCACATTTTTAACGCCGTCGTGCATGGGTTTACCATGCATACACCTCAGGGATCTCATTTATACAGCATTCAGCCTACTTTCATCCTTCTTTTGGCAGCTTCACGCCTCATTGCCATACATTGGGGCTGGTATCGGCACTCCATTGTGGACTGCGGGCTTTGCTTCTTCGGACCCTTAAAAAACAAAGCGACAGCGAATGAATTGGTTGGCATGGAAATAAAGGTTGATGCACCACTCCCGGATAGAGTAGAGGTCCCGAGTTTGACTTTTAGTCGATGTTCAAACCCGCCGTAATCTGCCAATATTCATACTTTTTGTAATACCTAATCAGTGGCAAATACATGTAGTTTAAAAATAGAGTTAATTTTTTTTTAATTTGTTAGATTCTTTATTTAACAATTTGTTAAATCGGCTGTAGGAAGGTTGCATTGATTTAAGAACTAAATAATGTTTTTTGTCTTGGATATTAGTAATTTTATATATAATGATTTTGGTTTGCTTAAAACGCACATTTAATAATTAATGGTATATATTTTACAAAATTAAATACGTGGATTGAGTAGAACTGCAAAAAAATCATATTTTATAATTCCCGTTGGAGTAATATATATGTTGTTCAAATTTAATTAACCTCTTCATAACAATATCGTAGGTCGAACTAAAATGTATAAAACTCGTGAATAAAGTTGTTTCATATTCATTAAACTCAAATATTTGCGTTTCACTTAATCCCTACGGTAAACAAAGGTTTTGTTTTTCAATTTTGCTGGCGAGAAAATACTCGTATATATGGTTTATATATGGTTTTATTTGACCTTTTATAACTTTACAAAAACAATCTTCATTTTTACATGCGTGTACTATTGGTACATATTTTTTTAATGTTGTTTATTTTTTGTCTGCTCTTCTAAAAATGGCAATCCTTAAAATTAACAGAACGGTTTCAGTGATTTTCATAGAACGTTATGCTGATATCTGAAGTAGAGTTTCATTGCAGTTCCAGTTACTGGAGACTGACGTGATTTCGGTTCTTTATTAAGTTCCTTTGAAACCGGTTTCCAGTTTTTGGGAAGGTTAGAAAATAAATAGTATAAACATAAATACATTTGAATTTTGAAGAATTTTCATTTTCATGGGGGGAGGGTTATTAAGGTGTAGATAATCAGACAAAAATACCCGGAATCCGTTTATAATTCCTCACCACTGCTTTGTAACAAAAAAGCACAGGTTCCTTCAAATATGAGCATTTAACGGACTTTGCAGAACGGTCAACGATTTGTGATATTTTATCAAGCGTCAATTGCACTTTTTAAAAAATAAAATGGAGCCGGTTCCAAAATAGACCGTTCTTCAGACATAAAATATCTACGTTTCCAATGACTGCAAAGTCACCGGAACAAAGCAAGACTTGGGACATAAATATTGACTATATTATTGGGTATATTTCTAGATCAAAGAAAATATTGTTTCGAATATTGATATTTTGAAAACATTTTCAAATAATCTGTCAATATTATTATGATAAACCTTACTATAAAACCATAATACAAAAATGTTACTTAATTATTCTATGGATTTTATATATATATAAATATATATTACATATAAAAATGATTCTGCGAATAATATAATTAACTCGAGTAGGTACTGATAAATAGCACCATATGAACTGGTAACAATTCACGGGCGATGCCGGTAACAAAAGCTCCGTGGCCGAGCAGTAAAGATTATCGGCTACGAATCCAGAGGTCAAAGGTTTTGGCGTGTGCAAACTAATTAAATAAAATGTATGTCTATTCTTTAAAATTAAATTCTATAAAATAATATGTGGCACTTTGAAGATACTCTAAGCGCCCTTGAGGTGGATTTCACAAAAATGGCGAAATATAAAATATCCAAGCATTATTATAAGTAGTGCCATCTGAATGCCCTTGAGGTGATTTTTCACAAAAACGGCGCTATACAAATTATCCAAATATTATTAATGCTTAAAATGGCAATACCCGCATTTTGTGAGCAGATCTGAAGAGCCAGATATTTTTCAACGTTCCTCTTTCCCATCTCCCTACCCAGTTCAACTTCACAACATACCCTGACTAGGGATGCCGTGGTCCCACTGGCTCCGGACCGCTGGGACTCTTGTGCTGTATTCTTATTTTAAAATATACCAACATTTGATTTAATAAAACAAATTTATAACTTTATTCCACTTTTTTATTTTTTGACTGGACCGGTTTCAGCCTATAACGGCCTTCTTCAGGCTAGTCTGAATCAACACACAGCGGTCCGCTTACCCAGATGTGGGTATTTTGCGCGGCAGTTCCGTAAATCCGGAGACCCGAAAATGGGTATTTCGTAGTATGAACTTTTGACTTGAAAAAACTTACATGTGCAAGCCATATTCCTTTCCGATTTCATCGATAGATGGTAGTATATGTATTCAAAATATTGTAATACTGTTTAAAATAAATATTATTCAATATGTGGTACAGCATTTTTTCAATAAATGGCAGAACAGGAGAATTAAATATTTTACGAATTCAAGTAGTAACGTGGTTTTAAGAAATATTTTTTAAGTGTCTGATGACAATATTTATTATGTAAGGTGTTATTTTTTCAATAAATGCCAGGTCAAAAGAATTCAATATTTTACGAATTCAAGTGAACAGGAAATATTTTTCATGTGTCTCTGAATGGCATTATTTATTTTACTTCGTGGTAAGTGGTTTTTGTAAATGAATTATCAGTTCAGATACAATTTAGTTCATCACAAACTATCGTCTGTAACAAAACAGAATCAGTTTCTTTTTTAGATCATTTTTGGTGTATCTATATTTGTGTTTTTACAAGTTTATTTTTATTTTTTGTGTTCTTTTGTGAAATTTTATGATATTGTGAAAAATTGGAACAGTTTATTGGAAAATTTATTCCTAGGTGGTTGATCGGTTTTTTTGTTTTCCGTTTGATTCAATTTCCTTCATCTTTTTTATTACTCCACAAATATGGATAAGAAAGTAGAGGATACGTTCGCAGAGGAAAAATTTGAAGATTACTTATCTGATGTTCCGAGTGATTTTGACGATGGAAGTGATGGAAATGTAGACACTGATTCCTCTGTGGTGACTAACCGACCGCGGGTGATGCGTCTTCCTTCATCTGAAGAAGAGTCTGCCGGTGAAGACGATTTGCTGATAGATTGGAGCGATTATGATCCACCCAGAACACATAACGACTTCGAGGGGAGTCCTGGTGTTAGAATTTTAATGATTGATAGGTGGCTAATATATCGCCATTTCATTGTCATGTGAATTCTACCAGACCAAAGACAGTGTGAAAATTAGTTTTTTTTATTTGGAAAAAGAAATCAAAATTGGTTCCCCAATGTATTCCAATCTCTCCGTGAATAGGCCATGTTTTCGCGATGTTTTTTTGGCGTGTTTAGTGAATCCCTCTTTCTAACATCGGTGTTGTAATAATTATAAAAGTAAACCCTTCATAAATGTAAAGATTATCATAAAGATATCATAAACAAAAAAATCTAGTCACCGTCTTACGGCACTTTATAAGAATTTATTTTTAAGCAAACAGTACACACGATTTTTTAATGGGAATGTGTGAGACGACACGCTGTCGGAGATAAAGGTCCCTGTTATCTTGTCGATTGCGGTCGCTTGGTGATAAATTATATTGAAATTTTTATGACTCACACTTGAAATTACTGTGAACTTGACACAGCAGTCAGTGGTTCTTAAATATTTGTATTTTTAATATTTTTTATATCGCTTTTTGTATTTTATCACGCCGTTACACGCTCCACAGATTGAAAACCACTGTTATATTTACAAATATCTATGCGGTGTGCCCTTTAGAAGACACATGTCGAATTTCATTTGAAACTGTTGGCTAGTTTTACAATTAAATTGATTTTACGAAAGGTTGTGTTTTTTTCTTTATTTCTTGCAAAATACGCCGGACTCCAGCCGACGCTTTCCACCATGAATTAACGGTTACAAAATTGGAAATAATAACATATGTTATGTTTTTTCCTGCAAAACATTTTCATCGAAAAAAATCATATCTTGCCTATTGTAAATACCGCAAGTTTAAAACAAAAACTGTTTTTTTCTCGATAAAAAAAAACACGCATCGTAAAAAGACGAAATGAATATAAACAATGGCGTCGCAAAACACACAGCTTTTTATAACCATTGGCTAAATGTCTACAAATAAAACTTTGTTGAATAAACATAAGTTTATTTGTGGCCGCTGAAAGGCCTCGGTTCAGTGAAGTTTCATATGCGATATTATGTTCATCACAAAAATTGAATAATGATTCTGGAGTCATTTCATTAACGATGAAGGTAACGCGGTTGGTTATTTTAAAATGGTTTGATATGTATTTAAACGTGATGTGAGATTAATGAAACCCTTTTTAATTACTGATACTCGAACCAAGAATACATAAAATTACAATTAATTAAACAATTACTCAATGATGAATAACAAATATACAAGCAAGATACACAAAGAGATACACAGGTGATACAAAATATAACAAGCCCAATGGTTGTTACATATTTTTAAGCGATAGCAGGACATTTTTTTATAAATTGTACAAACTATCAAAAAAAATGTCTACATTAGTAAACTATATCTTATTATATAGTCGACACATTTGGGACAGATAGCTAAAGCAGACGATGTTGTTTCTGAATGTACTCGGGTGGAATGTGCTCTGCTGTCTTAAATAATAAAAATGTGAAAAATTCATATCAATATTGCAAAGACAAAAAATATTGTATCGAGACGACCGTGATTTTTTTAATGCAAACATATTAAATCAGTTATTTGTTTTCTAGTTTTAATTGAATTAATGTTGAAGTATTTAAGACGTACGTCAAATATAATCTAAAATTGTCATTTAAAACAAATTTAAGTGATAACATTCCTTTTTTAACGTAATTACCGCACCAAAGTCACAACTGCTCCCAACCGTCTAGAGCCAGTGAGACTATAGCATCCCCAAAAGGGGTATGTTGTGAGACTGAAGGCATAGATTAGGGGAAAGAGATTAGGAAGCGGAAGGTTGGGAAGTACCTGGCTATTCAGATCTGGTCACCAAACACCGCTTAAGCCATTTCAAGTTCTATTTCGAGTGAAGTTTAAAATGTGACATCGACATTTAAGTGCACGTAATGACTTTGCACCAGTTATTGAGTGTGTCGAGGTCATTTTAAAGCAGTGGATAGTCGAAAATAGACTTAATGTAACAAAAAAAAATGAGGTCATCAGTGAAAAAAGCATAATCAGAGTTTAATTTTAAACCAAGGTCATTTAGAATATTTAAAAAAAAACGGAGGACCAAGAATTGATCCTTGTGGTATTCCAGACGCTACAACTAAATGCGATTATTTGCATCTATTAAGAAGCACTAGTTGTATTCTGCTATATAAATGAATCAGCGAAATAGGTCTTCATGTTTTCCAATGGCATCAGTGGGACTTAGATTTTAAAACCGAGTATTTGAGTATGGACTATGGAATACCTGACTAGGGTATGTTTGTTTGTTTAAATGTGGAGGTGAAAGAGATGGAAGAGGAATGTGGAGAAGTATCTGGCTATTCAGACGATTGATTCTGAATGGTGATCGATCTTTCACCCAACATTCCTCTTCCCAATCTCCTTTCCCTACCCACTACCTTCAACCTCACAACATATCACAATAAGGAGATGCTTTAGTCCTACTGGCTATAGATGGTTGTGAGCAAGTGGGAATTCTCTGCGGTATTAACTATGAATAATAAAAATAAACACATTCTGATTTTAATAATAACAATTTTTTAACTTTATTTCACTATTTTTTAAAAATTAAAGCCTGACCGGTTTCACCTTATGACAGGCATCTTATATACATATTTTTTAAACCCACAGACGCATCTAACGCATCCCATGTAACCCGTCTTTCAGAAGGTAATAAAACTACCCAAATGTATTTTTTAATGTTATTGTAAAGCCGCCTCTGTCAGCGATAAAGCAAAACCAAAAGTCACAGATATTCACTATGAGACTCAATAAGCGTCCATTCCGGATACTAATAGTATAAATGCCATAGATTTTTTTTTAAAATTGTACCAGTCTGAAGATACTCATCATAAGGGGAAACCGGTCAGGTATTAAAAAATATAAAAATAGTGGAATAAAGTTTAAAATTTGGTATTATTAAAATCATTAAAATGGAGTTCCACCACGAAATAACAGATTCAAAATAAGAATTATTTAACACAAATATGGCCTGCTCAAAAGAAAAGGTGAATTTTGAATTTTTGCGGGCTGTGCACATTCGGCCATCGATTTTTTTTTGTTATGTTGGTACACGTATGTTTATCATATGTTAGCATTATCAACCATTTTGGATTAGTGGTTTGTTTTTGTCAACTGGAAAGGTTAGTCACGTTTTTGTGTGTTCTTCGATTTCTTACTTTTGAAAAAAATGGATCAAAGAATGAAATCCATGATTTGTTTTTCCACAACTCCAGGACGCTCATCGTCATTAACATGTTCTCAGCCTTCTGTAAAGAGCTTGTACCACTTATAAGCACTTTTTTGAGACAAAGTAGACTCGCCGAATGCCACAGTCAACATTTTAAGTGTGTTGGAACACTTTAATCCATTTTTAACACAAAATTTAATACATATTCTTTAATCCGTTTTTTTTCATAAATAAAAAATTGAAGAACACACAAAAACGTGACTAACCTTTCCAGTTGTCAAAAACAAACCACTAATCCAAAATGGCTGATAATGCCAACATATGATTAACATATATGTACCAACATAACAAAAAAAAACTATAATCGAATGTACACAGCCCGCGAAAATTCAAAATTCACCTTTTCTTTTGAACAGGCCTCGTATAATATAAATATTTTTTTGACATTTGATACATATCAAATTTCAACGTCTTTATTTTAAACACCTTCAGGCACGTAGTCAAGACATACAACGTGTATAAATATACATCACTTGTTATAAAGTGGTAAAACTTGAAAAGCAATAAAATCGATACTTCCTCTGGGAATCCAACTCTTTGGCCCGACAACCGTGGTCGCCGAACATCGAGAAGATCTACGAAAGAAACGCACGTAATGCCGCCCACGGGTGTGATGGATCTCGTTGTTTGCCATTTGTCATGAAATGTTAATGGAAACCCGTTCTACGAATATAAGCCAGCGAACGTAGATTTTAAAACACAAACATACGATCACTTAAAGCTTTCTGACGTTAAAAAAAACAGCGTATTTTAAAAAGAATAAAAAAAAACTTTGATAAAATACTCGTATTTTTTTTTTCTTCTTATTTTTTTGTTGTTTTTTTCTGTTTTTTTTTATTTAGGAGAGAACACAGATACAGACACTAACAAATAAACAATATTAAACATAAAACATGGAGAATTCGCCTGCATACAAACTATTTCTCACAGATTGAGCACTTATGAGCAGCAATACATGAAGCAAGGTAGATGACGTAATACCTACATACAAATATATATAATATAGAAACATATACAAGTGATGGTAAGTGTTGTTTAAATACAATAAGCATTAAATCTAATGGTAGTAGCTTGGAGTAACAATGTATGGAGAGAGAGCTAATTATGTTTACCCAACCTATAAAAAGTTGCGATAAATCACTTTCTCCGGGTTTCTAGGTCGTACACCATGAGAGAAAAAGAGACAACAAATATAATACACCGCTTCTATGTACTGTCACGATGATCTTAGGCTCCTGGGTCACCGCGGGACTCCACCCACATTTTTTTATAATGCCACTAAACTTGTCACAACTTAACTGTTTTTTAGGTTTTATGCTATATTTTTATTAATGACAATACTGTGAAAAGGTGGTTATACGAATAAACAAAAACATTATGTCGATATGTGATATGTGGATGTATAATTACTCTAGCCTTAGTCTTAACCGCGCCCAGGTCCACCGAGTCCGGTTAAAATCATCAAAAACTGACTACACTGCCTTGGATAGATACCACTCTATATACTCTAAGGTTATTAGCATGTCCTTTACAGAAATAAAGCCTTTATATTTCTAGTTAAGACGAGGGATGAATCATGAAAGCTACCCGCATAAAAATACATTTAAGGAATAACTAGAAAAAAGTACACAATATTTAATACAAATTTGTCTTTTACAGGAAATTTTCAATCTTTTTACTGAAAATAATTAATGAATCAAAAAAAATGTCAGAATCTTTGAAATTTTGATTAAATAATTCACACATTCTTCTAATTGGGTTTCGGAGAGCAGCATTTGTATGCCTCCGGCAAATATGGAATAAGTCGTCAGACCTAGTTGCTTCAAGTGGACTTTTATATTTGTAAGTTTAAGCAAATTAGGGCAGTTAATCATATTATTGCAGACTTTATATAGTGTCATGGGGTCAAGGTAGGTTCTTCGATTAGAAAGAGTGGGTAAATTATAGTCCGAGAGCACGATTACATATTTTCGTTTAGGTGCGCTCATTATATAATTTATTTATTTTACGCGAATACCGCACAAAAGTCTCAACTGCTCTCAAGTTCAAGCTCAACTGAGCCAGTGAGAGTATGGCATCCCCAATAAGGGTATATTGTGAGGTTGATGGACGTGGGGAGGGGAAAAATATGAGGAAGGAGAAGGTTGGGAAGTACCTGGCTATTCATATCTAGTCACCAAACACGGCTAAAGCCATTTCAAGCAACGTTTCAATTCTAAATGGTGGTCTTTCACCTGGGCGATTTTCTGGAGCGTGTCGCAAATATATTTTATATCAATAGAATGTGTTATAACACATGTTAATTAAATACAAATTTATTTCGGGTTCGAACCCGCGATTTTTGAATTCGTAGTCGACATTCTTAACTGAGGAAATGCAAAAAAAATCCTCTGGATGCTTTTCTGTTATGTTATTGTCTTATCTTATTAAATATGAAGCACCCTTGAGCTGATTATCCCACGGAAACGGCGCTATATAAGTAACGTATTTGTACCCGACGTAACACAAATAAACTGTATAGGGGGCGGTCCCAATCTGCGAAGTGCTCCAAGGAGTCGGTCTCGTTGTAAGGGAGACGACGGGGGTCAACTTGTAGGGCCTCGGCTTTCAAGTGAAGATGCTGCGGGTCTGGTCCAGAGAGAGGTGTAGTCAGGCGGTCCAGGGGGGCAGGCGATGGTCAAATAAAAGTCAGGAGTCAAGTTGAAGGCGATGTCAGGGCGAAGATGAGTCAAGGTGAATGGTACTGGCGGAGGATGCTGGTGATCTGCCTTTTCTCCCATTATTGCGCAATATTTCATTGCCTTGGGAGCGCACAGCCGAGGCGTAAGAGCGATGTATGGGAGGATTTAGCATCCTCTTTCGCTCTCTCCCCGGCCGGCTGGCAATTTTGTGGGAAAGATTTTAGCAATCTATCCCCTTTCCTTTCCACCAGCTTTCACCTCAACTTTATTTCGCCCCTCTATCATTTTTATTACGTTCACAAATACATATCAAAAATACAATTTACAAATAATGCCCGGTTTTTTGGGGCTAAACTCTTAATAACTATTTTATCCTAACATTTACAAACATAATAACATGACAGTTGTGTAGCTGGGGGCCGAGTTATCACTCCGGTATATTTTATTTGGCCGGAGTGATTAACCTGGCCCCCGTGAAAGGGTTAGGCAGATTAATTTTCTCCCAGAACCGCTCACGCAAAGATCGATAGGCCGGCCGGGATCAGGCTGCGCTACGCGCCGTCATCCCGTTTGTTGTTCCCTTACTCTGACCGACCTACCTTGCTTTGCGTCATTCGGGCTTTATCAAGCCGGGAGAAATATACATTACAATGATTAACATTTCTAAATAATATACAATAATTTTAATGCTACACATTTATCGTGGACCATGTACGTCCGACACAGTATTAATTATTATTATTATTGGCGGATGACTCTCATTAGTCTGGCCGTCGCATCACTATCGTGTTGTTGCACGCACCGAGTTTCAGTTAGGTGAATAAACATTGTTGTTTGTTGCTTAATAATTCATAAGCGTTGTTGAGTACGCCATACATTTTGTAAACATATTTATTAGAAATGTTTATACCCCGATTGTTTGTGTTCCATAAATAGATAAATTGGGGCTTCACCCTGCAAACTGCAACCCTAGACAAATCAGCACAACTGCAATCGTACCGTCTATGGTACGTCGTTTTCCTTTACCACGTCTTCCAATCAATCTTCATAAGAAACATCAGTAGAGGAAACATGCATTTCCGCCCCTCATTTTATTTCCAAGATATTGAATTTTAATACTTTGAATCCATAAAATAATGTTGGTTTTGGATCATTTAACAACATTAACATTTATAAACGTGTGTGTATAGGGTATTTTAAGGGTTATTATGTAAACCTTCACATCAAAAGCTTATATGCAGAGTGGTAAATACTCTCAGTATCACCTTGGTGAAATAACACCATTCAGAATCGAAACGTCACTTGAATTGGCGTTAGCCGAGTTTTATGAACAAATCTGTAGAGTTAATTACTTCACTTCCACAAACCTCACCCTTTCTCACTTCCTTCAACCTCACAACATACCCTGGTTGGAGATGTTATAGTCTAACTGTCTCCGGACAGTAAGGAACAGCTAGTACTTTTATGCGGTATTTACATAAAAATAGATTTATCTTAATATTATTATGATAACAGTGAATTTATAGAGACACAAATAAACACGCTCATGGACAGAAATATAACAACGAGAAAATAAAACATAAAAAATTTGTTACTAACTAAAATTATATAAGTGCATGATCGTTATCATAAATCATTAAAAAAATGTTCAGATATGGTTATAACAGTAAATGTGTACATCAACACATTACTAAACAATTTACTAGAGACTAAGAATGTAAAAAAATCATTTCGTCACTGAAAACTCAAAAGGGCTTAAGCGATACTTAAGTAAAAAAAATATTAAAAATATGCTTTTTAGATCAGTTTTGTTTTCTGCATTGAATGCTCTGACTCTAGTTTGATTCTGAAGAAGTGTGGCCCTCCAGCCATCTAAAATACATTTATTTTTTGAGAGAAGGCTTGACTCAAGCGAAACAACTTTTTGATTGATTCAGGTAACTCAGTGAGAGCATTGATTTACCTGAGCTTACTTTTTTTTTTCAAAATCCAACCAGCTACTGATGACTTCTGAATGTTATTGCAAAACAAAAAAAAAACTTTAAAGTGCTCTGTTGTAAACATCCCAAAATGGCGCTTTAGCCCTTTCGCCTTTCCAGCGACGATATGTTCAATTCTTTAAGCCATTTCACTGACTAAAGAAACATTAAAACTATTGCACAATAAGTGAAGCAAAACCACTGGCTTCGATATATGATGCGCCATTGATATTGCACAAAGTGAGGTTTGTTTTGTGTGCTCTGGTGTAAAAATCCCAAAATGGCGCTTCAGGCCTTTTGCTTTTCCGATATATAAATATGAACAAATTTGTTCAAGCAAAGAATTTTCTTGAATGTGTTTGGCTTAGTGTCTGGTTTCCCTGACATTGAGATGATTAAAGAAAATAATTGTTGGGTAGGTACTAGTAGTTATTTTATTTATTTATTATAACCAGAAACTAATCTAAAGAGTTTTCCTTCTCGATGCTCGTATTAAGATTAATGTCTGTTGGAACACGTTCCAGGAAACTACTCTTATACGTGAACAAAGACGACAAAGTAAATGGGACTCTGAACATGCCAAGAAATATCTACTTAGTTTCTTTGATGACAGGTATTCCAAGTCATTAGTTTATGGGATTATACGGATGAAAATATGTTCCAGAAAGTAATCACATTATTGTTTAATATTACTGACTTGACAAGGAAACTGCTACATGTGAGAAAAGCATGGCGAAAACCATTGGTTAAATTGTTACTCAGATAAATAAAGACAAAAAAAAACATACATTTTTTTAACCTAAATTTATACTACTGCAATGAGGTATATTTTTTTATATAATTGTTGTTTTACATATTCGTAAAAAGCATGACCTTGTAGCTTGCCATATTTATAATAAAAACAGATAAAATTTGAACTTTGACATGAAACACTCACTTTGTAGTGAGACATAATGAAATTTTAAATAAAGTAACTTTGTTTTGACACCACTTTAGTAGATACATATACCAACCGGTTTCGGCTCTACCTGAACCTTCTTCAGGGGTTGAACAAATATGTATACATACATATTTGTTCAACCCTGAAGAAGGTTCAGGTAGAGCCGAAACCGGTTGGTATATGTATCTAATAAAGTGGTGTCATAACAAAGTAACTTTTATTTAAAATTTGTTTAAAACCACTATATTATTTAATATTTTGTCGACCGGTTTCGGAAGCACCCTTCCATCTTTAGGACAATATTAAAATTAAACTATAATAACTAAAGATACAGAATACTGAGATATATATATAAATATTTAAGTGTTGGGATGGGAAGAAGAAGGGGTAATTGAGGGAATTATGGGAATAACAGAGCGGCTTACTGAATAAATATATTGTCATATCAGAATTTGGTATCTTACTTAAATTTTAATATTATCTTGAAGATGGAAGGGTACTTTCAAAACCAGTTGACAAAATATTAAATAATAAAGTGGTTTTAAACTAATTTTATCTGTTTTCATTAGAAATTTTTGTTTTAATAACATCTGTGAAATAAAAAATAAAAAAACTGGAATCATTAAGTAAATCTACGAAAATGGTTTGGTAATATTTGTCTAATTTATTTTTGCGCCATTTTCGTGAAATATACTTCAAAGGTGCTGGGTACATTTTAGAATTATGATAAAAACTCTTAATTTAAAAAAAATAAATACTTTTTTTTCTTAAATTGTTAACAGTGGCGTAACGTTACCTTTTGTATCATCAACCTTTGCAATGATTCCTGGTAAATTTTCTTCTCCAGTCGTGTTAGGCATCCATTTCAGGCTTGAAATTATTATAAAAGGAATGTCCCCACTAAAATCCATTGAAACCTTCCTTTTCACGAACTAGCTACGTCTTTCTTTGTGTTAAAAACTAACTAACTAACTCGCCGTTTCTCCGCAAGGGTAGGCAGAGAGAATGAACCGCCATACAACATTGTCTCTGGCACACACTCCTTGCTTCATTCACATTCGTACATCGTCTCATACGTACTCTTCTGTTATTCTGTCTCTTTACATGGCCCGACCCATGTATTTGATTCACTTGATCGTACCATGCCTTCCTCGGGCGTTTCCGATTTCTTCTTCTATTCACTTTCGCATCATATATTCTTTTCACACTCCTTCGTTCATCAAACCATCTAAGCGTCCCTTTCTTGATCCTATTCCTTACGCTTACATCAGCCTTGCATTCCTTTGCGTCATATATTCTCCTTACATTATTTTCTTTGTTTATTCACGCTGCATGCCCAAACCATCTAAACATCCCTTTCTTAATCAGCTTTACATTTACAGCAGCCTTGCATTCTTTCCGGATATCCACATTTTCAACACGGTTCTATAATTCAACGGCCTCTGTGGTCAAGTGGTTAAAATGCTCGACTGCGAATCAAGTGGCCAGGGGTTCAAATCCCGACGTGCGCATATAATGTTTTTTTTTATTTAATAATTAATTGTGTTGTTTCATATTCAACTCGTACAGAAAAACATTATATATAGTACGTTTGCGGCAAGTCTCAGAACAGGAGATAAGTATTGCCCTGGTGAAAAAGAACACCATTCAGAATCGATTCATTACTTGAAATGGCTTTAGCCGTGTTTGGTGACCAGATCTGAATGGTCAGGCACTTCCCAACCTTTCTCTTCCGCATCTCTTTCCCCTCCACATTACCTTCAGCTTCGCAAAATACCCAACTGGGGATGTCATAGTCTCACTGGCTCTTGATGGTTGGGAGTAATCGGGTGGTAAATTTGATTTTGAATGACGAAGCCGTTAAGACGTATTTTTTGGGTTTAAAATTTGTGATTAAATAAATCTGTCTTTTTCAGGCTCGCAACAAGCCCGCAGATGGAAGCAGCCACGTGACGCAAAAGGGGGGCCCGGCCGGCCCCAAGTCGGCGGCCGTCGCGCAGAAGGGCCAGCCCGGGAAGGGGGCCCCGCGCACGCCCTCCAAGCCCTCGGCGCAGAAGGGGCAGGTGAAGACCGCCCCGCCCAAGGCCGCGCAGGCCGCCGCCACCGCCAAGGCCCAGCCCGGCAAGAAGAAAAAGGGGCAAAGGCACCAGCAGTACGAGCTGATTGTCACCATCAACCTGGTGAGTCCAAGGAGTAAGAATATATATGGAGAGAGGGCTAAATATTTTTACCCAACCTATACACATTTACGATAAATCACTTTCACCGGGTTTTTTTTTTAATTTTCATTTTATATTATTTTTATTAACGCCTTAAAGGCTTTTACACAAAATACATTTTAAGTAAATAAAGGAGCACAATAAAGCCTGATTCACACCAACGTCCGGTTCCGCTCAGTGCCGATATTGTTCCGCATGAAAACTTATTGATATGGTATGAATGTCAATCAAGGAGTATGTGCCAAGACAAATTTGTGTGGCAGTATATCCTTCTGCCCACCCTTGTGATATTTAACTACTTATTTAGTTAAATAATTATTTTGAAGTGTAAAAATATTAACATCGCAGATTTTTTTTTATCAAAAACCATTTTTTTATCACTAAATAATATTTTTATTAATTATTAATGATTAAAAATATTATTTGGTGAAAAAAAAATGGTTTAAAAACAAAAAAATCTGCGTTGTAAGTATTTTTACACTTCAAAATAATTATTTAACTATTAACCAATATCACAAGGGTGGGCAGAAGGATATACTGCCACACAAATTTGTCTTGGCACATACTCCTTGATTGATATTCATACCATATCAATAAGTTTTCTTGCAGGAACAATATCGGCACTGAGCGGAACCGGACGTTGGTGTGAATCAGGCTTAAATGGGTAGAATATAACATTAAAGCAAGAGTTAAACCAAAAAAGTTAGTATATAATACGCAAATATATAAATAGCATAGGTTTTACAATTAGTTATATTATCACAGTATATTTCACAAAGTAGTATAAAACGTATAAAATAAATAGTATAATAAATTTCAAAGAAGTTAGTAAGTAAAGTGTAAGTATGTTATTGCAGCGTAATGTAGTTACAATTAGCTATATTATTATAGAAGATTTGAAGAAAGAATACAGTACATGGCATAATAACAACAACAAAAATAAATGATAATTTAACCAAATTAATTATTTTAATAATTTTTTTTTTTTTTATAAGGTTGGGAAATACCTGGCTATTCAGATCTGGTCACCAAACACGGCTAAAGCCATTTCAAGCAACGTTTCAATTCTGACTGGTGGTCTTTCACCAGGGCGATACTTAGAGTATCTACCACTCTGGAACGTGCCGCAAATATACTTTTTATTATTTTCATATGAATTAAATGTGTTATGACACATATTAATTGAATAAAAGTTATTGGCGCACGCCGGGTTTGAACCCGTGACCTTTTGATTCGTAGTCGAGCGTCTTACCACTCGACTATGGAGGCCGTCAAAAGATACTCCAAAAGCACGATATCTTAACTACAGGGGGAAAAGGTTTCTATAACAACATTATAATCAGATTTGTGTAAATAAATAAAGATTATAATTTTCGTATATGGCAATCACTTCGTGGTTTGCCATATTCAATGAAAATGAAATAAAAACTTTGTAAAATACCACTATTGTACCTCATTGAAAAATATCGAAACTTTAATAAAAGCACCGGTGCTCATATTCTCCATAAAAATGGTAATGTCAACAGAATAAATAATTTAGAAGTACTAGAAATAAAGCCATTAAAATTAATAGTCATATTTATAATAATCAGTTAAATTTGTCCAGTAGTCCAATATTAGGTGTATTTCCCGTTAACTCATATAATTTCTCATTATTCTTTTGTCACCTCCTAATTTGACGTTTTGATCTTTAATTTCATATTATCTGTCTCTTTCTCTCTGTCCCTTTGTTATTATTACAATGTTTTTATTTTGTTTTATTTCAGTTCTCTTATTTTATTTTATATTGTGTTCTCCCTCTGTATGTACTAGTTTGTACATACAGAGGGAGAACACAATATGTTTGTTTAGTTTCATTTTGTACCCTGATGATGCTTAGGCTAAGCGAAACTGGTCGGTCATAAAAATTAAAATAAAATCGGTGGTCTTATACAAAGTTATTATTTCATTTTTATTAAATAGCAATTATATATAGGCTTCAGCTTACCTATAAATCACACCCCGACCAATATAAGTCTGCCAATAGCAAAATGCTTCGCTGAATTTTTTTGGAAACACATAATGTTAAATGTACCAGGATATACATTGTCGCATAGTTACTGATTCCACCGCGGCATGCTATTGCTCGTTTTCCAGAACTAAATGTAAATTAAACCTTCAGAGTTTCGAATATCAAATACAAGTGTATTTTCAAACGGAAGCTTTAGCCGGAAAATGGATAAGGCAGAGAATACTTTTACCCGACTGTCAGCTTTTCATTTCCACCGCCAGGTATCGCTGGCGGCGTGTTTATTTTCATTTACACAGAAACGGGGTGGATGCCGTTTGTTGTTTTGGTACTATCAATGTGATTATTTTGGGATTATACGGTGACAATTGACTCTCGGAAGCGGGGAAGCGAAATGGGAATATTATACAATCGTTTAAATTTAAAATTATCCAATGCGAAAAATACTCTAACTGCAAATTTGTTTTTCTATGACTTAATAAATAACTAACCCTCTAGCCATTTTTTTGTTTAGGTAGGGAAATAGGGTGGAACGTCACACACAAATCTGTCTTAGTTTACACTTTGTACTCATTTACACTCATGTAGGATATCACGAATAACCATTTTAATATGTACCTACAAATATAAAACCTTTTGGTAAACAAAGTATATACAAATTTGGTAAACAAAGTATATGTAGCATCTCGAGTATATCATTCAAATTGATTCGTGCCATGTCCTCTTGGAACATCCTCGAATCTTTCTTTTATTTACTTGCATTTCATTCTCACATGCTTCTTGACCCTTTCAGTCACGTAATAAAAAAAAAATTGTATCTGAATAAAAATAGTAAGAGAAAAATAACGTAAATTTTCAAAAAGTTTAAGTGTACCACTGCTGGATGGCAGCGAAGATAGCAGAGAAGAGTTGTATAGGTCGTGCAAACACATTGCAGAATCCGCTTTAAATAAATACTTAGGTGTTTGCAGCGTGCAAACACATTATCGGAAAGGGTTAATGATGTTTTCTGAATCGTCATTCTTTCCATTGATTTCAATGATTTTTTAAAAAGTTATTTTGTTATTTATTGCTTAGTTTTACATTCTATGCGTAGTGAAAACTTAATAAGACTAATAAAAAAAAACAACATTTTTGCTAAACTTTGCTTTAAAAGGACGGTATTTTAACAGCATTATTGAAATGATAAATAATTTATACAACAAAGAAAAGTCTGCTTGTATGAAGCTGCAAAAACTTTCAAACTGTGCTATTTCTGTTTGCGTTTTGTATAAAATTATTTATTTTCAATAGCATTAATTTTTAATCCTTCATTGGCTACTTTTAAAATAAATAAAAATTATATCAAAAAATGATATGGCGATAATAATATGTTTATAAACAAATATCGGGTAAAGTCATATGGTAAAACTAGTTGAATATATTTACATACTAAGTTATTATTAATTATTTTATATAACAATTAGCGAATGAATATTCACATATCGATGAAACTACGGTCTGCTATAGTTTATTGCCATACAAACGTAGAATCAAACAAAATTTCATTAGACAATTTTTTTCCCCATAACCATGTTAAATATAACCAATGTATAACCACTTCATATGAACACATTTAAAATTAATTTTTTGGAATACATTTATTTCATTGTCATTAATTTTAGAAGATTATGGACATTGTTACTATTAGTTTACCATCATATATATTCTTTCCTTCTTCCTACTAAGTAGACCTTTGTTTTATTTAAACTTTTTCTTTTCTTATGGGCTCTTTTTTCTCTATTTAATTTTATTGTGCTTCTTCATTACTTAATTGTATGTCAATAGCATATTTTGTGCCGTTTACATATTTAAAATAAAACATGGTACATTAATACTTTTTCGTTGAGGTGGATAGTACATATTGGTCTAAATTAATTTTTTTGTTATAATCTTTTTTGGAAGTCAACAATTTTGTGATGCAACATTATATGAAACACACTTCTTTCGTGTACAACATAATGTATCATCCATTCCATCATAATAAATATTTAAATCAATATATATATTTAACCGAAAACTGTAAATACTAATTGGTCGCATGTATACTGAAAGGTTATTCACTCAAAGTTTTTGTGTTTCCAATAAAAACAAATTCAATTCGTTATTATTTCTAATTATGAATCTGTTAATTCGTGGTGGAATTCCATTTTAATGATTTAATAAAACAAATTTATAACTTTTTTCCACTTACTTTAATTTTTGACTGGACCGGTTTCAGCCTATAACGGACTTGTCAGACTTGTCTAAAGATGGCCGTCAAGTTATAAATTTGTTTTATTAAATTCAATTCGTTTCTCCGACTTCGCTCCTGCTGTAAGTCCGTCTTTCGGATTCCGCTCTATCTATTTCTGCTCTCCCGGGATTCAAACCAACATAACAAAACACACACAGCTATGCCTATACTACGCGACCACTGGAAACATTAATCGACCACTCCACAGATAACAGATTTAGCGGCCGGATCCGATTAGCGATCTACTGTGGAATCGAAGGTCAAGTTTGCTGTCGCGATGATTGACTTTCGATGTTAATAGATTCGAATCGAATAAATATAAGTTAAAGAGTTTATTTTCTTCTGAAAAGTGCTTCGAAAACAATAAAAGGATTGTCCTCGTGTTTCAGTTTTAGAATATTTGAGTGATTTTTAACCGACGCGTAAATTTTTATGGCAAATAACAAATGTCAGACTATTGTTTCAAATGCTTTTTGAGCCAAATTTCAAATAAACAAGTGTTGATATATTGTACGAAATAATGTGTAATCAATGAGTGGTTTTTTTAAATTATATTTTTATAAGACAATTATGATAGTTGATAATTGATTTTAAAAGTATGTGAAAACTTCAAATTATAATTAGACATAACGTGTTTACATCGTTAATGTTGTGAGGTTGATATTTTGGTGTGATACTATTTGTGTTTATATGTTAAAAATAGATCAAATTAATCTTTCTTTGTAGATAAATAGTTAAAGCTTCTTTGAAGTTTTGAACAACGAATTAATCATTATGTTCTCCATTTTATAGCGTTTTATTATATCGCTCAAGACAAAAGATCACCTCGTATCCCACATAATAAAAATTTTATAGACAACAACAAAAAAAACTGACAAAAAATCTAATTTACTATCATATGAAAAATTAACATTCAACATAATTTAGAAGTTATAAAAAATGTGCATATTAATTCTTACGTACTCTTATCTTTACTTCTATTCGTGGGGGAGGCTATCATATAAACGGTGACAATTGGGAGAAATTACTGGTTTTAAGGATAAAACAAGCAATTGCTTAAATTTATAAAAAAACCTTTAATAATTCTGTTTGAAGTCGTTTGAGATTTTGCCAGGTTGTGTAATGTATTTTTTAAATTTTTGTTCAAAATAATCTGAAAATTCACTTTTGATACATAGGTGGGATACGGGTTATAGTTTTGATATGAGCAATATATCACCATAGAATCATAATAATCACTTATTTTTTAATGCATGATTTTATAGTTGCTTAGTCACGAAAAGCGTGTTGATCAAGCAAGGTAAAATTAAATAATTACACTAGATTTGATGTTGTGCAGTGCTACGAGAAAGTATGTGTTAGTGTGTCACAAATAGTTGCGAACAAACAACTTATTTTCGGAAAACAATTAGTTGTGGAATTGTGAAATGGAACCAAGGACAATTTAAGGTTGTTAAAAGTTAACAATAGTTTTACTGAAATTGTGGAAGGAAAAATAACTCTGATTGTACAAAGATGGCGACAATGGAGGAAAAATACGGCCGGGAGTACAGAAGGCTGAGGAGGCTCACGAGTGATTTGCATATTCGGGAAGTTTCAGTAAGTCCACCGCCGCTCTAGGGAAACTTCATCCCTTCATCTTCCTCTACCCCTGGTAACCTGTTACAAATATTTTGCATAAATCCCATCCAATTGATGGAAAATATATTTTATAGAAATCAAAATCTGTGTGGAATGTGTTGATTGTATTATATTGAGTAAAGCGGTACTGATATACAAACTTATCTATGGAGGCGGTCAAAAAGGAAAGAACGAATTAAAAAAAAGTTTAAACATTTTTTTATTGTTTCAATAGAACTACACTAGCGAAGCTTCCAACTGCACAAATAATTTATGGACATACTAAAAAAGTTTTATTTCATATATTAACGGCCTGCGTGGTCGAGTGGTAAGACGTTCGACTATGAATCCAAAAGTGGCAGATTCAAACCCGGCTCGCGGTTTTTTTTTTAATTTATATGGGTCATAAAACACTTAATTCGTATAGACTCTATATTATAGAGTAATAAATAGTACATTTGCGGCATGTTCCAGAGTAGTAGATACTCTGAGTATCGCCCTGGTTAAAGACCACCATTCAGAATTGAAATGTTGCTTCAAATGGCTTTAGCCGTGTTTGGTGACTAGATCTGAATAGCTAGGTACGTTTAAACCTTCCTCTTCCCCGCCTCTTTCCCCTCCCCACTACCTTTACCCTCGTACCCGTATAATTGTCCACTAAATCTTTATGAATTACTGATTGCACCAGACAGCGTGTTATTTTTTTAAATATGATTCAAAATCAGGTAACAATTTCAGAATCAGTTTTTTTAAGCAAGTGGTGTAAGATAGTAAATAGTACCTACGTATTATTGTAATAATAGTAATAATGCAGGGGTAGTTCAATGCAATACCTTCCATAACTGATAATAATACATACTAATAAAAATTAAATAAAAGTTGTAATACACTCAATAATAATAATAAAATAATTTTAAAAAAAAACATAAATTCGTAAGAAAAAAAAAAGTAGTGAATGTCATTTTAATCGAGCGTGCTTCAAGGTGGTCTCCGCATCATCTGCATCCATCTCTCGTTGAAAGGAGAGCTGAGCCATTCAGATGCAGCCACCACAATGACATTGGTTGAATTCCGTGTCCTGCCCCAGAAGCTGGCTAGTCGGTGGCGAAGTAATGTTAGATTCACACCAACGTCCGGATCCGCTCAGTGACGATATTGTTCCGCATGAGAGCTTATTGATATGGTATGAATATCAATCAAGGAATATGTGCCAAGACAAAGTTGTGTGGCAGTATATCCTTCTGCCCACCCTTGTGACATTTAACCACTTAGTTAGTTAAATAATTATTTTGAATTGTAAAAATACTTTCATCGCAGATTTTTTTTTATCGAAAACCATTTTTTTATCACTAAATAATATTTTTATTAATTATTAATTTAAAAAAATATTATTTAGTGATAAAAAAATGGTTTAAAAAAAAATCTGCGATGTAAGTATTTTTACACTTCAAAATAATTATTTTACTAACTAAGTAGTTCAATATCACAAGGGTGGGCAGAAGGATATACTGCCACACAACTTTGTCTTGGCACATACTCCTTGATTGATATTCATACCATATCAATAAGCTCTCATGCGGAACAATATCGTCACTGAGCGGATCCGGACGTTAGTGTGAATCACCCTTAAGGCGGGGAATGAGTACACCCTCCCTTCGGTGAACATTGTAGTAATGAGTTCACTGTTATCTGGCTACTTCCAGCTGCAACAAATTATGAAATAAACTCATCTATAACTTTTGACAGTATAACAAATAACGTAAAAAGTAGTTTATCGCCGAAAGATGCCACTGGTCGTTATCTAGTCTAAGAAGTAGAGCGCAAGTTGTGATGTTTTATGACGTCGTAAATAAGACGGTTGTCTTCTCAGTACATCCCACTAGCTGACTAGCTGCTGCGGAAAGCACAGTGAGTCATCTAGTCTAGATTAGCGTAGGGAAAAACTTCAATGTTTTTGGTAGCGTTGTGACCGCTTTGAAAGAACTACTTCAAAGAACTCTTTCTTTTGCCAACAGTTCCTACTTCATTCATTGTTCAATGAACCAATACTTTAATTGAAGTCGGTAGTTCATTCATTTCATTAACTTCATTTCATTGAACAAATACTTCAATTGAAGGTGGTAGTTCATTTTAGCGTTCATTCATTTCAATAACTTCATTTCATTGAACAAATATTTCAATTGAAGGTGGTAGTTCATTTTAGCCTTCATTCATTTCATTAACTTCATTTTATTGAACAAATACTTCAATTGAAGTAAGTAGTTCATTTTAGCGTTCATTCATTTCAATAACTTCATTTCATTGAACAAATATTTCAATTGAAGGTGGTAGTTCATTTTAGCCTTCATTCATTTCATTAACTTCATTTTATTGAACAAATACTTCAATTGAAGTAGGTAGTTCATTTTAGCGTTCATTCATTTCAATAACTTCATTTCATTGAAAAAATAATTCAATTGTAGTCGGTAGGTCATGTTAGCGTTCATTAATATCATTGAAAGAAGTATTTCAATTTGCAGCAGTACAGTTGTGAAGGCATTAAAAACGAAGGAACCAGTTCCAGTTCCAGTTATTTTCGTTTTCAAATTTTTACCGACTAGCACGTGCTTTTTCGACGAGGAACCGGTTCCAAAAAGAACTGAACAAATAAGCGGATAAATTCTTTTTTTTGCGAGTTCGACTTCAATTGAAATGTTCACTTCGAAGGGTTCATTTTAAAGAACTAACAATTCGTGAAGCATTCACAAAACATTGAAGTTTTTCCCAACGCTAGTTTTTGGAACGCTTCAGGAACTGCTTGTTCTTTAAAATGAACATTTCACGGTGTACCCTTCAATTATAGTACCGCTGAAATCCTGATTTCTGGTCAGCCCAAGCTTTATATGAACCCGTTAGAAGTGACCGTATGCATAGCGCAAACTATATTAGCACAATCTAGGAGGGAAATGTAAAAGAACAACAATTATTATTAATAAATAATTTCATTATTGTTATAAAAGTTGAAAAAATAAATGTAAATGGACAATTATTATTAAAACGAGATATAAATTAAATGTTAATTTATAAACAAAACAAAACTCGAAAAAACTAGTGTCCCACGCCAGACAAAACAAGCAAATAAATCAAAAGCAACTGTCACGAGTACGTCAAATAGGAAATGCGAGGGAACGAAGAACTAAAATATACTTCGAACTATAATTGAAGTAAAGAACTATTGAACTGTGGATGGTGCGATACTACAATCGTGCGAAAGAACGAAGAACTAAAATTGAGTTTCTAAGAAAACTAAAATGACCATATGAGCGGAACTACCAACTTAATTAAAATTCAATTGAAGTATTTGTTCAATGAACAATGAAGGGAGTTGGACCTGCCGCCAAAAGAAGTAGTTCTTTGAAGTAGTTCTTACGGAGCAGTCACAACGCTATTCTAGATACAAACACAAAGAAATATTGTAAAAAAATACAGACATATAAAACGACCTTTCATATCAAAGGTCACCTATCATCATCAAGTCAATATTTACGTTATACAAATAAAAATAAGCTGCTTCTTCTTTAATCTTCAATATTCCCTTATCTTTATTTGTTACACCTTATAATATGACCAAGAAGTTGGAGTTTTTATAAATTTAAAAAAATCATGAAACATTATATTTGTAGCCCTTTTTCGGATTGAATATATTTTTTAATTAATTCAATCGCAAAAATTAAAGACAACAATGCTGACCATTACGCCAACAACTATCATAAGAAACGGCGTCATAAAAATTTATTATAGGCACAGAAAATAAGAATTGTGTATTTTTGAATAATAGAATGTTACGTGCTCACATCACAACGGAAATCATTTTATTTTTATTATATTAGTAACATTCGGTCCTACGATGAAGAACCTCTCCCTATCTCTAATCCGTTCGGTCGTGGTCGAAGATACGTCTCTGTAGATCCACAGAGTGATAGATACTCCAAGAATTCGAAACGTTGCTAAAAAGGCTTTAGCCGTGTTTGTCGACCAGATCTGAATAGCCAGGTACTTCCCAACCTTCCTCTTTCCCATAGCCTTTCCCTCCCCACTACCTTCAACCTCACAACATACCCCAATTGGGGACGCCATAGTCTCACTGGCTCTAGACGGTTGGAAGCAGTTGGGACTCTTGTGCGGTACTCACTATAAAAAAAAACATTTCAAAAGCTCCTATCTTATTTGTCAACGCTTCGATAACTTCCGTGACACAAATGTACTCGTATAGTATCGAATGTTAAGCCATACAGGAACCTGTAAATTAGTCACCTCACCTAACCAGCGTATTTTGAGGATGCACCTGCATAATATACATTAAGGTACATTTCAAAAGCTTCTGTTTTACGTTTCAATGCTGGGAATTGAATATTTAATGTAATTATCATAATAATTTCAACGCGTGCTTCACACAGCCAGGGTCGCGATAATTTCGCTTCAGTAAACTTGTGCCGCTGCCAACAACGCGCTTTTATGTTTTCCATCGGTTCTTTTTTTTTGAATTTCAATATATTATTACAATGTTGAATGTATTTCCCGCTGTTCTGGACCATTGCCGCTAGAGACGGAGGAAAACTGCTGTTCCCTCTCTGATACGTGACCATTTTCCGAATATGAATGTTCGTATTTTCCAACATTTCGACGCTTTGATTTCGAAAATAAAAGAAAATTCAAATACAGAGGAATACGTGACAAATATCACGAATTCGGCGCATTGTAAAATTTGATACCTTTCTTTTTTATCAGTTACCCGGCTTCGCCCGTGTCTTCACACTATTTCTGTTCAATGAACATCATGGCAAAATAATAAACTAAAGGAGATTCTAATCAAGCAGAACAGAGAAATAAATTTAAACAATTTTAAGAGCAAGGATATAGACACAGAAAAGAGGTAAATTCTTTAATAAAAAGGCCAAGCATAAAACTCCCCCACGCTTTTTCGATCTTCAGAAAATAGTTTAATTCAGAAGAGCCCATATTTTACTGCATAGGAAAAATTATAAGAAGTGTTTATTTCCTTTTTTTTGACGCATTGTAGATACATTTTGTGTTGAACATACGAGTAAAATAAATGCATGGTACATAACCTTTACTGCTCATTAGTTTGCCCTCATCTAGAATATGCTAGTGTAATTTGATTTCCTTTCTATACCGTTCATATTCACCATATTGAATCCGTACAACATCGCTTCTTACGCGGTATTCCATAGAGATTAGGGCGAGAAAGAGGCGATTATTCATATGATGAAATTGAAAAATTATTGAAAATGCCTTCGAAAAGAAAAGCCCAGGAAAAACATTGATTTAATTTTCATTTACAAAATTATTAATTGTTTTATTAACTCACCTTCTCTGTTGCAACTTATCCAGTTCAACATTCCTTGCCGTAGACTCAGAAACAATGAATTGCTGTTCCTCAATCATCACAATACTAATTATGGGTATAATTCTCCAATGTCCAGAATGTCAAGACTTGTTAACTCAAGCCATGGTCTTGAAATTTTTGGTAGCAGTCTAAATGATTTTCGTCATTCTTTACGACTCTACCAAAACTTGACTAGACCATGGCTTGAATGTTCTCTCTTATGTTTATTTTGTCCTATTTGTGTCACCGCTTAATTTATTATTATGTTTGTGTTATTCCTTCTCTGTTGCTCATTTTTCCATTTCATGTTTTATGTCTTTTTTGTAATTGAACATTAGATCGTTAATTTATAAATAAATAGAAAAACATAATAACAAGAATTTTAAATAAGGTAAAAGGTATAATGTTAGTACAAAATTACAGCAAAGGTTTTACATTTAGTTATATTATCATAGTAAATTACACAAAATAGTGTAATACGTGTATTATACATTGCATAACAAATTTAAAAGAAGTTAGTAGGTACAATGAAAGTATATAATTGCAGCGTAATGAAATTACAATTTGTTATATTCTTGACCCATGACAATATCATGTTGACTATAAAATGCATACTGGATGTTGCATAACACACCACAGTCAAAACACAAGTAAAGCAAAGTACCTACACAAAGTCCTAGAACATTTTTTTTAAGATGGTCTAATGAAGTGTTCCCATTAAGAAACAGTTAGTATTTTAATTTAGATGACCGACGTAGCAGAAAGGCAAACACATCGACTAGTGTTTACTAGTTTCAAGTTCAATTATCGACCTTCTTAGTAAAAAAAAATAATTTAAATATGTTTGGATTATAGTTCTATAATTTTCATTCTTAGGTAGACCCTCACTAATTAGTCAATGTTGTAGCTTGTAGAAATTAATTAAAAACATACTTAAATTAACATGTATATATTTTTTTCTTTCAGTCTGAATATGGACTAACCGAAGACCAAGTTGCAGGTTAATAACCATTTTTTTCTTATAAGCTCTTATATAAACAAGTTACGACCACTATTTAAAAATTTAAAAATACATTTTTCTTTTTTACAATATCTCCACACAGGAGGCCTTGAGGGAAATAATTTTCCTCAGGGCCTATGTCATATTTGGGTATGCTGTGTGGAGGGTTTTTTTGAGGAAAGGAAGGAGTGAACTTGGGTCTTGAAGAGACCCATGTTGAAGGAGGGAGGAAACACAGAGGCCGGCAAGTCGTTCCATAGCCGTGCTGTTGAACATAAGAACGAGTCGTGAAAGCGACCCGTTCTCATGTATTGAGACTTTTCTTAGCTTTTTTCACTTCAGGTAACTCAGTGCGAGCATTGAGTAACCTGATTTTTTTTCTTTCTTAAAACCAACCAAGTACTGAAGATTATTTCTAATTTTGAAACTGTTAATTCGTGGTGGAATTCCATTTTAATGATTTAATAAAACAAATTTGTAACTTTATTCCACTTTTATTATTTTGACTGGACCGTTTTCAGCCTATGACGGCCATCTTCAGACTAGTCTGAAGATGGCCGTCATAGGCTGAAACCGGTCCAGTCAAAATAATAAAAGTGGAATAAAGTTACAAATTTGTTTTATTAAATCATTAAGTACTGAAGACTTGTGAATTTTATTGTAAAACAAACAAAAAACTTGAAAGTGCCCTGGTGTAAACTTCCCGAAACCGCGCTTCGGCCCTTTTGGTCCTTTTTATTATTGTTTTGTTGTATTGAGTGTTTGACATATTTTATTGTTTAGCATTACTATTTGAATGCACTGTTGTCTTTTGTTTGTATCTCTGTATGAATTGTAGATTATGGAATGTGTGAAATCGCACTAACGTCCCCACATTACGAAATAACAATAAAATCATTATTATTATTCTTTTTTGATAAGATGAACATCATATGGATATTTAAATTTAAAAAAAAACTAGAAGTGATTAAAAAATATTAAGAAAACAAACGGTTATCAAATCCCTTGCTCAGCCAGGTACTTACTTTGACTATCAGTAATAAAATATATCTGTTGGCTTTTCCAGAGTTCAAGGAGGCTTTCATGCTTTTCGACAAAGACGAGGATGGCACCATCACCATGGCGGAGCTGGGGGTCGTCATGAGATCCCTCGGTCAGAGACCTACAGGTACATATAATAAAAATAAATCAATACAAACGCGAAGTAAGTTAAATGTGTTACTTTGTAATGGAGCATTATTAAACGAAACACCATTATTTTACAAAGTATCAGTAATGGGACTATACATCATAAACAACTTATCTCTGTCTTTCTTGGTAACTTCAAAGTATTTGATTCTTTGGTTCGATGCGATGACTCTTCTCATTTTTGAAGAAATGCATATCGTTGCTGGACAGGCAAAGGGGCTTAAGCGAAAATTTGCTCAAAATGGAGTTAAATATGCAGTTTTGATCTGTTTTTTTTTTTAATTCTGATGACTTTTGTAGCCCTTCAGCCATCTAAAACATATTAACCATTTGGGAGAAGCCTTGACTCAAGCGACACAAGTTTGGGACTTTTTAGCGTTTTGTCGCTTCAGGTAACTCAGTGAGAGCATCAAGTTGCGTGCATTAACTTTTTTTTTCAAAATCCAACAAGGTACATTAAAAAGCGTAGTAAAAATAATTTCATGTGCTCTGGTGTGACTTCCCGAAATGGCACTTTACTATTATGTTATTGTATATTTACGATATGCTATTACACAATTCACATATTATATATTCTACAAATTAAAGAGAAGTATTTGTACTTCTATAAATTACCTTTAATACGTAAAAAAATGTACAAGGAGATTAGTGATTTTACCCGTGATTAAACATACAAAACTAAAACAACCTTTTGAATTTTCTATATTTCCGTTTCATTTTAATATCCTCCTGTATTGCGCCGGTCTTTCAACGAATTCACGTATGACGTTAGGGTCAACATATCTAACTATTTAACTGTCGTGTTTCCAGAGACTGAGCTCCGAGATATGGTGAACGAGGTGGACCAGGATGGAAATGGCACCATCGAGTTCAACGAGTTCCTGCAGATGATGTCTAAAAAGATGAAGGGAGCCGACGGCGAGGACGAACTGCGAGAGGCTTTTCGGTAAGATTTCGCACAACGAACTAGTCATATTTTTTTTATAAGCTTTGTGTCCAGCTTTGGATGTTGGCCTCGTTCAAATTTCTCATTTTATTCTTTCCATACACGCATTATTTTTTTTGATTTTACGGATTCTTTCGTAATCCTCCGCTAACTAGTTGGGGCTTATTCAAATACCCCTCATAATGTCTACCTAACTAGTACTGCGCCTCATTAGGCCTTATTACACTAAAAAAATACATTCCCCTAACACAATAACACGATATTATATAAATATCGCACCATAATTCTATAATGATCCTTTTATGTCTACTATTATTATATACTACTTACAATTGGCATTTTTTGTTTTTCTTTAGGTATAAAATGAAATATGTTCACTATAAACAATTGTAGGATTGTTACGATGTAAAATGTGTGTACATTTGTATCGTATCTACTGTCTTTAATCATAGGATTTAGTGCTTTGCAACTTTACCTACTGTCAATTTATATTAAAAGGTCTCAATAGAGTTTTACGGTCAGAATCTGTTGCATCATCTAACATTGTGTAACAAATATCATCATTTTTAATATTATTCTACTTGTACTTACTGTCACTTACCTAAGAACAAGTTCTTATGACCTAGTGAGGTTGGTAATGTAAGAAACAAAAAGTTAATAAATAAATAAATAAAAATTTACTATCAATACTTAAATTCATTTGGATATTTTCGCCTTTGCTTCCCCAGGGTGTTCGACAAGAACAACGACGGGATGATTTCCTCTCTAGAGCTGCGGCACGTGATGACCAACTTGGGAGAGAGGCTGAGTGAGGAGGAGGTTGACGACATGATCAAGGAAGCCGATCTAGACGGAGACGGCATGGTCAACTACGACGGTAAGTCACCCTGGCGATCATTATTTAAATCTCAAATTCAACAATTGAGAAAAAAAATTGGTTCTTATTTTTCTTATTTTTTTTTGTTGACCTCCGTAGTCGGGTGGTTAAAATCAAAATAAATCCAAACCTCAATCTATGGAATCCGGAGGTCATGGTTTCAGAATCTGGATTGAGATTATATATATGAGAGGTAATAAAATAGAAACTAAGTGCCAACATAAAAGTTGAGTATGCAGCATATTTGCTATTTATATTTTGAGTGATGGATACTCTGACTATCGCCCTAGTGAAAGTCTACAACTCAGTATCGAAACGTTCCTTGAAACGGCAATATACATGTTTAATAACCAGATCTGAGTAGCCAGATACTTCGCAACCTTCCTCTTCCCATCTACTACCTCTCCTTACTCCTTTCAGCCTCAAAACACACCCTAATTGGGGATACTACAGCCGTATTGACTCCTGACAGTAAGGAACAGTTGGGACTCTTGTGTGGTATTCAAATATAAAACATTAATTAAAAGGTTTTTAATCAATATACATATATGTTTTAGGATCCATATGTTGTTTTTGTATAGTGGGTCATATACAGTAACTTTGCATCTGTGTCTAGCCTTTTTCAAGGCTAATAAGGCTATCATAACTTGCCTGATTCGTTTTTTTTAAATACCAACAATAATTATTTTTAGACCGGTTCTAGCTAAATGGACGAAGGTGTCAGATTGCCACCCGGACGTCGTGGATTCAATTCCTCTGCTAGCTAAGTCCCCCATTATTGCACAAGCAACATCTTTCGCTTATTGTGATGGCAGTAGGAGTTTTTAAAATACCGTCTGGTTATTTGTCACCCAGGAATTTTTCTCTGTCGTTGAAAATATATATACATGTATATTTATGTCAACATTGTTTTACAGAAACGTTTCATAATTAATTAAATCCCTTTAAATAAATGAAATGAACTTACTTAAAAAGCAATTAGATGTATTCAGTAGTTCAATTTTTGGCATGTTCCCCATCCTTTTTCACTGCCGTATAATTAAAGACTCCAACCACCCCTCCCGTACTTAATACCCACCTAAGTTGATGTGTACATTTTATGTTTTCCCTAAGTACTATAATTCTGTTTTAACTTAGTACATATTTATTCAACCCTGAAGAAGGTTCAGGTAGAGCCGAAACCGGGTGGTGTATGTGTCAATTAAAGTTGTGTTAAAACATAAATACTTTTATTTCAAATCAGGAAAGCATTAAGAAAAAAGATATTCATAATATATAGGAATATATAAATGTCAAATAACACACAATTTTCTGTTGGACAGTTGAAAAAAAAATGAAATATCCTTTTTTTTCAAATACTTTTTTTTTTCAGAGTTTGTCACGATTCTGACCTCCAAGAACTAAAGTGCTGAGTACCCAGCCATCATCCTGTGCAGGTCCTTGGGCCAATCAATGGAATCCTGCCAGGGGACCCCTCGGTCCAAGAAACAACACGTCCTCTAAGACACGAATAAACTATTACGAACACGACCAAAAGATGTTCAGACACTGGCGCCATCTATTGTCCAACTGAGCAAGCGGTAGATGCCACATAACAGTCGAAATATGTGATAAAAAAATCAAGATTGAAACAATTTATACTACGACATTAGGATGTATATGCTATAATAGATTTCCGCAAGGTCTTTATATGGTACCCCTTTTAAATAACATATTGTAATTTATCATTTACACCTCAAATTATAAACACTTGTCACTTGCATTTTCACCCAATCACTAATATTCAACACGTGTTACACAATTCTCAGTTGGCTTTAACTAATCAATAACCAAAGTTTGACATTTGGCAGGAAAGTGGTTTACATAATTAGAAAAAACGTTTACCGACAAATTGCGCGATAGCGTGACCATTAAACTTGTACAAACCTGTCATTTACTGTATTTCGCGGTTTTAACTGCGGAAATATTAAAAGCCCATCATTGCGTAATGCACCTTTAACCACAAATGAAATCACTTCAACTTTAATCCACTCACAAAGTGATCGAAGTTAAGCGAATTGTTGACCAAAATTCATACCAACTACGTAAAGAAGCCTTTTGTACCAACATTATTCTCCAAGTTTTTTGTATTACAAATCTATCCCTATTCTAGTATATATTCCTAATCGTCTAAGGTACTCGCCTCCGCAAATTATTTGAAGGAGCCAAACATGATTTGGACATTATAGTTCTATAAATCTGAACATTTACCTCTCGAGTTTCTATAATAATCTCATTATCCACCACCTACCCTTGCATTAAGATGTGTATTTCTGCAATGCTTTGATTTACAACACTATAAAAATATGACAGAGCAGCAGAAGAAATTGTTGGAAGAATTCCTACTAAAATTTCTGCATGAAAAGCCTTTATTATAAATAAAAAGTTTTAATTTGATTTACATTTTAAATTCAACGTGGATTTAATGCAATATGAATTTAAAATAAATAAAATTGTTGATGGCATTGAAACAATATGATAGCGTAAGTCATCTTTTTGTATTTAGACCACCCAATTGTGTTTTTAGATTAAGGTGTAATTTTTATTATTTTTTTGATAAATTTTTTAAGTGTTGATAATTTTATAATTGTTAAAAAAACAAACAAAAATTAAGATTTTTTTTGATGAACTTTACCGACTGAATTATTTTTAAACTGCTCTTCCGATTATCAATCGAAATTGTAAAAACTCTTTTTTTATTCAAACTATTCCTCTTGTCAAACAATCACAAAATTTCGTAATTATTCGATGTTTATACATACAATGCGATTTCATTTTACGAACATATTAAAATTATTTGTCACACCCAATAATCTCTGTTAATCTTTAAAGTGTATGATTCATTAGAGATAAACAAGCCATTATTTAAACAAAGCCTAAATGGTTTATTAATAATAGACCACTGAGAACTGATTTAAAATAATAAATATAAAAATAATTGTAATGATTTCAAAATGTTTTTCGTTCATAGATATATTTGTTGAAATCAGTCTTATGAATAACAAACAACCTCATATTTCGATTTTAGAATTGGAACAAAGGGCAATTATTTCATCGTTGAATTGATTTTTTATACAAAGTTCTTTCAACAATTTATCTTCTACCCAGTGTGCGTTTTAAATACTGACGTGTATATTTACCATTCCAACTGTGGAAGAGAAACTCATCTTACTCACCTTTCATATAAAACTGGTAAACATTTTTTCACTATTGACTATTGTTGTCAATTGGTATTGATTCCGACTACCTAGCCAGTTTACTATTGACTATTGTTGTCAATTGGTATTGATTCCGACTACCTAGCCAGTTTACTATTGACTATTGTTGTCAATTGGTATTGATTCCGACTACCTAGCCAGTTTACTATTGACTATTGTTGTCAATTGGTATTGATTCCGACTACCTAGCCAGAAAAAGTTAAAACATCAAGGAATCCCTTTCTAGAAATAAGATAAGTGTTTGAAAATAATAATAGTTAAACTATAATGGCTATTTGTGTGATGTTGTTACGATCGATGTCTTTTAAAATACAATAAACATATTCAAAGTATAATAATTATAGTTAACCCCTTCAGCCCTACTCGCCAGGCATTTTACGCTTCGTCATTCGTCCATTTCTTTTTTATAGATTAATCTGATTATTTTCATAAATTATACACCAGGGCTCTAAGGGTTAAAAGGCCTACGTTAAAATTGGATTGGTCTAGTGTTAATGCATTCATGTCTTCCTTTTAATAAAATTAAATATTTTGTTTACTAAATTAGTAAAATCTCAAGACGTGATTTTGTTTGATGACTAATTTAATTTTTAAAACCAATAAATTATGATAGAAAAACTTTTTTCTCTCATTATCGCAGTAACAGGCTGGTTTCACTTCGCTGCAGGCATTTTCAGACTGGCGCATTTTAAACATTATAATATTATGCTAAGATATCTATAAAATCTTGGTCTAAGGTGTAAACGTCGGCTCGTCAAATATTGGTGTGCTATCATAAGTTGAAAACTTACAAGCCTGAAGATATCCGTAGCGTTGTGGAAATGATCCGTAGCCAAATGAGTAAGTAAAACAAATCTATAGAGCCTTTAAAAAATTAAAGTGTTGCAATGAAAGTCCACCACAAATTAACAATTACGAAAATATAAATATTAATGACAGTGGTCGTTTTTTAAGAGACTAACTTCATAAAATGAATACGTCTCCGGGCTTATAGTTTCTGGTGCAACCTAAGAAAAAACTATCTGAAAATAAGTAATGGAATTCCATTCATTGATTAATTTTTAATAAATTGGCATCGTTAATTAAATGAATGGTTTCTAATAAGAATATTTTGAGAGTTAACCGGCCGCTTTAAGCGTTAACTATTTATTTAAGAAAATTAAAATTGTAACACAGCAAATACGATTTTAAATAAAATAAAAATAAAAAGTTTCTTTAAACATACAAGAAAGACCACCAATGTTATACTCATCAAAGATTTTTGACCACCGAATACATTGACGTCACCAGATCACAAAAATTCACGTTTAAATTATTTTTTTACCTTTTGTTAAAATCTTGTACCAGCCCCACGTTTTGCATTAGTTGATAATTATTAAGTGTTAGGTTCAAGCTTGCACATTTCAATAAAGCACTTTTTTTATTTCAGAGCTTTTAATATCCGTACTCAGTGTATTACGTTTGTAGTTCGGTGTTATGGTAAGGTAGGTACTTGTAATTGCTAATTGACAAGTATGTATGCATGTGTTCATTTAGTGATACAGGGTGTTTAAAGATTCGACAGAAGGGAGCGAAACCAACTGAATATCATTCATACTATGTTTTAGATAGTTGCCCCGTGATCTTAAATTAAATACTTCATATTCTTATAGACGATTTATTTCATTAAATATTAAAATAATATTAATACTCTAAAACACAAATATGATACAGAAAAAAAACAGAAACTAAAAAGAATAATGGTCATGACCGAGACTGGAACTCGGAACCTCTACTCTATCCGGGAGTAACACTATGGAAGAAATTCAAATACTAATAATTTTCAATAGAAGTATGAGATCGTTGAAAAATGCCGCTTTCTAATGAGGTATTGATGGTTCAATTGACACAGTGTTGTTACTCCCGGATAGAGTAGAGGTTCTGAGTCCGAGGCTCGGTCATGACCATTGTTCTTTTTAGTTTCTGTTTTTTTTCTGTATCATATTTGTATTTCTGATTATTTATATCATTTAAATATTTAAAAATAAATAAAAATTAATGCTTTAAAATTGATTTCTACTTTAAGATTTATTTAGGTAACTTCTTTTGCGAATAATCTCCGTGCAAATTTATTTTTTTGGTATACACTTGAGTGATGAATATCGGGGTTAATGGAGTCACCAGATATGAACAAATGGTTGATTCCAAATGAGGAAAAAGGTATTTAAAATAAATACCCGTTTTAATTGTTACACAAATACTTACACTTCAAAAATTAAATATATGAGGCGTGTTTGACCTTCAACCGTGCGAATTCCACGAATTTTCCAAGAATTAAATTATGCTTTTACTTACGTATTTCTAACTTTTAAAGTAAATCCTTAACGCTCTCCAAACATTGAATGAACAATTCCAAGCACACCGAGGTACAGATAAATGTTATCAGACAAGATTCAAATGCGTTATCAACTCAGTTTTAAAAATAGCCCAATCAAACACTGACCTGTTATATGTTACTCTCGTATTATCAATCAATTGCATATAAAATCAAAAATGCAAAGGAGAAAATCATAAAAATCTAAAGTTGTAATATGCCTCAAGGTTGTATGTACATGATTCTGAAAAGCTTACACTTAAATTGTCATATCTTTTTTTGGTTTTCAATTGGCTTTCGGAACTGTATTACGGGTTCATAAAGCCTAGTAAGGCGAATTATTAAGACAGATACGCAAATTTTCTCAAGTTGTGGAGTTTTTTGTATCGCCAATACCAGAGTTGATAGAATGAATACCTTTAATGTGGGTAACAGTGGTTACTTGAAATATCCTTCAAAGAAAGACATCAAGAACTACTTCGTCGCTGTGTACGTTACTTGTAAATGTTAATCGCCTTTTTAATTAATGGTTTTTTAGCCGATCCACTCACTACCTCAAATTTGGATGACCTCAGTGATAGAGCGGTAAACACTTTGACTTTTGAACACGGTGATCGCGGATTCGAAACCCAGTGTTGGCAAGTAAATATTTAATGACATCCTGTTTTACATTTTAAAACATCCCAGAAGTTAACCAACATACTACAATTGGCCATGAGAATCTTAAATTATATGTTTGAGTTTTTGCAGAGCGACGTTGGCTTTATCTTGGTTTTGACACATGTCTTAATTATACAGACAAATGTTGTTTTATATTACACATATTATTTAAAATCCTCAATCATTGAAAACGTTCATTTTTATGAAGAAATACCTACACCTATTTCAATATATAAAGAGTGATTGTTACTTTATTGTGTAGTAAACATCTAATATTAATTAGAGGTACGTATTAGTTTCACGTCAACCAAGCTAGAAATGTTAAAATGCAACGCTGTAAAACTGCTGATTGGAGTTTCAATATCGTAAAAGAGGCAACGAACATACTGTAGTCAAATAATTGTGTGCAAGCGACCATGTTTATTTTTTCATTGCCAATACTACAGCGGTAGACGTGAATCTAATAAGAACCACAATTAGGTAGTTACCTAGATAGGTTCTCACCAATACCTAAATGTTTATAGAGCCAAAAAGAAATTTTATATTCAACATCTGTGTATGTTTTGTAAACTAAAATTAAACGTAGTTATTAACAAATAAAAACATACCAACTACATATTCCAACATGTTACGTAAAAAAAAACATCAGATCTTTTTTAGGTACTTTGGAGTAATCAACTAAATTATATCACAAACAAAGTGACACATCTCTTAATCAGTAATGTAACATAATAATATTAAATTGATTTAAGTTATGAAAAAATGCCAAGGTTGATAATTAAAAATCAAAATAGAGTGTTAAATCATGTAATGTGTCCTTAAGAGAAAACTCAATCATAGATAGAAATTTTAAAGCTTTTCATTCGTGGCTATCGCGGATAAATAACATTTTATATTAAAGTCGTTTCATAGATACACGGGCGACTGTGGCACATTTGTAAAGCAGGAAAAGTATTTGCTCGGCAAAAAAATAAATCTCTTCGGAAATGGATCGCTCTGTTTACAATAGTGCGTGAATTACTTGACGTTATTTTCTAGTTACAAATTGCAGATATACAATGCTAATCGATTTATTAAGCAACTTTCTAATCTCATAACAATGTTTGACGGATTTTCGAAACACAGTGTGTTTTTATAGTATTTGGTTTATCCTTTTTTACAATAGCATAGGAATTCACTGTCACAGAAACATAATTTTGTACTCATTAAACTAACACCCTGGGAATAGGTCATATTTCTGTTCCTTTTCAAAATGCACGTGTTTGACTCCCCGGTTCGTACTTTCTGTGATCTAGAAGTGGAAATTTTAGATAACATTTTTTATTGTCCTTATTTAAACAAATTTCCTCTGTTCCATAGAGGCTTATCTAATAATGCTTCTTATATTATTATTTGTCATCTGTCAACTCTGCGAAAAGCACCTGAAATAAAAACTCCTTCGTCCCTTCTTCCACCGTCCTTGGCTATTATTAGTTATTAATCTGAAATCCAGATCCTTAAGTAGGTAGGAATCTTATATTACCTCACCCCCTTTCACCTCATCACGTTCCTTATTGAGGTGTTTCATACTTGTTTGCTCTAGGCAGTGATGTGTGCTCATTTGAACCTCTTTCTTTTAAACAACGCATGTGTCAGAAAGAGCGATCAAACTGAGCTTTTACCAGCAATGCCATACGGTCCACGTTGCGAATAAAATTTTACCAGAATAACCTGTATCGTTTGAACGGTCTCCGGTCGCCGTGCATATGTGAAATGACTCTATAGAATTAGAAAAAAAAACATTGAAACGTAAATTTCTTAAAATTATGTCCATTCCCAACGTCGACGTCCATTTGTATTCCTAATACAAAATAACGATTTTGGTAGACATATGAAGATTGATCACGAAATTCTTTCTGATAGGAAACATGGATAACATTTTTAGTTTAGGTAGGGTATATGTAAATGATATATTTTACCGAATACAACTTTACTTTTAATATTATTATGGGAACTGGAAATTTTTTAACATTATGTGAAGTCTGGTTTAATTATAAAATATTATTTATATAAATGAAACAAACAAAAAAATCTTACTTGATTCAAACTAACTCGAATCATCTCGGACAATAAGTTTCCACCAAATTATTGTAAAGAGATAGTAAAATATATGGATATTGTCGAAAAAAATATGAAAATAATTAAAGGTACCATTAAATTTTAAAAGTTTATTTATACTACACGTAAATAACAAAATTCATCACCATTAAAAAATACATAAATTACACTGGACAAAGATTTTCTTTTAATGTTTTAAAATTAAGTCTAATTTTAATATTATTAAGTTCTTTGAGGTAATGATTTTATGAATGATATCTGTTTCGCCCTTGGAAGGTATTATCAGAATGTGCTCCGCTACAAACTGTCGATTTATTTATATCGACTGTTGCAAAAAATTGTATGCAAGAAAAACATATTAAGCAATTCTCCATTTATAACAGAGGACTGTAGCTAAGTCAACATTTTATAATGCCTTCTCTAATGAGTGAAACAGCTAAAAATTACAAAGTAGAACTCAATAATAATAAAAGTTTTTTTAAACATAATAATTATTTTTAATAATAATTAACCAAAATATTTATTTTATTATTAAAAACCATTTACTTGTTAACATAAATATAAGGGTCTTATTGTGTCAGCCTATTTAAAACATTTACTCACTTTGGGAATAATATCACTATCGAAATCATTTGTAAGACATTCATTATTATGATTACCTGTAATTACATTGAATATTGTATTTGTTACCTGTTTAGGTTGCATGAGAGATAGGCTAGAAAATAATACATATGTTAAATTAAAGAAGTGTGTAATAAATATCTTTGCTGTGTGACGTGGATGTGTTTTAATTTTCTCAAATAAATAAATCTCTTGACGATTTAAAATGACAAGTTTTTAAATGAACTTTAAAAAATAAGTAAGACATATTTTAAGAATTATATTTTCACACGAACTTTGTTTTCGGTAAATGAACTCTTCGTTTCCACTGAACAGAAAATCTTTAGAAGTATAATCTTAACAGATTTCAAATAAAATTGTAGTCACCAATTTACTTAAGAATTGTTGACTCCCCACCCCAGACTGGTATTGGAATTTGATTATCTGTTAAATGAATATTTTCGGTATATGAAAAAGCTTTGTTCATTTTACTATGAGTAAGGGAAAATTGACCTTAATTGAGGACACCGCACAATATCTCTCAACAACCACTTCTGTTTTTTTTTGTGTTTATAAACACCCCATGAAGTTTCAGAGTATGAGTATGAAACTTGGTATACAACGCAAAAGGCTGAATAAAGATAATTCATTTAATACCAGCTCACATAGATAATAAAACATTTCTTCAGTGGCTTGAATTAAAGGCATTTAAAAGCTTTAGTCACTTTTGACTAAAGCTTTTAAAAACATTGTAAACTTTTGTCGGATCTTTTAAATAACTATCTTATCATAATGAGCTTACCCTATTACACTATTCTCTAATTTTATAATTCCAATTCTTGATTTGCGCCATTTGTTTAAACTTTGTTTTGCCTGTACTGAATAAAACAGATTGATACAAATAACGTAGGAATTGCTTATAATAGTAGTATCTAATACAAACAAATAATACTTTTAGGATCCTAGAAACATGAAAATTTTTAACAGTATTCTTCAATGATGCTTTCGTTACCCTTGACACTTTTTAGAATACCAAATTAAATATAAATATGACCACACAAATTGGAGATAAAGTCACAATGGCTGATGAAGATTTAACCTTGGGTGGAGGCATAACTACAGTATAAGACGATGAGGGAGAAGAAACATCAGAAGTGGCGTTATTGCAAGATGTGATGCCCGGCCCGACGCACATGGAGTAGGCCATGAGATGGGGGATGAGGTACTGCTCAAAGACTCCGGTGAAGAGATGCTGCGATGGACCCCTCGCGAATAGAGCAACGTCCTCTGCCCCGGAGGTTCCCGATGCCAGTGGAAAAACTGATGGAAACTGGAAGCTCGGATCATCTGAAACAGATTTTCAATCATCACAACGAAATTAATATAATGACTAGTGTAGTCTTGATACACACGTCAAAAGGGACATAGTGAGTAAATCGCGAAGTAGCGTAATCGAATAAAATTTCAAACTTTTTTACGTAAGAGCAAAAATTACCAGTATTGTTTTTGCATACATAAGCACCCCGTGCGGCGATATAACGAATCATGCACAGAAGACGGCTTAGCGTATTAATACTATCAGAATGATTTTTAAATGAACTGGATCGACCGGTTAGTATCTGAGTGGACACCCGGGCGTTGCTGGTTCAATTCCTCTGCTAGATAACTTCTCCATCTCCGCAAGCAACATTATCCGCTTATTATGATGGTAGTAGGAGTTTTTCAAATATTGCCAGGTTATTCGAAATCTGGGAATGTTTCCCATTCCCAAAAAATATCCAGCATTCGGTTGTTATATGACAGTATACAATTTTATTTTAGTGACTTGACTAAATTGGTGGGGGGAGCGGAAGGTGGAAGGGAACATGTGAATGGGATAAAGGGAAGAAGGACGGGAGTACATGGAGAGTTATTGTATTGCCTCCATGGTCGAGTGGTAAGACGTTCGACTACGAATCCAAAGGTCGCGGATTCAAACCCGGCGTGCGCCAATAACTTTTATTTAGTTAATATGTGTCATAACACATTTAATTCATGTAAAAATAAAAATAAAAGTATATTTGCGGCACGTTCCAGAATGGTAGATACTCTAAGTATCGCCCTGGTGAAAGACCATCATTCAGAATCGAAACGTTGCTTGAAATGGCTTTAGCCGTGTTTGGTGACCAGATCTGAATAGCTAGCTACTTCCCAACCTTCCTCTTCCCAATCTCCTTCCCCTCCCCACTACCTTCAGCCTCACAACATACCCTATTTGGGGATGCCATAGTCGCACTGGCTCTAGACGGTTGGGAGCAGTTGAGACTCTTGTGCGGTATTCACGTAAAAAAAAAATTATAACATAACCACTATGTACGATATGTTTATTAAAAACACTTTTCAATCGAAATTCAAAACATACTCGTATATCTGATGATCAATATACTCGTATAGGACAGCAGACTTGTTTTTATAAAATAATCGAGAAGATTGTAAACTTACGATTCAGGTAACTTTGCTCTCTGACAGCGTGAGTCCTCAGCCCTCGTTGATCCCTCTTCCGATATCCTGGACCATTTCCGTAGTTGATGCTGAGGTATGGAAAACCATCTGTGGCGTTGTCATCATCGGGTGGCATGACTTCCCCGAAGATGTCGTTCCACCGGCTGGCGTAACCTGACAGCGTCATGGTGTGCGCGTGGTCTGCGGTCACCACCATCAGGGTCTCTGAAGGACTGGTCATCTCGGAGATTTTCCTGACCGCCTTATTCAGTTCTATGGTCTCGTCCACTGCTATTCTGGCCTTGTTTTCGTTATGGGCGTCATTGATCCTTCCGCCTGTGAAAGAAACACAATTTTTTATGATTTTTTCTAAACCACGCTGACGCATGGTCAAAGCATTTCTTTGGAAAGGAAAAAAAAATCTCCTCGGTAATTCTATGGATTCCAAATATAAATGTATGAGTGTCAAACAAAAAATATTGTGCAAACTTTTTTTTTATTAATGGATTTGCTTGAAATGCTTTTTTTATTCCGGAAGTGGAAAAAATCTAGTCTATGAAGATTACCAGAATTTATTCTGGAATATGCGTATCAGGTGTGAAACCCAGGCTATGCAGTACACAAAAACAGAATTTATTCTGGAATATATTCGTATCAGATGTGGAACCTAGGCTATGCAGTACACAAAAACAGAATGTATTCTGGAATATGCGTATCAGGTGTGAAACCCAGGCTAAGCAGTACACAAAAACAGAATTTAATTTAATTTAGTTTTTTAAGATACCTAAACATCCGTTCTTTCGATCTCATATTAGCGACGAGGACTCTGCGCAGTTTTCCAATTTACAAACATTAACTTGCTGAAGAAATGTGACGGATTCAGTAATGTTATTTAAAATCGTACACAGTGTAGTTGATAGTCCTGAACTTCTGTAACTCATATTATTCCAAGTTTCAAATCGCAACTTATTTATTACTACTTTTCATTACCCTCGTTGTAACACCAATTCAAAAGAAAACTCTTTCATTTACAGGTCTATAAACTCATTCAATATTCATTATTACCACATCGACATTTTAAACTTGACTATACGTGACATTAAACAAAAATCCATGACCCGACTGCACCCAAACTACTGAGTAGATTACTGAAACTAACCACACATTTACTCCCGTCCTTCTTCCCTTCATCCCATCCCCATATTCCCTTTCACCTTTCTCTCCCCCACCAACTTTGTTAAGTCACAAAAAAAGGTGCTAATTGTCACACTTTACTTATTATTTCATCGTCATCTGTGGAAAATTTATAATTGGCATAATTTACTGTTTTTTTTTTAAATTATATACATAGCCTGTTCAAAAGAAAATGTGAATTTTGAATTATCGCGGGCTGTGTACATTCGACTATCGATTTTTTTTATGTTGGTACACATATGTTTATCATATGTTAGCATTATCAGCCATTTTGGATTAGTGGTTTGTTTTTGACAACTGGAAAGGTTAGTCACGTTTTTGCGTGTTCTTCAATTTTTTACTTTTGAAAAAAGAATAAAATCAATGTTTTGTTTTTCCACAACTCCAGGACGCTCATCGTCATTAACATCTTCTCGGCCTTCTGTAAAGCGCTTGTACCACTTATAAACACTTTTTTGAGACAAAGTAGACTCGCAGTCAACATTTTAAGTGCGTTGGAGCACTATATTCCATTTTTAACGCAAAATTTGATACATATTCTTTGATCCCTTTTTTCAAAAAGTGAAAAATCGAAGAACACACAAAAACGAGACTCACCTTTCCAGGTGTCAAAAACAAACCACTTATCCAAAATGGCTGATAATGCTAACATATGATAAACATACGTATACCAACATAACAAAAAAAAATGATAATCGAATGTACACAGCCCGCAAAAATTTAAATTTCACCTTTTCTTTCGAACAGGCCTCGTACATGTTAATTACTGATCTGCTGTTAATTTTTCGTAAAATAAAAAAAAATACTATTAGATTGCTTGAGGTGAAATTGTTGATCTGCCAGTGCTACTGACTGTTTTGGCATATAGATTCACCTCCCACTAAGGTTTCTACCTGAGATAACTATTTGAGGGCGCCTCAATCAATATTTGCGTGTAGAATATAGTAGATCGGGGTATCTAAGGTTTTAAAAAAATAATTGTCAACCATATCGGTAAATCATTTGAAGCATAATTGAACATTTTTCCAAAATAGCACAAAGTCAATGAACCAGTATATCAATGTATTTAACAGAGATCTAAAAAAACAGGTGTTTACCAAAGAAATTCAGAAATTAATTATATAAGAATATATTAGATACATGCATAGAGTAATAAAAGAAACTAAGCATTTATTTACAACCCACATATAGATAAGGTATATTCTAAGGAGTTTAATGAGTACATACCGAGAAATAGAATGACGTATTAAATATTATAACGCAAATAATGTGAGCAGTGAATAAAAATAAAGATAAGATTTAAGAGAGGTTCACTCGTGTACACATGTTATGGGGTAATCGTTGAATTGTGTATATTTACACCTAAATATGTCTAAGGTCGATGCAGTTCCATTGAGTAGTTGGATCGTCTTATTTATGAGTGTGTTTTAATATTAAGATATTCAACTATTTAAAAGGTAGAACATCATGTGATGCCTCGCAAGATTACACAGTTATTCGGGACGAAGAATTTGATCTTCTTCAATATGCATGGGTTATCAGTACCTTCAGTCAGCAACTTGTAAAAATGTTTGCCCAAAAACATATTTCGACGGGCTTGCAGTCGAGCATTCAAGACAATAAAAAACCGTAGAAACAGAAACGAGTAGTAGGTGTACTCTTTCATAAAAAGATAATATTATAATCATCGTAACATTAAAAACTTCTTCATTAGAAAAGCGTAGGAAAGACTTTGATTTAATTTGAATTTTCAGAATTTTTAATTGTATTATTGTCACATCCTTTTTATTACAATTCATCTTCTTCAACGTTCCTTGCCGTAGACTTAGAAACAATAATTTTTTGTTCCTCGATCATCACTCATCGTCTTCTCATCTCACTTTTTATTTTATTTATTATCATTATTTTAGCCAGATTTTTTAATGTACTTTAAGTATATTTTGACTATCAAAGCAAACTATGGTTCTTTTAATGAAAATGCAAGGTCACTCAGAGGAGGTGGACTAATTGAAAACTTTAAAAAAGAGAGGTAAAAAATAGCAGAAGATGACACAAGCAATCAAAATCCAACATTGCTTGCCGTAGACTCAGAAACAATGAATTGCTGTTTCTCAATCATCATTCTACTAATTATGGGAATCATTCTCCACTGTCCAGAATTTCGAGACTTTTTAACTAAAGCCATGGTTTTGACATTTTTGGTACCAGTCTAAATGATTTTTGTCATTCTTTACGACTCTACCAAAACTTTGACTTGACCTTGGCTTTGAGTTGAATGTTTTTTCTAATGTGCATTTTTCTTATTTTTGTCATTGCTTCATTATAATATTGAATATGCGCTGTTCTTTCTCTTGTTGCTCTTTTTTCCCATTTCGTGTTGTGTATTTTTTGTTGTAATTGGACAATAGTCCGTTTATAAATAAATAAATACTTACCAAACACAAACAAGAAGAATCCCTTGTCATTATTGGACAGGACTTTTATTGCGGCCTCCGTCATTTCTTCAATGGTGGGCTGCGATGTATTGGCTGACATGTGATATTCCATGGCCCCGGGGCTGAAGAGGCCCAGCAGAGTCTCAGTTGTGTTGCCTACCCTTCTCAGCTCTTCAATGGTGCTCACAAACTGGCTCGTTATCTTTTTTTCACCTTATCGTTTGTCCATTCTGTCACCAGGTTCTTCTTGTCTTTTCTCTTGCCGCGGGCGTCAGTTCCATTCGGTTGGAAGTTTTCGCGGCCTCCTCCGAGAATCACCTGAAAAATGAATATCTTTTTATAGTTAATACCGCACTAAAGTCTCAACTCCTCCCAACCGTCTAGAGCCAGTTATATTATGGCATCCCCAATTGAGATATGTTTTGAGGTTAAAGGTAGCGGGGAGGGAAGGAGATAGGGTAGTTTCGATTCTGAATAGTTTTTTGTACAAATTTCTGTACAATATGATAATTGTTTTAATTTTATTTTTTTTTATAGTGAATACCGCACAAGAGTCCCAACTGCTCCCAACCGTCTAGAGCCAGTGGAACTATTACATCCCCAATTGGGATATGTTGTGAGGCTGAAGGTAGTGGGGAGGGGAGAGAGATGGGTAAGAGGAAGGTTGGGAAGTACTTGGCTATTCAGATTTGGTCACCAAATACAGCTAAAGCCATTTCAAGCAACATTTTGATTCTAAATGGTGGTCTTTCACCAATGCGATTTTTGGATTATCCACTACTCTCGTTAGCTGTTTGTGACCAGATCTGAATAGCCAGGTGCTTCTCAACCTTTCTCTTCTTCACCCTTTCCCCTCCCCACTACCTCCAGACTCACAACATACCCCAATTGGGGATGTCATAGTCCAATTGGCTCTAGACGGATGGGAGCGCTTGGGACTTTTCTGCGGTTTTCATTATTTAAAAATATATTTAAAAGTTTGTAATTTTTAGAGATTAGTGATTTTGACTTTGCCCGTGCACATGTTTATCAACGGAAGCCCACAAACGCGAACCGGCAACTTTATCTAATCGCTGTCTGTAAATTGTTTTTAAAAATAAGTTTTATTTATTTATCTCTACTGGGTTTTTTTAAATGTTCTCACTTACGTGAAAACAATTCAGTTATAAAAACACAGTTAGTGTACGATAATTGTAAAAAAAAATAAAATACAAAGGATACAATAAAAATACAAATATAAAATTACTAAAACTTAATCAATGATAAATAATAAACATCAAAAGTTTTAATAAGAACAAAATTAAAAAGCGTCTTAAACAATAGGAATTAGGTATATTTATAGGTATATTTTATTTATTTGTCCCTAAATTCAAAGAGGGATTTGTTCTCGACTTCTGAGGCAGAGTGGTTGGTTGCTCAGAGCAATAATATACAGGAAGGAGCACTTCTGTAGTCAGTAGTGATGATTTTTACCCGACTCGGCTAGACCTGGGTGTAGCTAGGACTAGGGCTAGGGTATTTATACATCCATTTATAATGTTTTTGTTTATTTGTATAACCACCTTTTCACAGTATTGTTATAAACAAAAATACAGGAAATAAACTAAAAAACCTTTAAGTTATGTTCAGTTATGTTGCATATCAAAACGTAGTGGGCGGAGTCGCCGGAGATGCGGGAGACGGAGAGCATGCTTACATACCAAATGGTGGTGCAATATTATGTGAGAACTTGTTTTGTCTCTTTCTCTTTCACGCTTTACGACGTAAAAACCAAGAGAAAGCGATTCATCGTAAGTTTGTTTAGGTTGGGTAAAAATATTTACTTCTCTCTCCGTATATGTTTTTGCTCTGAGGGGTAAGTAGCTTGACTCCAGACCAAGAGGTTGCAGATGAAAACCCAGTGTTAGAAATAAAAAAAAGTATTTGTACCAAATACGAAAAATGCCATAATATTATATCTTGTAGTTGGTTCAAAATGTAACGTACCTTGAATTTGTTTCCAGGATGTTTGTGGATGAGTTGATAGGCTAGGTCTGGACAGTCAGTTTGGTCGATGTCCGCTTGTACTATGTCCGCATCGCTCTGCCAAGAGGATGGACTGGTGTGTCCATAGCTCCCAGCCACCGAAGCCTGGGTGACGCTGCTTGTTGTAACAATACCTTTAAACGAAATATTATCAGTGAGATTTTTAATGCATTTAAATACAGCTCAAGAGTCCCAACCCGGACCCAGCGGGATGGCTGTGAAGCTGAATGATGTGGGGAGGAGAAGCCGAAGAAGAGGTGGAAAGTTAGTTAGAAAGTAAGTCAGGTTAGAACCTGACGGCCTCCATGGTCGAGTGGTAAGACGCACGACTGCGAATCCAAAGGTCGCGGGTTCAAACCCGGCGCGCGAAAATAAATTTTATTTAATTCATATATGAGTCGTATAGTTCCTATCTACGGTAAGTCCACTATGGTGAAATGTTGGCAAACCATTTTTTTTCAATTATGACTTATATTCATTACAACCTAATATTTATTGCATTTGGTGTGCTTTATTATTGGAATACGGATGTTTATAATAAAATAAAGCATTTAATTTCTTGATAGTTTAGGAGTAATTACGCAAATAAGAATGGACTTATCGGCATTTGAAACCAACTGTCAAATTTAACGTATATTGGAACTCACCAGTCGTGACTTATCGGTGTTTGTTTCTCAATACGGTCGACACGTGGTAGACAAGTATAGGGTCACCAAAAAAAAAAGATTTAATCAAAACGAAAATATTAAATGTTTCTTTTTTTTATTATTTACCAAGAAAAAATAAATTGGAATAAACAAGTGTTTACAAAAAAATTTTTTTTCGTATTTAAAAAGTTGACCAAACCAAATTATATGACAAAATATATAAAATAAAGGAAATAGAGATATTTTATAATTACAAAAATTCTGTATTCATTTCAATAAATTCTCAAACTATTGTTCTTTTGAAAAAAATACACAAAAAAGGTTTATCGATTTGCTAGTTAAATCAAAACAACAATAAAAGTCTTTGCTTAAAAAAAAAATTACATACATTTTAAACCGAGGAATAAGAAACGAAAATATTTAATGATTCTTTTTTTTTTATTTACAAAAAAAAATTAAATGGGAATAAACTAGTGTTTACAAATTCTTTTTATTTTCATCCTTAAGAAGTTGACAAAACCAAATTATAAAACAAAATGTCATATAAAAAAAGAATGGAGACATCACAATAAATTCTCAAACTATTGTTCTCTTTTGCGGTAGAGTGTGTTTAACACTTAAGCCTCTTGTTTTAATTCCAACTGTTTTTTTGGGACGCCAGCGCTTGCATTTATCAAGATGACAATATTTTATGATATAGTTGTCTTGATAATTTTTTTCATTTTTCAAATAAAAAATTGTACGGATATCCATCAAATCTACTATTTTAAAGGTGTCACATTTAAAGGTCTTCGTTTTATGCTCGCACAACGGAGAAATGAGCAAGTTTGTCGGAGCGTACCTAGAATTTTTTTTTCTGTAATAAGTTTTTTTTTTTTTAAATGATGGTTTTATGATTAAATAGGTAAACGCATGTTTGCTTTATATTTATATCCACAGATTTAATAAAAAATGTTTTTTTCTCAAAAATAAATAAACGTCAATTAATTTTACTAAAATTATGAAAACCATACCTACGTAATTCAATTTTTTAAATAAATTTAAACAATTGAAATTTTATTTCTCTCGCCCAGGTATTTAAAAAAAATAGACAATAAGAACAATTGTGAAAAAAACGAATAAAATTAAAAAATAATTAAAAACAAACGAGCGAAGTTTTGGGAGCACCCAGTAATGACAGACATTCGATTTACAAATCCATTCAAAATAGCAGATTTTTCATTAGCTTTTACGGCTATCCACATTCTTTTTCCAAGATTCCTTATTGATAACTCGTTTCCTTGATGTATTTCCAGTCACTTGAATGACATTTTTTGGTAAGATCGGACATTATTTAGCTGTAGAAATGTATAAAACGATAGACACTTTAAAAAGAATAACACCAAGTGCTTTAGCGGCCATGTTGGAATTAGCGAAATGCTTCGCGCTCATTGGCTATCTGGACAAGCGGTGGACTTATCGAGCGTTTGGAACAAACGGCACAATGGATTTATCGCCGTTTGAAACTCATCGTAATTTTAAAACCCACTTTTCGTAAGATTTTACGTACGTTTGGAACTTATTGACATTTGATTAGTATGGTAAATAGCCGGTAGAATAAAACCTCATATTTACTTAAATTTTGAATTATATTGGACTTATCGTACATAGGAACTATACGACTCATATGTCATCACACATTTCATTCATTTCAAATATATTTGTGGCACGTTCCAGAGTGGTAGATACTATAATAATAATAATAATAATAATAATAATAATAAAATAATAATAATAACAATAATAATAATAAAAAAATAATAATAATGATAATAATAATAATAATACTGATAATAATAATAATAATAATAATAATGATAATAATAAAAATAATAATAGTAATAATAATAATAATAATAATAATAATAATAATAATAATAATAATAATAATAATAATAATAATACTAATAATAATGATAATAATAATAATATAATAATAAGTATCGCCCTGGTGAAAGACAACCATTCATAATCAAAACTTTGCTTGAAATGGCTTTAGTCGTGTTTGGTAACCAGATCTGAATAGCCAGATACCTTCCAACCTTTTTCTTCCTCTTTCCTATCTCCTTCCCCTTTCTACTACTTTCTCCTCCTTCCCAATTGGGAATGTTGTGAGGATGAAGGTAGCGGAGAGGGGAAGGAGATGGGGAAGAGGAAGGTTGAGAAGTACCTGGATATTCAGATCTGGTCACCAAACACGGGTTAAGCCATTTCAAGCAACGTTTCGATTCTGAATAGTGATCTTTTATCAGGGCGATACTTAATGTATCTACCACTCTGGAACATGCCGCAAATAAACCATATATTATTTTATATGAATGATATGTCACATATCAATTAGATGAAATGTATTTGCGCACGCCGGGTTAGAATCCGCAACCTCTATGAGAATGCTGTAAAAATGAGATCCCTGAGGCGTATGTGTGTTAAAACCATCTATGACCCTGTTTAAAATGTGCGTATCTGGAAAGAATTTAAGGCTGACGTACGCTTAATGAATAGGATTTAGAAAGTTTGGGCATGTATAGCGAATAAACGAATAAAGTAGTGTGAAAAGAATATATGACGCGGAAGTGAATGAAATAAGAAGTCAACGACGCCCGAGGAAGACATGGCACGTTCAAGTAAATCAAATAGTGGGGCCATGTCGAAAGTCAAAATAAGAAGAGTATGTATTGGACGATGTGTGAATGCGAATGAAGCAAGGAGGTGTGGTGCTATGGTGGTTCATCCTCTCTGCCTGCCCCTGCGGTGAAACGGCGAGTTGGTTAGTTAGTTTTTAACATGAGGAAGGACGGCCTCCATGGTCGAGTGGTAAGACGCTCGACTACGAATCCAAAGGTCGCGGGTTCAAACCCGGCGTGCGGCAATAACTTTTATTTAATTAATATGTGTCATAACACATTTAATTCATATCAAAATAATAAAACTATATTTGCGACACGTTCCAGAGTGGTAGATACTCTAAGTATCGCCCTGGTGAAAGACCACCATTCAGAATCGAAAAGTTGCTTGAAATGGCTTTGGCCGTGTTTGGTGACCAGATCTGAATAGCCAGGTACATCCTAACCTTCTTCTTCCCAATCTCCTTCCCCTCTCCACTACCTTCAGCCTCACAACATACCCTAATTTGGGGATGCCATAGTCTCACTGGCTCTAGACGATTGGGAGCAGTTGAGACTCTTGTGCGGTATTCATATAAAAAAAAGACGTAGATAGCTCGTGAAAAGGAAAGTTACAATGGATTTTAGCGGGAATATTCCGTTAATAATGATTTGAAGGCTGAAATGAAAGTCTAACACGACTGGAGAAGAAAATTTACTAAAAATCATTGCGAAAGTTGATGATACAAAAGGTATCGTTACGCCACTGTTTAAATTTAAGAAAAATATATTTACGTACAAAAATATTAATTTAAAGTTTTAAACATATTTCTTAAATGTACCTAGCGCTTTTGAATTATATTTCACAAAAATGGCGCAAAGATAAATTAGACAAGTATTACCAAACCTGATTGTTAGTTATTATTGTAATTATTACTAACTAACTAACCATCACGCCGTTTCCCCGCAAGGGTAGGCAGAGAGGAAGGACCGCCATACAACTCTGTCTTGGCACACACTTCTTGCTTCATTTACATTCATACATCGTCTCATACATACTCTTCTTTTATTCTGACTCTTCACACGACCCGATTCAAGTATTTGATTTACTTGATCGTGCCATGTCTTTCTCGGGCGTCCTCGACTTCTGCTTCCATTCACTTTCGCATTATATATTCTTTTCACACTCCTTTCTTCGTTCATTCGCTCCACATGCCCAAACTATCTTTAATTTCTTTAATCAAATATTACACATATCAATTATTACACATATCAAATATCAGAAGCTCAATCATTCCGAATCTTAGTCCTACCCAATCTTACAAATATGTCGAATCAAGCAATTTTACAGCTGGGATTCAAAATTAAATTAAAACAACTCACCGACAGACTTTCCAGCGTCCAGCGCCCACTCCACGATGGTGCCGAACTTTTCTCCTTCCACGTCATCCGGAATGCCGCAGCGTGAGGTGGCCCCCGAGGCTGGAGCACCCACCACCCCAGCCCTACCCTTCACCCCCCGCAGGTAGGAAGTGGCTGTGCAGGCCGCATCCCCCGTCTGAGAGTCAGCGCAGTATGTCTGCGGAGGAAAAAATCATATCTCTTCAAATTCAAAGCGAAGTATTCTAATTGTTCTTATGTCGACTGTTCCCAAGCAAAAAGGTGTTAGCCACGACAACTAATCTTCAGCTCCAATTCAGTATGTCTAACTAGCTTGAAGCAGGTGAAACTATCGTGCAGTTAGGGGCGGGCACTACACAAAGCCACATAAACAACGCCTACCCTGCCGTACTCACCTAAAAATATGCATAGTATTGGATTTAATAATATGAAATTAAGCCGCGAGTGTCTCACCGACCTTCCTTCTATTACGTGTCAAAAGCAGTAACTAAATATGCTTAAACGCCGCCAACGCCAAACCAGATTATTCTATGTTCACTTGACTACACAAAATATGTATGCTATGAGCTGTTGCCCGTTTAAGTAGCTCGTTTGTGTTCAGATTTTTGTTGGTATCTAAGGCAGTGCTTTTACAGAACAAATTCAACAGCGATAAGTAATATTTGTTGGTATCTATCGCTATTATCAATTAATTCACTGTTTTTCTTACTGCCTACCCCAATCAAGAACTCTTTTGCACGCCACCGTGTGCAGTATATACATAAAAAACTAGAATACGTTTTTTTTCTTTTACGAATGTAAATTTAGTGATTTTTTCCTTGTTTTTAACTAACATCACGCCGTTTCTCCGCAGGGGTAGGCAGAGAGAATAGACTGCAATACAATTCTGTCTTGGTACACACTCCTTGCTCCATTCACATTTGCACATCGTATCATACATACTCTTCTGTTATTCTGACTCTTGACATGGCCCGACTCAAGTATTACTACGTGCGCAAGGAAGAACGGGATGAGTCACATTAATCAACTGAGATGGTGATAAAAGAATAATGAGAAATTTTATGAGTTTACAGGAACCACTGGACAAATTCAACTGATTATTAAGAATATGAATATTAATTTTAACGCTTCTTTATTTCTATTGCTTCTTTTAATTATTTAATCCGTTGCCATGACCATTTTTGTGAAGAACATGAGCATCGGTGCTTTTATTGAAATTATGATTTTTTTTATGATTGGCGAATTCTGAAAAAACCATGGTTATTTAAAAATCTAAGATGTTCTTTGATTCTAACACAGACAATGATGCTTAGGCTAAGCGAAACCGGTCTGTCATAAAAATTTAAATATTTTTTTTGGTTTTATGCAAAGTTGTTATTTCATTTTTATTATAAATATTATTATGGCATTTGAAAGAGCGTGGCGTTAGTATTTCGGATTAAAGTCTTATTTTACCTGGGTGAGGTTTTCTGAGTATTTTGCAATACAAGTCAACAATTGACAAAGAATATCATTATCAATTGATATGGCTACATTTTTTTCCCACAATGTGTCATCGATAACAGAATAAATACGCCTGTGGTACACTCACTAGAACATAGTCTGACTTCATAAGTCAAAGTCCTTCTATTCAGTTGCAGACTTTCATAGTGAAACAATTCCAGTTTTTGAAGAAAATTTCCAAAATAAAGTTTTGGTGATAAATTGTGGCGACAAATCGTGTGAGTATCAATATACATATATCGTCACCCGAAAGGCAAGAGCTAAAGCGCCATTTTAAGAAGTTTATAACAGTACACTTTAAAGTTTTTTGTTTGTTTAACAAAAAAATTCATAAATCTTTGTACCTGGTTTGATTTGACTTTAAAAAAATTACTCAGGTAGCTCAATGCTCTCACTGTGTTATCTGAAGCGACAAAAAGCTAGAAAAAATCTCAAACTTGTGTGGCTTGACTCAAGCCTTCTTCCAAATGGTAAATATATTTTATATGGCTGAAGGGCCACAAAAGTCTTCAGAATCAAACGAGAGTCAGAGCATTCGATGCAGAAAAAAAGCTTGATCAAAACTGCATATTTAAGCCATTTTTGACCAAAGTGTCGCTTAAGCGCTTTTGTCTTTCCAGCGACGATATTTGCATTGTATCGATAAAATTACGAGATTGAGTATGTACAATATCTTGAAGCGCTTAAGGTGAAATATCACAAAACTGCGGTCTATAAATGCAGATTTATTATAATTATTAAAGTGATGTATTCTCCGGAAAAAAAACTTGAGTTTCTAGCAATCTCTCTTGAATTTACTGATGGGCTTCACTGCTATGCTTCCCGGCAGCCATTGTAGTAGTGGTTTTTTAGTATAAACTGTTATGATTGTAGACTTTTTCTTACATATCTTTCTTTAATCTAATTTTATCGCACAAAATATCTATGTATGTTTTTGGTGTCAATAATTTTGTTGGAAAATTAATTTGGTGGCATTTCGTTTATTATTGTATGAATAAATATCAGCATATTTTACTGATGCCTAATTTATCGCCTGTAACTTTTTGGCTGCTTTTGAAAATCTATTTCGCCCAAATATTATTCTGATCAGCTTTATTTAAAAGAATTAGTAATTTATTTCATCTTTATTTTTTGTTTTTGTTTGTGTTACTTTATTGTGATTGTCTTTTTCTCTGTCATTTGTAAGAATTTCAATTATTTTAAAAGGTCGATTATTTTTGGATTATCTAGTACAATGATATTTAGGTTGAATCTATTTGAGATGACCAGATAAATAAATTTCTTTAGAGTGTTAGTAATTTGTATTTATTTTTTAAGTAATTGAAAACCAAACGGCAAGAACCAGTTAACTATCATTTTTGTCAAAAATGAGTTAGTATTCTAACTAAACTAATTCTTGTACGCTCTATCCAATGATCATACTTTCAGATCATGAAAATGGCACGAACATGAAAAATCAAAATTTAAACATAATAACTGTATTTTTTTTTATAACTGAAATATGTTTTAATGACAAGAACATGTTATCTTCTTTTGAGATTATTCTTACCCTCTTGGGGTAAGAATAATCGTGTCTGATTACGACTAAAATAATTTAGTATCCTTCAACGGAAGTAATCTTCCCAACAAACCTTCCATTGAAATGCTTGGTGTAACCTTAAGTGACCAGTTAAGGCACCGGGGCTCCATCGAAGCCAGAGATTAAAGTTAGCCTCTCAGAAGGTGGCCTGTTGTACAGGGCCCGCAGATACTTCAATAGTACACAACTGCTGACCTTGTACAAATCGCAAGTACGCCCCACTGTTGAATTTGGCAGCCACCTCTGGTCTGGAGCCCCTAAATACCTGGAAAAAAACCCTTGACTCTGTGCAGAAACGGGCGGTCCGTTTGATAGATTCTCTTATCTTAACAAACGGATTTCAAACTTTGAAGCACAGACGTCAGGTGGGAATGCTGTCCTTGTTCTACAGGTATTTCAATGGAAGTTACTCCGAGGAACTTGCGTCATTGATCCCTTCGGCACCGGTGCATAGTCGGGAAACTTTCCAAACGCGCGCCCAACATTTGTACACGGTTGACATTCAATACATGAGAACGGGTCGTTTTTACGACTCGTTCTTACGTTCGACAGCTCGGCTATGAAACGATTTGCCAGCCTCTGTGTTTCCTCCCTCCTTCAACATGGGCCTCTTCAAGACCCAAGTTCACTCCTTCCTTTCCTCAAAAAAACCCTCCACACAGCATCCCCAAAGATGACATAGGTTTTGAGAGAAAATTATTTTCCTCAAAGCCTCCTGTGTGGAGGCTTTGAGGAAATTTGAGGCTTTTTATTGTAAAAAAAAAAAATCTGCAACAGTAAAATTGTATTGCTGAAATTCATTAAAATGCTGAATTAAATATTAAGTTTAGTATGTTAGCTCTAACATTCATGAAAAAATTGTTGGTGGATTTGTAATGGTACGTACTTTTTTTAATAAAACGCAAAAGAATTAATATCTCAGAATGACTCCACAGCTAGTTAACAGGTTCTTGCCGTGGGGTCTTCAATTGTTTCATCCCTGCAGCGTGAGTTAGAAATTTCTGTTCTTTAGGCATAGGTCTGGTTTTGCAATAAAATTTATATTTAAAATCTCTAACGATGTTGTTGTTCTTTTTTGACGAAAAGAATTTCTGAAATTAAACGCAATTTTTTTAATCATTTCTGACTTAATAATTAAATTCTGAAAATAATTAAAAAAAAAACTGTAACCATAAAAAATATGTCCATTGTTTCAGAAATATTCACGATTTTTAAGAAATTTTGGAGAAATTGACTATGGAGACAAATAATGTATCCTGTAACAAAAATGCAATTGATTTCACGCCAAGCGATGAAAAGAGAAAACAGTCAAAAGTTACCATTCGCTTTGGCATATTTGTGAGAAAATTTGAGGAACACTTTATGAATAAATTCAATGCACTTTGTAAAGAAACGGATAAAGAGACACCTTATAAAATTCCAAAGACCGCCGCCATAGCATCACAATTAATTACATCTAAAACAGGTTGGAAAAAACGTTAGGAGAACTTTGTGGGAGTTTAGGTATCCAAAAGCGGCAAAATTATGTTGAAAACATAGTAAACAATTTGAAAACGATAAGCGAAGGACAAAAGATTGAAGATCTTACTCTCCAAACAGGAATAGCTATTTTCCAACATTTAGAAAACCAATACATGAGCATATCTGATAACCACATTGAAGAAGTAGCCCGAGACGCCGTTGAACGTATTTTTAACTACTTGTCAAAGTATAATAGTGTAGAAGAAACCATCGGAAAGTACTCAATGTATCTCTGCAAATGTTTCCTCGAAGGAAAATCAAAGGGGTATTTAGGAGATTTGATCCCTAAGCGAAGAGCTGGATTTAAAACAAAAACAATCCAAATATCTACAATATATGAGAATGTTGGACTAGCCACACGACTAAATGGCGGGAATAAAATTGATAAATATTTCAAAAAAAAGAATGGAAAAAGTGAATATGAGCATCGCCTTTTTTTCGCACTCAAAAATGATAATCAGAGAGTTGATGAAATGGCCGAGATAAAAAAATCGTTCGTAGAAGAAGACTGTCCAAAAACTCCGTATGAATATCTTTTACTTCCCGAACACATCGATCAGTTGAAAGAAGAACTCGCAAATAAAATAGAAACAAAGAATAGTCGTTTTTCTCACATGAATTATGAAATGGTATCAGCGCTTTTTACTGGAAGAGGGGAGTTTTTAGAAAAAGTATTATCTTTCAGTAAGAACAATAAAATGTTTGTTATCAGTGGTCTAAGCGGAACGGGTAAGACTGAAGTCGCGCTTAAGTTTGCAGAGTCTTATCGTTCGCAAGGCTTAACATTTTGGGTCGACGCCAAGGATGGCTATTCGACAGAGATTTCTTTCGAAAAAATGCATAAAAAATTTAAATTAACAGAAAAAGACTTGGACGGTGAAATCAAAACCATAGAAGTGAAAGTTGAAGAAGTATTTGAGAAATTGAATGACTCCAAAAACCTTTTCATATTTGACAATGCTAAGACATACGCGGATATAAAAAAATATATACCGCCTCTCTATCTCAGAGAAAATGCCACTATCCTAATAACTTCTACTTCCAATTCAAGTTGGGAGCACATTAAAGTCCTAAAACTGGAAAGATTTGAAGCTAATGAGTCAGAACTTTTTTTCTGCCATTCCTTGGGAGTTGAACATGATGATTTTTGCGCCGAGGCAAAGACGGTCATCTTGAAAACAGTGACAGAAGTGTTTCACAACTATCCACTGGCATTGAGCTTAGGAGCCAAATCATTGAAACGTGATTTTGAGCGCCAAAGAGTGTTGCAACCAAATTTAAGAATGGAAGAATTTATTTTATCTTCAAATTTTTCCCAAAGAGCAGACGCTTGCCATGAATCAGATTTGTTATTAAAAACTAACAAGATTTGTAAAGAGACTCTAGATTCTATTCTAAACGACGAAAAAACCGATAGATTTTCCGACGAAAATACAAGGGAAGAAAGTAAAGAAAGTAAGATTCGGGTAATTTTAAATCTAATGGCATATATGTCCTCTAAGGATATACCGCCAAATATGTTTTTGGCTATTGAAAACGATGAATTTAAGCTCGGTGAGATTATTTTGTCACTGGAAAACCATTCTATTATCGCGTTAAAAAAAGATTTGGAAATACATGGGCTTTTTCAAAACTACATTAGAGCGAATCACGATGCCATCACGATGAAAGAAACTTTAAAAAAAGTACTTTCACTTCTTCAAAATTACGCTAGTGACAAGAAGTACACACAGCATACTATATCAGTGTGGAATTACGCATGTAAATTCGATGAGTTGATCAATTTTTATTTCGAAGTAGACGATGGCAAAACAAGATTATTTCATCAAATAATTGAACATAGCACATTCGACACAATTAAAAACATAGTTGATCGGATCGAATCAAATTCAGAAATTTCGGAAAATTCGGAAAGTCCGTTATTAATAATAAAAGCCAAAGACAAATACCGAGTGACAGCTTTACACATTGCTGCAGTCAGAAATGATGCGAGAATAGCAGAATTCCTTCTTCAAAAGGGAGCTAATTATAATGCCAAGAAAATTCATAACTGGACTCCTCTACAGATTGCAATTAGAAGTGGCAATTCGGAAACTGCCAAACTTTTAATCAACCAAAACGAAGTTAAGATGAACGTTAAAACTGGTTACAAATTTACATGCCTTCACTTGGCAGCTAGGAACGGCAACGTAGATATACTAAACCTTTTGTTTGATAAAGATAAAAACATCGATGTTAATGCCGTAACGAAACAAAGATTCACGCCCCTCCACCTGGCCGTGCAAAAGAATCACCAAGAGGTGGTAAGAATTTTACTAAACCATCAGTCAATAGAGATCAATGTCGAAACTGAGTTTAAAGAAACGGCATTACATTTTGCAGCAGAACATTCTTCATCTCAATTATTGTCAGACCTGATAGATAAGGGTGCTACCATCGATGCTCAAAACAGTGATGGATTTACTCCCTTGCATAAAGCCGTTTTACATAACAGAAACGAAATTGTTGGCATATTGATTGAAAACAAAGCGAATCTTAACCTAAAAACCACGAAAGGTAACACTGCCTTACATTTGGCAGCAGAAAAAGGTTTTTTGGATATTGTCAAGAAATTACTAGGAGAGGAAAGTATAGTTAACATTCTAATGCCTAATTGTGATGGGAAGACAGCCACCGAAGTAGCACTGGATTTTAAAAAAGATGATGTCGCTGACTACATTAAAGAATACATCCAAACACGTAACAATTTTCCTGGCACGTCTAAGAACTAGATCATCAGAAATTACACTATTTATCTGTATTGGTTACTCATGATTAAAAATGATCTGCTGTATTTTTAAATTAGAAACTTTTTTTTAATAATAATTATTGAACAAATGAAAAACTTTTTTTTAAATAATTAATGTTATTTAAAAAAATATATTTTCAAACGTTAAGAAAAAAAAATCTTTCAGATAATGTGAGAGTATTTTTTAACTACTTATTTTTCTTTATTAATAATCAAAATACTGATTTTCAAAGCTCTTTTTTCTCATTTCTCTTCTGTCCAAGTTCAGGTGTCACATTCATTTCAATGTTTAGAAAATAAATGTTTAATTTTACCATGATAGGAAATTTTTCGTATTCCGTAATAAAAGATCATTAGTTATTTTTAATGGAATTAAAAACGTTTTGATATAATTTTGTTGGTATTGTTGATATATTTAATGACTACATTCGTGGATTTAATCGTGATTTACACCAGCACGTTACTGAATCTTACATAATTATTGTAGCGCAGGTAGGGTAGTTTCAGTACTTTGTGTTTTAATATAGTTTTAGTTTCGATTTTATTTTACTTTATAGTTACCTACATGTTTTAGAAATATTGTTTTCATATGATGTCATTGTATACTTTGATAACTTTTTTTTAATAAACTTTTATAAATCTCATTATATTTATTAAATAAAACAATAAACTTTGTAAAACACCACTTTATTAGAGTTAATCACCAACCAGGTTTCGCTTTTCTCAAGCTTCTTCAGGGCTTTTACATCAACTAAACAACATTACATACAGACAGGATATATATAGGAAAGTGATGAAAGAGAGAGATACAAGACATAGTAGAGAGAGACACCATTACATATAGAGCGGTACATATAAGACAGTAATGAATGGCAGAGAGAGATACAAGATATAGTAGAGTGAGACAGAGAGATATAGGTATAATAAAGGTAATTAGAGGTGGAACGAGTACAGGGAAATGGGTTTTTTAATTTATTTTTACCTGAACAAATCAAATATTGGACTTATAAATTTTGTTTGTTTATTAATTAGGTCTGAATTATTATTAATTACTTTCTTAATTTCCAGAATTTCCAAATTATTTAACCTGATACCCGACGCATTTTTGTGTAAGAGGTTTATTCCCGTAGTCTTATTCAAGGAGTGGTTGGTTTCGAGTATATGGTTGGCGAATTCCGAGAAGGCGTTATTAGTTAAACATCTTAGATGTTCTCTAACTCTAATATTGACGTTCCGAGTCGTTTTTCCAATATAGAAAGCGGAACAGTCATTGCAATTGAGTTTGTATATACCTGAGTGGCTTAGTCTATCATCGCGATCTTTTGTATTAACCAAAAATTTACCTAAATTATTATTTGTATAGAAGGCAGGCTTAATTTCTGGTGGAAGCTTTTTAACACTTAAAGACGAAAAGTTATTTATAAAGAGAATTCTACGCCATTGGGAAATGTTATTAGATCTGACATAACTGTTGTTATACAGGAATTTGTTTGTTGATATTAGTTTTAATTTTTGTTCAGTATATTTTCAATTAATTTTGTATCATATCCGTTGTTTAAGGCAATTTGTTTAAATATGGCTAACTCATTTTTAAAATTGTTACTAGATAATGGTACGGAGGTTAATCGGTGAATCATGGAATGAAAAGCTGAGTGTTTATGGGATATGGGGTGATTAGAGGAATTGTGAATGGTGGTATCAGTGTATGTAGGTTTCCGGTATATATTAAAATCAAATTTATTATTTATAATACTAAGCGTTAAATCTAGAAAATTTAAAGACGAATTGGTACCTATTTCTAAAGTGAATTTAATTTGTTTGTGGAAAGAATTTAATATTTGAAGGAAAGAGTTTAGTTGTCGTTCGGTACCCGTCCAGATGCAAAAAACGTCATCAACATATCTTCTCCAAAGTAATACATTATTTAAAAGAGGTGATTTAGAAGTAAATATATTATTTTCTAGGTTGTTCATGAAAATGTCCGCGATTAGGGGACTTGTTGTAGCCCCCATGGGTAAGCCCTCTTTTTGTTGATAAATAACATTATTGTATTGAAAGTAATTTTGGTTTAAACATAAATTAAATAATCGAGACAAATCATTAGCGAAATCTTTAGGTAAATTGGAGTTATTAAGTATATTAGATATTAGGGTTTTACTTTCAGTCGTGGGGACATTGGGAAATAAATTGACTACATCAAAAGATATTAATTTGGCATTACTAGGAAGAACCATGTCCTTAAGTTCATCAATTAATGCTAATGAGTTTTTGATAGCAAACTTTGGGGAAAACACATTTGAGTCGTTAAATACCTTTGTTATAAATATTGTCACGTTACTAATGCAAAACCTTTTAAATAATAAATAAAACAAACTCAACCGTTGCATTGATGAATTAATGCCACGTTTTTATTTATCACTTTATTAGGAGGTAGGTATACTGTCATATAAATTAGATAGTTCATCCTTCCTCTGGCGGTGGATGAATGAAAGTAGATGAAAAGACTGAATGCTGTAGAAATGCGATCCTTTTTGGCGTGCGTACGGTAAAACCGTGTTAAAAATGTGGATATCCAGAAAAAAGGCATGGCTGATGTAAGCGTAATGGATTAAGAAAGGGACGCTTGGATGGTTTGGGCATGAAGAGCAAATTAACAAAAAAGAATAAAAAAAAAAAAAAATATGACGCGAAACTGCATAGAAGAAGAAGTCAAGGACGCCCGGGGAAGACATGGCACTATCGAGTCAATCAAATACTTGAGTCGGGCCATGTCAAGAGTCAGAATAACAGAAGAGAATGTATATGAAGATGTATGAATGTGAATGAAGGAAGGAGTGTGTGCCAAGACAATGTTGTGTTGCCTATCTATGCGGAGAAACGGCGTGATGGTTAGTTAGTTAGTTTGTTTTTGTAATTTTAAATTCATTTTTTGATAAAAGGAATTTTCAAATGCGTGACTTATTTTTTGACAAGTTGTAACCTTACCCCTTCCCCCCTCTGATAAAGGAAAAAGAAATAAAGTTATTTTAATCCTATAAATGTAAATAATAATAAAAAGTAATTAAAACGGCGAAAGAAAAGATTAAATAAAATTAATGTAAGTACAAAAAGATCTTCTGTGAAGGTTAAACTTATTATTATTTCTAATTTTTAAACTGTTAAGTGGTGGTGGAACTTCATTTTAGTTATTTTAAGAAAAGCAAATTTTTAACTTAATTTTACTTCTTTTATTTATTTTTTCGAAAAAATAGTGGAATAAAGTTAAAAAATTGGTATTATTAAACTCTTTAAGTTATTGTTCAGGTGTATAGGATAAGTTATTTTATTATATTTTTGGTGTTTTATAATCTAGTTAAAGGTAAATATAAAAAATATAATTGTTTATTTAATAAAGATCTCATAAAAACAGTTGTTCATCAAATACATTAAGAGATGAATGATATAAAAATATTGTAAATACATGCATAGTGTAATAAAATAAAGGAAACATTTGTTAACACTCCGCATATAGACAAGGTTTATTTATATCCGAAGGAGTTATATGAGTACAAACTGAAGTAGTGTGACGCATTATATATGATATAATAACGCAAATAATGTGAGCAATGAAAAACAAAAATGTAAGATTTAAAATAGAAATATGAGAGGTTCATCCTTATATACATATTATGAGATAATCGTTGAATTGGCAAGTATAAAAATATGTGTATTAAAAAAAAAAATTAAGAGTGTGTAGATCGTGTACCTAATGGTCACTCTTGTACGTAAATCAACATGAAGTGACAGAACTCTATATATGTGCATCTAAATATATCTAAGGTAGATGCAGCTTCATTGAATAGTTCCATCGCTTTATATATTGGCGTGTTTTTGTATGAGGAAGTTCTGACTTTCAGTGTGTAAAACGTCACATGGTGCTTCGCACCTTAGATGAATAAAATAATGTAGATATGTTACTGGGACAACGCGCGTGAATGCACTAAACCGAGTCCGAGAGATATACCTGAGATTTACCACGTTTAGTATCACACAAACATTCGTTCGACAGACAAGCTGTCACCAGCTGTCACAAACGCGTTGCTGTATGCTCCTTTCTGAGAAAAAATGCTTTGAGAGGTGTAAAAAACATTCGGGAGCAAAAAACATATCTCATGGAGTTTCTTTCTATTCATTATTACCCACAAATCACTTATTATTATTTCAATAAATACAATTATTCACAAGGTTTTTAGCTACTCGAAAACGGTTTGAGATAGCGAATGCAGAAGTTCATAAGTGTGTGGAAGACAACTACAGCTAGTGGATCAATACCATATTATTTCATATAGCTATCTCATTCGTACACACATATTATTTGAATGGCTATCCTTTTCATAAGCGGGTGAAACGGAAATCAAGACAGTAGTGGTTGTGCTACATTTTTCGTAAGATTTGTATGAATATGACGTGTCTTGTATTTTATATCTATGCCTCGCACAAATGTATTTACCTACTTGTTTACTCCTAGAAATTAAAAATAGATTGAAATTTGAAAGATGCACGTCTAAGTAGGTCTAGTAGTTAGAAATAGTGGAACGACCTATTTTAATAACCAAATATTTTATTTCATGTTTAAATTTAGTCAGTGTTTCTATTTTTCTAGTCGTAGCTGATAAAAACATATATGAAGCACTATATATTATTTTTAATGAATCGAATGTGTCATGATACATATTAATCAAATAACATTTATTTGCCCACGCCGGGTTTGACCATGCGACCTCTCTGTGCAGCGGTCGAGTTTATTAGTCTAAAGATTCGCTTAGTGGAGATCAAGCGTCTTTTTCAAAATTACTTCATTTAGGGATATGAATCTAATCCACACCTAGTAAACGTAATATTTCATTTCCGTGAGTATTACGTAGGTTGAGTGGTTTTAGAACATGAAATCCTGAAAATCATTTACGAATAAACCAGTAATAATAATACTCGGCTTATTAACATAGCGCCAATTTTTGTGATGAATAAAATGTATGCGAATTCGGAAAAAGTATTTAACACTATCTGAACGAGATTAACTGAACATTTCGACAGTTAGATAACCTTCTTTGAACTACAACTTTATTTTACACAGGGCTGGACTTCAGATTGGGCCGTCAAGAGTTTTATGATCGTTTTAATTTGCATACATATCTGTTATACCTATATTATTTTCTCATTATTATATAGGGTTAGGTATCTTAGCGTAAAGAGCACATGAGGTGAACTATCACAAAACTGCACTATATAAATTCACTGTTACTATAATATAACGATTATATACTGAATTCACTAAATTTAAGAAAATTGTCTAAACGTAGAATTATTTGTGATTTTAATTATTTGTTTTAAATTATTAATTCAATCTTTTATACCCCTGAATTGTTATATTTAATTTCATTGCATGTAATTTGCAAACATATCTGAAATTATACCTATATTATTGCGACGAATTCAACATTATACAAAAAGGGTAGTATGTAATCTTATATATAATTCATACATATATATATATATATATATATATATATATATATATATATATATATATATATATATATTTATATTTATATTATACGCCCGAGAGGGCTTTAATATTAAAAGGTTTGCAATTGACAGTGATAAAATGAGAATTATAAGCACAAACAAAATAAGGAATAGTTGTAGAGTAGTAAAAGATAGTGTTTGAATACATAAAAAGATTATTGATTAAAGAAATATGATGTTATAGCCTTCTTGTATCTACATTCCGTGCCGTTAAATACATCAGCCACCACTGCGTATGTATTACCAACTACATGCAATCTAGGTACAAGCTAGTATCTGAAAAACTTAGTCCTGATGCTATTGTTACAGCTAAATAAAATTTTGGATCGAGTAGTTCTCTTTGGTATGTAAAACGAAATAAGGTTCGATAAATCAGGGCTATCTATAATACCATTGACAATTTTATAAATGAAAGTCAAGTCAAAAAGAATCCTTCGATCTGGGATGATTCCGATGTTGTTGATATATTTAGTACTTCAATATCAGAATATAAGTATCCCTAAATAAAGTTTTTTTCGTCTAGTTGAGATAATTTATTTGATAAAACCATTTAACTCTGTATGTTCCTCTTATTCACTACTATTTTTATTTCTTGTACAATATGTTTGCACTACTTATGAGTATATTTTTTTTTGTGTAAAAGCCTTTAACGGGCGTAAATAAATAAATAGAAATTGTGTATTTGAATGTGAAATTCTCAAAAACTACGTATTGGAATACTGAATTATTTATTACTATATTTTTCTAACTAATTCGTCATGATTTTGTCCCCTGCATCTGAGGTCAATAATTTGAAAACAAGAGTTTTTTGTCGTTTGGCCTCCTAAACATACAAGAAAAAACTACAATTATATTACAATATAGATACTATAACATCATCTACAAACAGATTACCAGCAATGTATTTGATTTTTTTTGAAGATGGTACATTACAACGCCTTTTCCAAGATTTTTATATGTGAATACCGCACAAGAGCCCTCATTACTTCCAACTGCCTAGAGTCAGTTGATCTATAGCATTCCTAACTCAGGTATGTTGTGATACTGGAGGAGAGCAAGAAGATAGAAAAGAGGAGGGTTAGGAAGTACCTGGCTTTTTTGATCTGGTCACCAAATATGGCTAAAGCCATTTCAAGCAACGTTTCGATAAAAAGGACAAGAACACACCATTCAATCAGCTCCAGGTAAAAACAAAAATAAATAAACTCCCTTGATATATTTACGCATAACAAAATACTTCTAATTTTTTTACTGGAATCATCGTAAAAAGTTTCAAGAGATTACAATATCTATGTGTGATACCATATATTCACCTTAAATTGTACTATTTCGATGATGCCCGTTATAAGGTGAAACCTGTCCAGTCAAAATAAAAGTAAAAATAAGTTACAAAGGTTTTTAATCGTAAATTCATTTTAAACATTCCATTGTTACGAACAACCTGACAACATTAATTTGATAAAACTCGGACTGCCATCATAATTAGCGGAAAATGTTGATTGTGTAATGGTGAAGGACTTAGCCAGCAGAGGAATATTAAATCCACGAGGCTTGAGTGGGAAACCGAAGCTTTCGACAACTCTGTAATCTTAAATGGAAAAAGAATCCCCCATTTTATCAATTATAAAAAATGCAAAAGAGGCATTATTTGTTTTGGCTTAAGCAGGAAAAGCGAACACATGAACGACAGATAGCGAGACGTTAAAAACATAAATTTAATTTATATAATGGGATGAGAAATGCAAAATTCATTTCATTACTAAAGAGAAAAAAAACAAAGCACACATATTGACTATAATGACACACTCTGGACCGATTTTAGGAAGAGTAGCATGGAAAGGCTTCGGGTCCAGTACGACAACGCCTACCGCATGATGTTCAGTCTTCCCAGGCACTGCAGTGCTTCCGGTATGTTCACCGATTTACAGCCCTTATGAGAACCAGGGTGGCAGGAATGAGGGAAAGATTGACAACTCTAGAAATGACCTCATCATGGAATCCCGTCTGATCCCGAATCCCAGCATAGAAGCTCATTGGAGTAAGTTATTGGCCCACATTAATCTTAACGCTACCAGGATGAACTCCCTCTTGATGGCCTTTTGCAGACATGAGACCTAATATCCTCCATTAATATTTTTTACAAATATTATTTTATTTTTCTTATGAATTTATGTTTTTTTTTTATTTATTTTATCTTTTTTTTTTTTATTGTGTGTATTACAATTTTTATTTTATTATTATTATTACTATCGTAAATCTCTTATATACCGGGCCTTCCAGATATATAATAAAACTCCACCAAAAATCACTGCAATATACATTATTCTTCAATTTAAAAAATAATTGAGAAAATTTTGACTGCCATTTCTATTAATGCTGGTATCTGCATATTTAGTTTTTGTAAACCGTTTTTTTTTATTTTATATAAAGCCATTAGAAAATTTATTTAAGAAATAATTGTGTCTGTATATGTATTATATTAGAACACATAATTATGTGATCTAACCCAAGATAAATAAATAAATAAATATAATTTAAAGAATAATACATTTTTATTTAATAAAGTATTTTTTCGAAAACATTAACCTATGATGAGTCCAACACTGATACAGTGTCATCTGATTAAAAGGTATCATGTTGGCACGGGACACAGTATACAAAGTTAGTTAGTGTCAGACCTGTCGAATGGTCGCGTGTGCTAAAATATCAAAGGTGAATTATTTTTATTTTTAAATACTGAACGCACTAAACATTATCGATAATTCAAGCCGCTTTCAGATCTGGATGCAAAAGTAAATAGGGGTCTCTATCTAGCCAATGAGAACCACTAACAAATTCGCTATTTTCGTAAACAAGTGATAAAGTAATGAAAGGTCGGGTCTGTATGCCCGCGATAAGGAAAAATTTGTATTTTTTGGATTATTTTTTTAATTTTTTTTATAATTCATTCGTACAATGACATTGACACAATGTCATTGTACGAATGAACTATATAGAATTGTTGCATTATATACATTTTTGCTGGTGTAAAATGTTTTAGCAATTTGCTTTGTATTTTGGGAAAAAGTCAGTTTGGAGTCCAATATTGCTCCCTAATATTTGATTTAAAATACCTTTTTTCAAATTAAACTAACATCGATTTTTTTAATGAACTTATAATCAATTGCATTGCCCTGTTCATGGGCCTAGAATTTGACGGCTACGGGAATTGATGTGTGGTACAATTGTTGCATTGTATACATTTTCGATGGTGAAAAATGTTTTAGCAATTTGCTTTGTATTTTGGGAAAAAGTCAGTTAGGAGTCCAATGTTGCTCCCTAATATTTTATTTAAATACTTTTTTTCAAATTAAACTAACGTCGATTTTTGTATTGAACTAATAATTCATTCCATTGCCATGTTTACGGGCCTAGAATTAAACAGTTCTCGTGAAAATTCGCGATCATTTTTTTTCAAAATTTGTTTCATCAATCAAATTTCTAGAGACAAACTCGGCATAAACGAGATATCAATTTCCAATTGCACAAGATGTTAAAATTTATGTATAATTCTCAGGGCTAATTAAGTATTTATTATTTATAGAGTATAAAGCAATGTTCTGCAATGGTTATGGCTTATATGATAGGTTTTGAATTTATTTCATTAATAAATGCGCACATCAATTTATATCATCTCAATCAATTGATACATAAAAATGAATAATTACCAAAGTTGCTATCTTAGTAGGTACGATCTATTAATAGTATGTTTATCTTTAGACTTCGTTTCGGGTTAGATAATTTATTTGATTATTACGTTTTGAAGGTTTTTGTGTTGTTCACTAGTTAATTTTTTTTAAAAAGTAATAGCCAATATTTCTTCTCTTGAAGTAACAATATATGGAGGGATAGCTAATTTGTTTTACCCAACCCATCCGAAATTGTAATAAATCACTTTTTCCGAGTTTTTACATCGTACACCACGAGAGAGAAAGAGACAACAAATTTCTTGGATCGCTTCTATATACTGTCGTAATGATCTTAAGCTGGCTATTTTCGCTGGTTAACGGCGGGACTCCGCCCACATTTTTTATTTTGCCACTAAACTTGACACAACCAAACGGTTTTTTAGGTTAGATGCTATATTTTTTGTTGATAAAAAATACTGTGAAAAGTGGCTATACGAACACACAAAAACATTATGTCGATATGTGATATGAATGGATGTATAAATACCGTAGCCTTAGTCTTAGCCACGCCCATTTGCGCCGAGTCATGTTAAAATCATCAAAAACAAGTCCAAAACTGACTTCACTGCCTTGGCTTGGGCTACCTCTTGTATACTCTAAGATTTCTTCTACTCTTATTTATTTTTATACAATTTTTTAAAGTGAATATCGTGCAAGAGTCTCAACTGCTCCTAACCGTCTGGAGCTATGAACTATGGCATTCCCAATTGGGATATGTTGTGAATCTGAAGGTTGTTGGGGAAGGGTAGGAGATGGGGAAGAGGAAGGTTTATAAGTACCTAACTATTCCAATCTGGCGTATTCACCAAACACATTTCAGCTAAAATCATTTCAAGCTATTTTTCGATTCTAAATGCTGGTCTTTCACCAGGGCGATAATGGAAGTATCTGCCACTCTATAGAATAAATCTTTTAAGTTTTTGTATTAAATGCTTTAAAACAAAAATATGTTTTTTTCCAAATCATGTACCGGCAGGGGCGGCTCGTGACTTTTTAGGTTGCTAGAGTGCTGAGATTGAAAAATACGACGTTTTTGATGTTGTTGTAGACGAAATTGATTTTTATTTTATTAAAAAAAATACATATTTTGTATGAAGATTTTTCAGTTTTGGTGGGTCAATGACCCCCCCAAACTGAAAAATCTTGAAAATCTTCATACAATATATATTTACATATTTATTTTTTTAAATTCATTTTCGGCCACAACAACATCAATCAATTTTTTTCAATCTTAGCACTCTAGCACACTAAAAAGTCACGAGCCGCCACTGTGTACCGGAATTGAATTTAAGAAGTTTGAGATTATTGTGTTCGGGTACGCTATTTATTATTAGATAGTTTAACAAATTTGACAAAATATTAAACGGTGCCCTTGACTGAGCCAGGTTAGTCGTGACTAGAGTGGGAATCTTTTCAAGATGTGGAGATTTTGTGGGAATCTTGTGTTTTGTTTAATTTTTGCGGAATGTTCCGGTTTTGGACGGTTTGAAATTTATACAACAATTTATTTTAAAAAAACGCTCATTTCGGCACGATGTGTCCCCACATCCGACTTGGATTTTAAAGACGTTTCACGTCGAAAACTTAGCTTAACCTCTATAACAACACATACAAAATTTTCACCACGATAAAAAACACTTAGGTAAAAACTATTAAATTGTAGCTTTCCGCATAACTGTCAACATATTTTTTAGATGTCAAAAATCTATTTACCTATATCCCCTTTAGATAATGTTTAATTATCATCGAAGGCATATTTTTCAAATCTAATGTCAAACCTTTCAATAGAAAAATATTAATACAAGCACATAAATTTGGGTAGAAACAAATTATTTTCTTTTGATCAATACTTACTTTTAACACATCGAGTCTTATCCCGGGATCATTGTAAAGTTCACTTTTAGCAGACTAGTGGATTATGTTGAAAACTTATTCTTTTATTTTCCTTAGCTAAACTCATATTACGTCATGTCAGATACGTATACGATATCTTCATATGTTGGAAAGACGTCAACAGACAGTAAAAATTAAAAAATTATTACCAAATTCTGTTATTTTGGCGGATGGTAACGTTTTTATTTTATGGATTGATTTGTAAATAATATTTATTTTTTTCAGTTTATTTTTACATACCTTCCCGGTCCTATGTTTTCTCTATGTAAAAATGAGCAAAAATCTATTAACAAACGCCTCTCCCACGTTGGGCGAAACACAACAAAAGCCGCCCGAAGGGTCTAGCTTATTTCTGATAGTTTTTTCTTATTAGTAATGCGGAGTTGAAATTTACTGTTTTATGATTGCTAGCCAAAACACTTTAAAGATTGAAAACTTATGAATTTCTCTCACTTGTTTTAGAGCATCACCAATCAAAGGAAAACTCGAACCTGGAACTCTAGTTTACCACGCTGCTTTAACGTCAGTCTACCACACAAAATCTTCCGAGGTCGGAGAGCAAGATTTATCAGGTCAATTAGCGTAAGGGTAAAATGGCAGAAATGGCGGAGAAGTAAGAAAAAAATAAACCAAATCAGATAATAACTGACGTAAGAAACAACGCGTTTAAACAAGATTTTGAAACCTTTTCACCAAAATCAAATTAGAACGAGCAACATCATTTCATAGTCCAAAACGCTCTGGAGCTAAAGAGTAGGATTCCTCAGCCCACTTTGCGTGAAGATTAAGTAATAAAAACGAATGAAAAGTTAGAAAAAAAGATACCGGAACAAAAAAAGACCAACAAGAAAAAAGAAGTGTCTGAACCAGAGGTTGAAGTCCTCCCAGAAATGGAAAAAATGGACGAAAAGTTAGAAAAAAATAAACCGAACCAAATCATGACTGACAAGATAAATAAAGCGTCTGAACAAGAGAGTAAAGTCCACCCAGAAAATGCAAAAATAAAGAAACCCGAGCAAATTGAATCCTTTCCACCAGAATCAATTACAGATGAGCGTTCTAAGGTTGTGAAACTCCTCCACTTCTTTGTGGATGTCTTTTTAGAAGAGTTTACAAACAAACTCACTCAATACACAGATAAAATGTATGGACAACAATCTAACGGCAATAATCACACACCACCGAACTATTTGTCCATTCTGGGCGCGATGTTGAAACCGATTCCGGGTGTAAAGGTATTTGTTGAAGTATTCGAAAATGGAGAAGCTAAACTTCACACAGTTAAGGTGACGGGTATTATTCAAAGACTGAAAGACACATGTAATTTTTTTGAGGTAGATCTGGGAAGCACTGTGATTCGTTTGGGGTGCGTCATTTTCCAAAATTTTGAATATCTACATATGGTTCTCGGCGATGGCCAAGCTCAGGAAAGTAGAACAATAGCTACAGATGCCGTAGAACGAATTATGGATTCTTTATCAACGCCCAAGAAATTAGAACAACACGAAAAAAGTTCACATGGATTTTGTTTGTTCCTTTATAGGTGCTTTCTTGAAGGGAACTCAAAGGGATCAGTTTTAAAATATTTTCCTCGAAGAAAAATTGGAGGAAACCAAAAACCATTACTAATTTCGAAGGTATACGAAAAAGCTGGGTTGGCCATATTAGACAAGGATTTCAAGGTTGAAAAATATTATAAGAAAAAGGGCCGAAAGATCAATAAAAGCAATTATGGCTACAGACTTTGTTCTGTGGTCGATTACGAAAACGATCACGATATGGAAACAAAGATAAATGCATTATACGAAGAAGATTCAAAACCAGCAGATTGTTATGACTATTTGCTACGCCCTGATGACATCAAGAAAACGATAGAAAAGTTCTGTGAAAAAAAACCTTTAGAAAATCCTTTTTCCTGTAAAAACGCTGCGTTCAAAATTATAGATCGTTCATCGACACTTATCTTATTCATCCACCTGATAGACGAAGAGGAAGAAGAACGAAGAAAAATAGAGAGACAGCACACCTTAATCGCATCTTTGGAGTTCACAGGGGCGAAAACTAGTTCACCACGGTCAACACGTTAAATTGATCGTAAAGGTGGCAGCTTTAGAAGAAAACTGAACCAGTAATCTAGCGATGAAATGAAGAGATAGAGGAATGATGAAAGGCAGAGAGCCTACTAACTGTAAAGCATCATTTGCCGCATCAAGCTACTCTGTTCCATCATAATATGCAGTCCATAGGCACAATCCTGTCTTCAAATGGCTCAGAGAAGATTAATAAGAGGAAACAAAAGAATTTCAGCCATTAATATAGAATGTAAGTCTATTAACAATATTGTGAAAACTATCAGTTAAGTACGAGCAGTACATTTATTCAGTTGCATCGCTTTAATATATCTATATAATTTTGAATTTTTTGGCAATTTTTATCTTTCACTGAAGTGATGAATGATTGCTTTAATTTATTTTTTTTTATTTTGTCAATTTTCTTGATAAGATTCGATGTTTTCATTGCAATAAATAAATTCAAACAGTTATAAATTATTATCAGAGATAAATATGGTTGTTGTTTGATTAGTTGCAAGGTTGTGTTCAAAATAAATGCTTTCCGAAGGTGGCCGCGAATGAATATCCAAAAAGAGTTCTTTGTTTTTAACGTACTTTATATTGGGGAATGCAAAGTAAAAAGGGCAAAGGAGGTTAGGAAAACCTGATCTTCGAATTTGGTCACTAAAAATAACTAAATCATTTCAAAATTAACAAATACAGATTCTCAAGTCCTTATTTTGACTTATGTGGATATTGAGCCGTATTGTGAAAGCTTATGTTTCGGACATAGGACGTAGGAAAAATACTGAGGGGTTAATATTTTGTATGGAAAAGAGAAGTGCTCTCTAAAACGAACGCATTATTTTTTTTTATCTCACTATTTTTTAACATTTGTATTTATAGTTTTTGTGTTCAATTTGTAGAACTCCATTTTAATTTGACAGTTTGACAATGGCCTTAAACGCCGAAACAGCTGTCACTTAAAACAAAAATATAAAAACTTAAAACAGCAGAACTCAATAATAATAATATTAAATTTAATTCAATTGAATTATATAAAAAAAATATTTGTATTATTTTCAATCGGCGTGTTTTTAAGTAACATTTTTAATTTGCCTAAAATTTTAAAATATCGATTTTTGTTTATGTTTTATTGTATACCCTCAGTGGGCTTTTACATATCTGACACATTGAACAGTGAAAAAATGATAATTACTTGCTCAAACAAAATAAAGTAGAATTGTAAAATACTCGTGGTAAAGAATAGTGTTTGATTATATTAAATTAATATTGACTGAAGATATTTGATATTATAGCCTTCTTGTATCTACATTCTGTGCAGTTAAATACATCAGCCACCTCTGCATTTATATTACCAACTACATGCAATCTAGGTACAAGCGAGTATCTGAAAGACTCAGTCTTGATATTATTGTTACAACTAAAGCGCCCTTGGGGTGATTTTTCCCAAGAAAACGGCGCTACAAAAGTTATCCATGTATTATTATTATTAAATATACGAGTATTTTGGATCGAGTAGTTCTCGTTGGAATGTGAAAAGAGATAAGTTCAGTAAATCAGGGCTGTCCATGATACCATTGACAGTTTAATTAATAAAGCAGAAAAGTTTCTACACCAAGAATTATCGTTTTAAGCAACTGAAGAAATAAACCGAAATAATTATGTTGTGGGCGTGTTCGTGTGTCTAAATCCAGAGGTTCCCAAACTTTTTTGTCCCGTAGACCACTTGTCGATTTTTTCTGTTTTGTAGAGACCCCCTGCTTTCCTAGTATTGATTATTTTTAGCGTTGGGAAAAACTTTAAAGTTTTGTGAACGCTTCAGCAACTGCTAGTTCTTTGAAATGAATCCTTCGCGGTGAACACTTCAATTGTAGTCGATCTCGTCAAAAAATAGTACGAGTCGGCAGAGATCCCAAATCGAAAAGTGCTAGCAAATCAACAAAATTTACCCTCCGAAAAAAAAGCACTAGTCGGTAGAGATTTGAAATCGAAAAGTACTAGCAAATCGGCAAAATATCTTCCGCAAAAAATATTTTTATTAATATAATCAGAGAATTAAAGTCCATTATAAGATAGTATTACGTGAGTACCTAAATAGGTACTATCAGTGTATGTTGAGATCCACTACCGTGGACCCCCATTTTCATTTCATGGACCCCCAAATCTTTTTTTCGCTGACGTAGACCCCTTGCAGGTTGTCATAGACCCCTGGGGGTCGATATAGACCACTTTGGGAATCACTGGTCTAAAGTCAGCTCACTTTTTTTTTGCTTTTTGTAATGCAGATGACGAATTTAATTTAGGTCCTAGGATTCAAAAGGTCTTATGTCAATTGGTAACATCACACGTATAGTTAGTCTCTGGTCATTATCTGTTCAGTGCTGTCTATTGCTGATAAGAATTAACTTCAATAAAAACATCCGTTATCTTTGGACAACAGAATTTGTTCAGTATTAAAACGATAATTTTATCCTACTTTATAAAATACTATTTATGACATACTTTGAACTATGTATTAACTATTTTTTGCTATAACCGAGATGTCAACTATGTTTGCAATTGTGTTCGGATATAGTTTTGTTAAATGGTAAACAAATATCGGAAAAATCACATAAGAATATTAATAATTCAAGAAGTGTGAGATCGTTGAAGTCGTTATCGCACAAAAGTCACAACTGCTACAAACATTCTGGAGCCAGTAGGACTATGGCATCCCCAATTAGGGCATATTTTGAGACTGAAAGTATTGGGGATGGACAGGAGGTGGGGATGAGGAAGGTTAGGATGTATCTGGTTACTCAGATCTGGTCACCAAACACTTCCAAAGCCATTTCAAGCAACGTTTCGATTCTGAATTATGATCTTTTACCAAGACGATAGTAAGAGTATGTACACCACTTTGGAACGTACCGCAAATATACTATAATATATTAATTGAATGTGAAATACCACAAATATTCATAATATAAATTGTATTTGCATATGCTGGAATTTGAACTTGTGACCTCTGATTCATAAGTGCGCGTTTTAACCACACGACCACGGAGGCCGTCACAAAAGGCAGAGTGAATTGATTGCGATGGAAAAGTTGGTTAGTGCGCTGCTCCCAGATAGAATGGATGTCCCGTGTTCGGGTCTCGGTCACCGTCTAAACTTTTTATTTTCTGTCTTTTTTATTTTCGTATTTTTGAAGATTGTTAATATTCTTTCAGCAATAAATTAAATCTATTACATAGCAGCATAAATGCTTCTTACTCTTATTTTTAATATGACGTGCTATTTTTGTTATTTCATTATTTACTTACTTTTTTTTTTTAAATGTATGTAACAAAAAATCAAATATATAAAAAATAAAAAAAATAATTATGATTTAAATGTTTTTAACTATTTTATATTTAACTATAACGTGTTATTTTATGACAATAAAAATGCTTTGAACAATTGGGTGTATTTATTTTAATAGTATACCTACTAGCTGAAACCACTACCCAGATTTGTTGAAGATTCAGTTATCTCTTTTACTTGCTGGACAATTGCAAAACGTGTTGAGAAACTGGACGGCTCAATCTTGTATTGCTTTAGTTAAATTGGTTTAAATTTAGAACTCTGTAGTATTCCCTTTTCAAACTTCTTGTGACCCAAAAAAACTATACTCAATCGTATTACAACATTTCTTTTAATCGAATGGCCAAATCAAATAAATATGTAGGCAGTTTAAATTCTAAGTCTGTGAACTAAATAACAGCTCTCAGCTTGTCTTTATGTCATAGGTGTTTTTTTGTTCTCAAATCTTTCTCTTCGGGGTCTGTTTTTAAAATAAGTCAATTTTCATTCTAAATTTTAAAAAAAAAACACTTTCTTTTATTTTAGAAAGTATTATATGTGCCCTGATGAAGCTTGCTCTAAGCAAAACCGGTTGGCATTTAACACAATAAATTCGTGCTTTAACACAAAGTGTTAATTTATTTTGATATACTGTCAAACCACAAAGTCATTGCTTCTTATATAAAAAAAGATAATTTTTAATTCTGAGATTTATTTGTGCATATAGCCTTCTACCGAGGCTTGAATTTGAGACAATTTTGATGATATTGCCATAACCTTTTCATAATATTCACGTCTCAGTTCAGCTTTTGGATGACAAGTATGCAAGTTGTTTTCATGATCATTTTCACGTATCTGCTCATTATGGAAAAACACTACAATTACCGGCTGTTGTTGCAAAAGTAACACATTAATGATTATAAATAAATCTGATAAACTTTGTTTATAACCACTTTATTATTCAATATTATGTCTATCGGTTTCGGAAGTACCCTTCCATCGTCATGACAATATTAAAATTAACCTAAAATACAAAATGCTGAAATATATATACATATTTAGGTGTTGGAGTGGGTAGGGAGAAAGGGGTAATTGAGGGGATTATGGGAATGACAGAGCGAGTTATTGTTATTCCCATAATCCCCCCAATTACCTCTTCTCCTTCCCATTCCAACTCCTAAATATGTATATATATCTCAGCATTTTGTATTTAAGGTTAATTTTAACATTATCCTGATCATGGAAGGGTACTTCCGAAACCGGTAGACATAATATTGAATAATAAAGTGGTTATAAACAAAGTTTATCAGTTTTATTTATAAATATGGCAAGCCACAAAGAAAATGCTTTTTACGAATACATAAATGACAAGTTTTACTGTACTCAAAGATACATGTAAGTATATAAGACAACATTTTATGTATATCGTCCCCGGAAAGGCAAAAGGGCTGAAGCGCCATTTTGGGAAGTTTACACCAGAGCACTTAAAAGTTGTTTATTTTTACAATAAAATCGTAAGTCTTTAGTGCCTGTTTGGATTTGGAACAAAAAAGTGGACACAGATAACTCAATGCTCTCACTGAGTTACCTGAAACGACAAAAAGGTTAAAAAAAGTCCCAAACTTGTGTCGCTTGAGTCAAGCCTTCTCCCAAATGGTAAATATATTTTAAATGGCTAAACGCCACAAAAGTCTTACGAATCTAAGAAGAGTCAGAGAATTCGAAGCAGGAAAAAAAACTGAGACGATATACTATGTTCATTTAGAAAAATGAAAAATTTGTTAAAAATACCGTTTTAATTTTGAATTGTTTGAAAATATATTTATTTTTTAATAATTTAAAACATGAGGTATTCAAACAGTGCTATGTCACATTTTGGCATACCTTTAAATGGAAGCAAAAATAATCATGCCAGTTTCCACTATATCTTATAGGAAAATTTGTTTCGATATTCCTACCTGTGTTTTAGATTACGAACACGTTTACGGAATGAATTAAGCTCGGAATCCGAGGTGTCACCGTATTTCGAAAGCTCTAGCTTATAATACAAAACATAACAAAGTACGGAATGTTTTTTTTTTTCGCTGTCAATATTTAAATGCGCAACTATCGAGACACCTATCGTAAATTCAAAAAAGTACTCAACAACGCTTACAAGATGATGTCAACTTTACGTCAAAATTGTGGAAATATTTATACTGTATACCAAGAGATGGCGCTAATAGTTCGCTGTAAACAGTTTCGTAAAGAGTTTTATATTTTTAATGATAACACATTGTGATAACAAAATTGTCAATCTATGTCAACAATATTTTTAGGTCGTAATTTAAAGAACAAAATTTGACACATTGTTCAATGAAAGACCTTTACCGTATGCAAGTATGAATTTCGAAAAATCAAAGAAAACGAAACAATATTTAGTAGGTTTCCACCACGTTCAGAGTGAAAGATACTCTCAGTATCACCCTGGTGAATGACGACCATTCAGAATCGAGAAGTTACTCGTTTAATCCGTGTTAAGTGACCAGATCTGAAAAGCCAGGTACTTTCAAACTTTGGTCTTCGCATCTCCATTCCCTCCCCACTATGTTTAGCCTCACAACATTCCTTTAACTGGAGGATGCCATAGTTCACCTGGCTCCTGATAGTGGGGACTCTTTTGCAAGATTTCAATTGAAATTGATCAAATACTGGAATTCTTACTTTAACAGATAATTAATTTAATTTACCTGTATGGGGTTTAGGTGTCGAGCGATATTATGTAAATAGGCGAATTTTTTTTTTTCAAATTGGTACAAATCACTAGGCATTAGCTATTCAGTGGTTTTCATGAGTTGAAGTTCTGGAAAAAAATAAAAATAATAATTTATAAATACCTTGACCATTCCAGTAATGGGGAATTTTTCAAAATCCAGAGGCGTCTCCTTCATCAGGGCCCTGCCCCAGGTAGGCTCTGCTCGCCCTTAAAGTGTGCAGAGACATGCCACCCCCCACCACCAGCACGGCCGACCGCGACGTGCTCACGCCGTGCCACGCGTCCACGTGCTCGGAAATCGTGTCCCGCGCGCGCTCGTTCCACGTTCCCGCTTGCAACTCGTCCGCGATGTTGGCATCAATGGTTTGATAGGCTGAAATATTTATTTATTTTTATATATTAACGGGCTATTGTTCAATTAGAAAAAATACATAACACGATATGAGAAAAAAAGACAACAGAGAAAGAACAGCACATACATAATATTTGATAAAGCAATTTCAAAAATATTCATCTGATAGAAATTCAAGTCAAAGCCTGAAAAAGGTTTTGGTAGAGTCGTAAAGAATGACAAAAATCATTTGGACTGATACCAAAAATTTCAAGACCATGGCTAGAGTTAACAAGTCTTAAAATTCTGGACGGTAGAGAATGATACCCATAATTAGTAGAGTGATGATTGAGAAACAGCAATTCATTGTTTATATTTACAGAGTCTACGGCAAGGAATGTTTTTTCAATCATCTTTTTTATTTTTTATGTTACATGTTTCTTATGAAGTATTTATTTTGCCTCACAACTGTTGTTAATATATTACACTATTTAAAACATGCTTATTACGCCACAAGCTAACTTTAAGTAGTATTTGTCTTAAACTTTCTTGATACTCACTTATGGAGGTGAGTCATCGCCAAACTGAAAGAGTGTGTGTCTAACGTCATTGTTGCTTTCAGTGAGTTAACTAACTGAGCATCACGGCATTTCTCCGCAGGGGTAGGCAGAGAGGGCGAACCGCCATACAACTCTGTCTCGACACACACTCCTTACTACATTCTCATTCGAACATATTCTTCTGTTATTCTAACGGTGGCGGCTCGTGACTTTTTGGTGTGCTAGAGTGGTAAGATTGAAAAAAAACGTCATCATTGATGTTTTTGTAACCGAAAACATTTTTTTTTCGAAATTTCAACTTTTTGTCTGAAGATTTTTCAGAAATCCGTGCGGTGCACCACCAAAACTGAAAAATCCTGAAAATTTTCACACAAAAAATAAAATCTTGAAAAAAAAATAATAATCGTTTTCGGCTACAACAACACTAACGATGTCGTATTTTTCAATCTTAGCACTCTAGCACACTAAAAACTCACGAGCCGCGTCTTGACATGGCCCGACTCAAGTATTTGATTCACTTGATGCATAGTGATGATAATTAGTAGAGTGATGATTGAGAAACAGTAATGCAAGGAATTTTGAACTGGATGAGTTGCAATAAAGGGGGTGAGTCAATAATACAATTAATAATTTTGAAAATGCAAATTCCTATGCTTTTCTAATGAAGAAGTTTTTCATGTTATAATGATTTTAAAATAACTAGGGTTGGGAAAAACTTCAATGTTTTGTAAATGTTTCACGAATTGTTTTTTAAAATGAACCCTTCAATTGAAGTCGAACTCGTAAAAAAGACATTTGAATTTATCCGGTTCCTCGCCTAAAAAAGCACGTCCTAGTCGGTGGGGATTTGAAAGTGAAAAGAACTGGAACTGGTTCCTCGCCGAAAAACACGTACTAGTCGATAGAGATTTGAAATTGAAAAGAACTGGAACCGATTCTTCCCCAAAATAAAAAGTACTAGTTGATCAAAATTTTAAAACGAAAATAACTTCCAAAAATTCTCGTTCCTTTAAGAAGTACTTATAATGAAGTACTTTCTTATAGGCTCTGAAGTTCATCTTCACAACTGAACTGCTGCAAATTGAAGTAGTTCTTTAAAATGAATTGAATGAAGTTGATGAAATGAATGAACGCTAAAATGAACTACCAACTTCAATTGAAGTATTTGTTCAATGAACAATGAATGAAGTAGGAACTGCTGCCAAAAGAAGTAGTTATTTCAGAGTGGTCATAATACTAAATATAATCTATTTATAAAAGAGTACTCGAACTACACGTTTCTGTTACTGTCGTATTTTTTTTCTGGAATGCTCTACTGCAAACTCGTCGAAAGATGTTTTTGGCAAATATTTTTACAAGTGGCTAACTGGAGGTAATAACACTGGAGGTACTAGTACGACATTCTGGACAGTGGAGAATGATAAGCATAATTAGTAGAGTGATGATTGAGGAACAGCAATTCAACATATTATAGATTAAAGAAGGTCAAGGTAATTCACTCTAACAAAAACACAACGTTGTGTTTGTCAGCTGATTTTGATCATAAGCTGAAACAGGCCGAAAAAAAAACCGTTTAAATGTTAAAGCCAGAAGAAGTCCGGTAGGTCTGCGGAAACATGACGCAATCAAATTAATTTTAATTAAATACTTGAATCAGGTCATGTCAACAGTCGGCATAACAGAAGACTATGTATGAATGTAAATGTTGCAAGCATGTGCTTAAATAGAGTTTTATAAAAAAAAACTCTCTGTCTACCTCTACGGAGAAATTGTTAATTAGTTTTTTATTTACAACTATACTTTAAAAATGACGTAAAGTAATTTCGGGTACCGAATAGCTGGCAATATTTGAATTCATACTAACCTAACAATAATAACAGTGCATTTATATTGTTTGGTGATAGTTCCCTTCAAGCGCGGTTCACAATAAATTACTTGCTATTACTATGACGCCTGGGAAGGATCTCCACGCTTTCGACCAATCGGCTACTAACCTATTGAAAATGCAAGCAGTGTAGCAAATAACAAAAGTCCATCAATATTACCGGAAAATGATGATTGTTCAATGGAGGACTTTGCTAGCAGGGGTTAAGGAACCCGACGCTTTTTACCAATCGGCTTCTTACCTATTTAAGTAAAATAAGACAACAATTCTAAAAATGCAAGCATTGTGAATATAACATAAGAGTCTATCAATATTACCGGAAAATGATGATTGTTCAATGATGGAGGACTTTGCTAGCAGGGGATAGAACCTGCGACGCCTAGGAAGGAACCCTACGCTTTCGACCAATTTACTACCAACCGATCAAATTAAATGTTTATTTAGCTGTTTTTTATGAAATTTTAGCATTATTGCAGTTTTCTATCAATGTGGACGTGGAAGTTAAAATATGTATATTTTATGTTAAGTTGAAATATTTTAGAATTTGTGTCTTTTTGTTTTAAATGCTTATTGTTTAATGTGCTCCTGTATGTTTGAATGCTTTATTTTTCATTTTATTTGTTTTTAATCAATTTATTATTATTACATTGAAATTATTTTTTTAAGAAAGATAAACGAATAACCTGACAATTTTTGAAAAACTCCTACTACCATCACAATAAAAGGAAAATGCTGATTGTGCAGTTATGGATGACTTAGCTAGCAGAGAAATTGAACCCCCGGCTTCTAAACGTTCGCCTTATATTATTATTTTTACTGACAACTGATAATGGCCTGAACGCCAAAACAGCTGTCACAGAAAATAAAATAAAAAACCAAATCAAGCTAAACATAATAGTAACAGTATTAAATTTAATGAAGTTAAATTATTAAATTTATAACACTTTCTTTTTCGTTTTATATATAATATCATTATTTTATGTTTATCATCACACCTAATAATATGTATCTTTTCGGTGTAAAAGCCTATTTAGGTGTAAGTAAATTGATAAATTTTCAAAATAAATACATGTTTCTTACAACTTCTCAAATAAGAGCTTTTTTTTTAAATGATTTTGATATCATGATAACACCATCGTTTTTGAAATGGAGCCTTAATTTGAAAAAAAAAACAAACATAAAATACACAGCACACTAGAAAATTATTCGTTCATAACTAAATAAGAATCGGTAATTTTAAAAAGCACAATTAAAAATAATAGGTCATTTTTTCACTTTTTCAGAAAAGATAAAATTACTTACCTTTGACATTATTCCGGGAGACGGCGCAAACTATTGCTATGAAAAGTGCGCATACAGCTCGCCGTGAAGCCATGACGAGGTAGCCTTCGCAACTGAACAACGACTGCTATAATTTTCTTTATAATTTCATGCAGAGCTGAGTTTTCCAGAAGGGCTGGGATCTTCGAATGGAGTTTACATCACAGGCTAGTTATGGTTTGTTTTGTTTTTGTATTTTTATTTAGATGTATGCAAAAAAAAAATTACACATCCAGTAAGAAAAACATTTATACATTTCACAATGATAGAACAAAGCATAATAAGGTTCCTATACAGCAGATACAAATTGAAATCTTAGTAATTGATTTTAAGAATCATAGTTTTTTTGTAAACATATTCAGCACAAATCCTACGAAAAGTGCCAAGACTTGAGGCTTCTTTTAAGGCATTTGGAAGATTATTAAAAAAACTTTTGGCCTTTATAAAACACGCTGTTTTGAGTACACACAAGTTTCGTTTCGGGAAGCCTGAAATCATGACAACTTCTCGTAGGATAATTGGGAATATTTACATTATTCGAGTATATAATATTATTTAGCAGATATTTAGGGAGCATTTTATTTTTAAGCTTGTAAATCAACGTTAAAGTATTATGTATTATATGTTGTTTAGGTGTCATCATAGTTAAATTTTGTAACAGAATTTTAACTCTATTAATAATATTACATTTCAAAATCATTTTCGTCTTTTGTATAACCTTTAGTTTATTATTTTGGGCTTCGTTACATAAGAATAAAACACTAGAACAATAATTTAAATGCCGAGTTACAATAGAATTCAAGGCGGGTTGTCTTGAGAACCAAGTTGTTTCTGATCCTTTTTAAGAATTCAACCTTATTAGCATTTTTTTAGTTATATATATAATTTAAAAAATATAAATATAAATTAATTTAAAGATGAGGTACCCACTCACATTGAATATCTCGTAATACCAACTCATTTTTTTGATACTACACGCTCTTTACAAGATTACATATCGTCGCCAGAAAGGCAAAAGGTCTGAAGCGGGAAGTTTACACCTTAGCACTTTTCTTTTTTTTGTTTTACAATAAAATTCATAAGTCTTCTGTTTCTGGTTTTTTTTTTTGGAAAAATATAACTCAGGTAACTCAATGCTCTCACTGAGTGACCTGTTACCGAAAAAAGCTAAACAACTTGGATGCCTTCTCTCAAAATGGTAAATATATTTTAGATAGCGTAAGGGCCACAAAAGTCTTCAGAATCAAACGAGAGTCAGAGCAATCGATGCAAAAAAATGCATTTTTAACTCATTTTTGACCAAAGTATAGAATGGAAAAGTTGCTTGAAATGGCTCTAGCCGTGTTTGGTGACCAGATCTTAAAAGCCAGGTACTTCCCAACCTTATTCTTCCCCATCTTCTTCCTCTCCCCACTAACTTAAGCCTCACAACTTACCCCAATTGGAGATGCCATAGTCTCAGTAGCTCTAGACGGTTAGGAGCAGTTGGAACTCTTTTGAGGCATTTTAGGTAACGTTTAGATTCTGAGTGGTGGTCTTTCACCAGGACGATACTCAGAGTAACTATACTTCAAAGGCTTTATAGCTTTTCAATACCAAAATAAATGCCACAAATCCGTTTTCTTGCCGCTAAGAGCTCCGCTGAAAACAGAACCTACAACGTAGCTATCAGCGGTCCACCTTTAAGTTAGCCTCCAGGCTTCATTAAGTAAGATTAATAAACCAGACCGTAGCAGCCATTTGGATCATGAGGTATATTATGCAAACAGATGTCATTAACGAGTTATAAAAACGTGCTAGAAATTATCAGAAAAACACTTTTCATTGCCGTACTGAGTTTCCATTATATCAAGTCATCGGAACCGCAGTCACACTACGCTGAGCGAAATATTACCAGTTGATTTGAATGCACTTGGGAAAAGAGATAATGCTTTTGTATTTTATCATAGAAATGAAACCTCAGTAAGTTTTACCATTTTACACTGAATCATTGAATCTATGGTAAACAAGCGATACTGCTTAACCGTAAAAAATAATTTTATGGCGATAAACTCAATTAGATATAAATAATATATTTTTGGAACTGTGTACGAAAATTCCCAAATTAAAAAAAAAGAACCTTTTGAAATCCAGACAAGCGGTTAAGTAAGTACATATCTATTTTATATGTTACAAATACAATTAGGTGATATTTAATTATCAAATCTTTGGTATTAAGTAAACACCCACCATTTTATATTTTATAAAAACAATTGTGTGATATTAAATGATCATAAATATCTTTTGTATTAAATAAACACCCACAATTTCATATTTTATAAAAATAATTGTGTGATATTTAATTATCATATCTTTAGAACTAAATAAACACCCACTATTTTACATTTTATAAAAAAACAATTGTGTAATATTTAATTGTCGTATCTTTAGTATTAAATAAACACCTACCATTTTATATTTTATAAAAACAATTGTGTGATATTTAAAATTTCAGATCTTTGGTATTTAATAAGCACCTACTTATTATGTTTTTTACCAAAAAATAGTGATATTTAATCATATATTTGCAGATTACACTGTGAGTCAACCCGTGATTTTTCCCGGGTAGCAAAAAGGTGGTTTACTTATAAAATGGTTCGAATTTTTTATAAATGGAGGTAATAAAATCTACGTAGAACAGCTGGAAAAAGACAGGAAAAATATCAATTTGATTGTATTAATAATGTCATTATCAAACGGTGAGCTCGGACATTCTTACATAATCATATGACGTTTTTTATATTTTTTTTTAAATTCTAGAACGTTTGTATAGATAGTGTATAAAAAAAATATTCGGGATGTACAACCGAGTACAAAGTTTATTTTTAAAAAAGAGAGAGAAAAAATTGATAAGAACGAGATAGACAAGTTCTAAAATTTGATGAATAAATATATTACATAAACAATAAGTAGTAATTAAACAAGCAGCAACAAAGCTTGCTGTTTAAGGGAAGTTTCACTGGTGCAAAATATTGACATAGGCCTCAAATTTTTCATATTTACCAATTATTGGGATCTTTCACTTTTCCTAAGCCTGCGGTTTTCTTCGAATTGCGAGTCCATCTCACCTGTGGGTGACCTCTGTTTCGCTTTCCCGACCAAGGACGCCATCCGATAAGAATGTGGGTCTTTAAGAGGCCCCTGTTGAAGGAGGGAGGAAACACAGAGGCCGGCAAATCGTTCCATAGCCGAGCTGTTGAACATAAGAACGAGTCGTAAAAGCGACCCGTTCTCATGTATTGAATGTCAACCGTGTAAAAATGTTGGGCGCGCGTTTGGCGAGTTTCCCGACTATGCACCGGTGCCGAAGGGATCAATGACGCAAGTTCCTCGGAGCATCTTCCATTGAAATACCTGTAGAACAAGGACAGCATTCCCACCTGACGTCTGTGCTCCAAAGTTTGCAATCCGTTTGTTGAGATAGGAGAATCTATCAAACGGGCCGCCCGTTTCTGCACAGAGTCAAGGGTTTTTTTTCAGGTATTTAGGGCTCCAGACCAGAGGTGGCTGCCAAATTCAACAGTAGGGCGTACTTGCGATTTGTACAAGGTCAGCAGTTGTGTACTATTGAAGTATCTGCGGGCCCTGTACAACACGCCCAACTTCTGACTTTACTCTGGCTTCGATGGAGCCCCGGTGCCTTAACTGGTCACTTAATTCGAACACTATTTTTTACTTCTCTACAACTATTCCTTATTTTGTTTGTGCATATAATTCTTATTTTTTCACTGTCAAGCATAAACCTTTAAAATTAAAGGATCTCTCGGGCGTTTATAATGAAATAAATAAATCTATGGACATGAAAAATTCGAAAAGGTAATTTTTGTTAAGAACTCATACCGTCTATCACATCAAATGTACTCATTATTGAATCGTACGTCACCTTATTCCTTTAACTTATCACAAATTGGATTCAAGGCCATCCATGTTGGTTTTTGATTAATATTGCATTTAATTATATCGGTTATAATAACAAATGATTTGAAAGTACAAATATACTCAATAAAAATGAAATAAAAACTCTTTATAAGACCACTGATTTTATCATCATCAGGGCAAAAAATTAAACCAAACAAAAAATACAAAGTGTGCGGATATTATATTGTTATATACATACAGAGGGAGAACACAATATAAAATAAAATAAAAGAATAGTGAGAAAACAATAGAATAACATTTAAATTGTTACAAAGGAACAGAGAGAAATAGACGGAAATGAAAAAGCTTTTGTTATTTTATTTTATATTTTATTCTACCTGTGTTTGTATTTATAACTGCACACTTTTTATTTTATTTTAGTTTAATTTTGTACCCTGATGATGCTTAAGCTAAGCAAAACCGGTCGGTCGTAAAAAAATAAAATAATATTCGCGATCTTATACGAAGCTTTTTTTTCATTTCTTGAAATAAACATCCTTCAGTTTTCGTATTTACAAAAAAATATCTTCCAAGCACGATAAATAAAAAAGGAAGTTGCAAAAGAACGCCACTGGTAAATCTGCTCTCTGTACGAGAATTTTGAAATGATAAAAAGTTAATCTATTCAATTATCTAAACACAAAGATTATTGTTATTTCTTATCTAAAGAAGGATTGATATTTTTGTCCTTCTGATATTTTGGTTTGATGAGCCACACAACGAGTAGCCATGGCCATGTTTACATGTTTATTGATACTCTTCGCGGTGATTGGACGGTCATTTCAACATGGTGAGTTAAAAATTGTTCATATTTTGTTATTTCTTATTTTTGTTTTATTAAATCAAGTTCATATTTTGTATCAAGAATAAATTATCATTTTTTAAATATAAAAAAAATAATTATTCAACTCTTCTTTTTTGCAAGTTAAATTGTTATCTCTTAAAGAACAACCTTTTAAATATTATGTCCGTTTATAAATCAAATACGATATATAAATTTGCTCTATGGAGTAAAACCGATAAAAGCATCATGTAGGCGCGTCCATTTGTAAAGTCGAATTGATCTTACTTTGGATAAAAATTATAAATTGTGAAATAATTTATTTAAAAATACATATTTTATTGTGAAAACCGCACAAGAGTCCCAACTACCCCCAACCGTCGAGTGCCAGTAGAATATGGCATCCTCAATTGAGGTATGTTGTGCGGCTGAAGGTAGTGGGAGGGGAATTAAATGGGGAAGAGGAAGTTTGGTAACACCTGGCTATTCGAACCTGGTCGCAAAACACGGCTAAAGCCATCACACAAGCAAATCTCAAAAGTACCTACCACTCAACTATGTATAATTTTAAATTTACTAAATGTATTATGACACATACATTGACAGAATAAAAGTTATTTTAGCCGAGTTTGAACCCGCGACCTCTGGATTCGTAGTCGAGCATCTTACCACCCGACCACGGAGGCCATCAATTGTCGTCGATAATTATTTTTGGTTTGCTTTGTGATTTAAGAGTCGTAAAGTATTATTTGATTATTTCAGAAATTAAATTCATTAAAATAAAAATAAAAAAATTTGAAAAATACCTCCGAAAATTAAAATTAAAATGCAAAAATTAAAATTAAAATTAAAATTAAAATTAAAATTAAAATTAAAATTAAAATTAAAAATTAAAATTAAGATTAAAATTAAAATTAAAATTAAAATTAAAATTAAAATTAAAATTAAAATTAAAATTAAAATTAAAATTAAAATTAAAATTAAAATTAAAAAAATTAAAATTAAAATTAAAATTAAAATTAAAATTAAAATTAAAAGTAAAATTAAAATTAAAATTAAAATTAAAATTAAAATTAAAATTAAAATTAAAATTAAAATTAAAATTAAAATTAAAATTAAAAATTAAAAAATTAAAATTAAAAATTAAAATTAAAATTAAAATTAAAATTAAAATTAAAATTAAAATTAAAATTAAAATTAAAATTAAAATTAAAATTAAAATTAAAATTAAAATTAAAAATTAAAATTAAAATTAAAATTAAAATTAAAATTAAAATTAAAATTAAAATTAAAATTAAAATTAAAATTAAAATTAAAATTAAAATTAAAATTAAAATTAAAATTAAAATTAATTAAAATTAAAATTAAAATTAAAATTAAAATTAAAATTAAAATTAAAATTAAAAATTAAAATTATTAAAATTAAAATTAAAATTTTAATTTTAATTAAAATTAAAATTAAAATTAAAATTAAAATTAAAATTAAAATTAAATTTTAAAATTAAAATTAAAATTTTAAAATTAAAATTTTAATTTTAAAATTAAAATTAAAATTAAAATTAAAATTAAAATTAAATTTAAAATTAAAATTAAAATTAAAATTAATTTTAAAATTAATTTTAATTTTAAAATTAAAATTAAAATTAAAATTTAAAATTAAAATTAAAATTAAAATTAAAATTAAAATTAAAATTATCGACGAAAATTGATGGCCTCCGTGGTAAATATATATGTGTGTAAGAATCAGCTAAATTTTAAGTTTTTATGATATAGTGATTGTGTCCTGCCAGAAGTGACCTACCAAAGTATGTTGCTGTATATTTACATAAACTAGGAATTAATATTAAGTAGAAATTAAAATTTATACAGCGTCCTTGAGGTGATTTTTCACAAAAACGGCGCTGTACAAATTATCCAAATGTTATTATTATTAATATTTTAAAATAGGTATAGATAACATTTTTAGGTATTTCTGTTCAGTTGCTAGGTCATTATTGTGGAGGAAATAGTGGTCAGAGTTTATTCAACTGCATACAGCAAGTGTCCGGATACAATACAAAAATAAACCAAAAGAATTTTTTAAAAAGTAACATTAATTTGTAGAGCTTCACCGCATGCATCCTAGCAGTCGGCAGACCACTGTGGGCCCAGAGAAAGAGCTTGTCCAGAGCTTCTGGCATGACAAAGCATTAGCATCTCTGAAGGAGCACTTGGACAAAAATCTAAACGGCAAGCGCCTGGCCAAGAACGTCGTCTTCTTCATCGGGGATGGCATGTCACTGGCCACGGTTGCGGCAGCCAGGATCTACATGGGTCAGAAGGAGGGAAGGAATGGGGAGGATGAAAAGATGTCATTTGAAAAGTTCCCAGTTATTGGATTGTCCAACGTAAGTCACCATCAACACTACAACCTCCAGGCAGTCCTAGTTTCCACTCATTCCAGTCCTCTGTTATTTCACTCTAGATCCTTATACCCAAAGATACGGTGTTTACCTCATCTATATCTCTCCTTTTATAGGCCGTGCTCGAATCCAGAGGTTGCAGGTTTTTATTTAGTTAAAATATATGTCGTACAACATTTAATCCATGTAAAAATAGTCGAATCTGAATAGTGATCTTTCATCAGGGCGATACTTAGACTATCTACCACTCTGAAACGTGCCGCAAATATACTATATAATCATTTCATGTGAATTAAATTACACGGTTGACATTCAATACATGAGAACGGATCGCTTTAACGACTTGCTCTTGTGTTCAACAGCTCGGCAGTGGAACGATTTTCCAGCTTTTATGTTTCCTCCCTCGTTCAAATTGGCCTCTTCAAGACCCAGGTTCACCCCTTCCTTTCCTCGAAAAGATCCTCTACACAGCATCCCCAAAGATGAAATAGGCCCTGGAGGATTTTTTCCCTCCAAGACCTCGTGTATGGAGTTAATATAAAAAAAGATTTATGGCACCTGTTAACTAAATAAAAAATAGACATGCCCGGTTGGAACACGCGACTCTTGGATTCGTAGTTGAGTATCTCACCACTCGACCACCTCGGATATGAGACGCTTGACCTCGAACTAGAGGAGAGACAACATAGTTACGGAGGAACAGACTCGGGCGCATTTCCAAATTGATTATTTTGATTTCAGACGTACTGCGTGAACGCCCAGGTGGCTGACTCTGCTTGCTCCGCCACAGCCTACCTCGGCGGGGTGAAGGCCAACGACGGAACCATCGGCGTGTCCGCCTCCGTGCAGTTTCAAGATTGCAAAGCGATGAACAACAAGACGCACTTTGTCGACTCGATCGCATACCAGGCAATGAAAGCAGGCAAGAGTGCCGGTAAATATAAATTTCTGACTATTTCCCATACAAAATTTTGATTTATGTTAATTTCGAATTATGCGCACATACATCATCAGTGCTCAAGCCCGGCCCGGAGTCAAACGGCGCCTGGCCCAGAAAAAAAAATCGTTTAAACAAAAGATTGGTACCAACTCGTATCAAGTATGGCGGTCTTTGTGGACAATATTTATTACAAATATAAATAGAACATATATACTTTGTTTTTAACCACTTTTTTATTTAATATTTTGTCTACCGGTTTCGGAAGTACCCTTCCATCATCAGGACAATATTAAATTAATCTTTAGATAATAACTTCATCTCTTCTGGAAGAAACATATGTGGAGATAAATTCTGTACACGAATAATATAATAATAATAATATTTATTACATTTGCGGCACGTTCCACTCGTAGATGTATCGCCTTGATGAAATACCACTATTCAGAATCGGAACGTTGCTTGCAAAGGCTTTAGCCATGTTCAGTAATCAGATCTAAATAGCCAGGTACTTGCATTTTCAACCTTACCAATTCTTCTACTAGGTAAGTCCTCCATCATTTTGAAGCAACATGTTCCACTTATAATGATGGTAGTAGGAGTTTTCAGATTATTCTAAACCTTGGAATTTTGCATTTCTTTTTAAATAATGAAAAAATAAATCTGCCCCGGAAAACTTTTCTTTAATACTAGCAACTACCCGGCATGCTTTGCAATGCCACAATTGTAAAATTAGCTTGCCTATCGTTCTTCCATGAACAATAAATCCAAAAAGATAATTAAACATTTTATCGATGCTACAATTTTAAATATAAAATAGACTTTTGCCACACATCCCAATAATTACAAAAATATGCCATTGGAATTTTAACGTCAATCGATATTTTACTGCGAATCACACACATTTGAAATGAAAATAAATAAAAAAAACACATGGGCAATCGCTAAAATTAATTCATTATTTTTTCCGTTTGCTCGTCTGTCTCAGAAGAACCCGCTTGAGATGTTCTGACTCAATCGGTTTCAAGTATTTTTTTCTTCTCTGAAGCTCGCGATGCCTTTATCTTTCCTGCTTGACTTGTAGATCAGCCAAAAGGCTTTTTCTTTTTGGTGCCATAATTAATTTGACATCGAAAGCAATTCATTTTGACAACTATTACTATATTTAAACAAAGAAACATCCATTTGTTAGTTTTATTTCATTATAAAACTTTATTTAAAATAAAATAAATCTTCATTAGTCACCCAATTTTTTTTCGATTTTGAAAATATTTAAACTCATTTATATTAGTATGATTTTTTTATTTATCTCTAAACAAAGAAACCAAAAACTGCAAAATTCCGAAAACTTCTTGCAATTTATTTTTTAAATGAAAATCATTTTTAGCTACAGTTGCATCAACGATGTCGTATTTTTTAATCTTAGTACACTTGCACACTAAAAACTTAAGAGCCGCCACTGGAAACGATATGGAAAAATGTTCCTTATTCTTCCATAAGCGTAGACGTAGACGTAGACGTAGTGAAAAAAATGAGTAATTTTATCTCATTGACCTTCTGAAATGTCAAATGAAATAAAATAATACAAAAATTATATAAATCGTAGATGCACGTTAAAAGATTTAATCAAAGATAAAAGAGGCACTATCCAAAGACGTTATTTCCAAAAATTCTAAAAATTGCATTCTAATTTATAAAATAAAATATTTTAAACTTTAGCTGTGATTGAATTTATCGACAAGCGATTGTATCTGATTGTCTGAAACACCATACACTTTGGAATGATGAGCTCTTGCGTCATGATATACTCGTATACGACATATCGTACATAGCTCTTTCTGGTTAGATTTTCTAGAAGATAACGTATATTAAAGTAACATTGGATTATCCCATATTGATTGGCATTACAAATCAAAAATATAAAAAAATGCAAACCTTTATATATATTAAGTCTACGCGTATTATTTTTTTTTTAATGTCGTCGCTGAAAAAGCGAAAGGACTGAAGCGCCATTTTGGGAAGTTTAAACCAGAGCACAAGTTATTTTTTTTACAATAAAATTCATAAGTCTTCAATTCCTGGTTGAATTTAGAAAAAAGTTAAGTCAGGTAACTTAATGCTCTCACTGAGTTACCTGAAGCGACGAAAAACTAAAAAACGTCCCAAACTTGTGTCGCTTGAGTCAAACCCTCTCCCAAATGGTACTTTTTTCTTTCAGATGGCTGAAGGACCAAAAAATTAATCTGAATCAAACGAGAGAATCATTCGACACCGAATGAAAAACTGATGAAAACTGCGAATTCGTTGTTTTTTTTTTTAGCAAAGTGTCGCTTAAGCCTTTTTTCTTTTCCAGTGAAGATATTTTCTCAAATGAAACAAATGTGTTATGACACATGTTGATTAAATAAAATGTATTTGCGCACGCCAGGCTCGAACCAAGAATTAAACGAGAGACAGAGCATTTGATATAGAAAAAAAAACTGATCAACACTGCATATTTAACTATTTTTTTAAACAAAGTGTCACATAAGATCTTTTTCATTTCCAGCGTCGATACATATAAATAAATCAGGGAAAAAAAAATAAGGTAAAACATTAGACAGTGTAGTTTTGTTTTATTCTTATTTGGGTATTTTTGTATCTAACATTCCTCAAAATAATAAAAAGTTTAAATTATAGGTGTTGTTACCACAACCCGAATCACTCACGCCTCTCCGTCCGGTGCCTATGCTCATATTTCTTGCAGAAATTGGGAAAGCGATGCTGATGTGTTAAAGGATGGAGCAGATCCTTTAGTTTGCCAGGACATTGCCACACAGCTGGTCAAAAATAAGCCAGGAAACATGTTCCAGGTACAGAATTAGAATACATTTTAAATATATCACATAACGTAATAGAATAGGCTACCGTCCTTTAGTCTCCTTTCTATACTGTTCATATTTATCATATTGAATCCGTACAACATCGCGTCTTACCCGGAATTGCACGGAGATTAGGGCGAGAAAAAGGCGATTATTCAAATGATGAAAATGAACAAACATTAAAATTTTATTCATTCGAAAAGCGTAGGAAAGGCTTTGATTTAATTTGGATTTTCAAAATTATTAATTGAATTATCGACTCACCTTTTATGTTGCAACTCATCCAGTTTTGACGGCCTCCATGGTCGAGTGGTAAGACGCTCGACTACGAATCCAAAGGTCGCGGGTTCAAACCCGGCGTGCGCCGATAACTTTTATTTTCTTAATATGTGTCATAACGCATTTAATTCATATGAAAATAATAAAAAAAGTATATTTGCGGCACGTTCCAGAGTGGTAGATACTCCAAGTATCGCCCTGGTGAAAGACCACCATTCAGAATCTCCTTCCCTTCCCCACTACCTTCAGCCTCACAACATACCCTATTTGGGGATGCCATAGTCTCACTGGCTCTAGACGGTTGGGAGCAGTTGAGACTCTTGTGCGATATTCATATAAAAATAAAAATAAAAGTTCAACATTCCTTGCCGTAGACTCAAAAATAATAAAATTGCTGTTTCTCAATCTCCACTGTCCAGAATGTCGAGACTTGTTAACTCAAGCCATGGTCTTGAAATTTTCGGTAACAGTCTAAATGGTTTTTGACATTTTTTACGATAATAATCTTCAAAGAACACAATTTATCATGTCTAACATCATTGACTACCTATCCTATGTCCTATTTTTGTCATTGCTTCACTCAAATATTATGTGGGTACTATTCTTTTCTATTGCTCTTTTTGTGTTGTATATTTTTTGTAATTGGACAGAGGCAAATACAAATAATTAATTTTTGCCGTATCCAAAATGTCAATCAACGTTATCTTACTTCCGTAATTTTATATTTATTAGTAATCTTTTGGTCAAAAGTTTTCTTCGATTTTTTTAGTAAGTTCTCAAATCCAAGGCTTTTTTTGTGAAAGCTTACAAAGTTAACAAAGGTAATATCTCGGTAACGTTGATTTCCATCCTGGGCATGCAAAGATTAACATGATAAGATAGTGATTTTAATGCTTTCAGTAGTTTCTAACAGAATATATACTTTTAAGGTAATTCTCGGAGGTGGTCGTAGGAAGTTCTTCCCAGCTGACGACGGAGGCGAGAGACGAGATGGACAAAATCTTGTAGATGACTGGAAGAAGGGCAAATCAAGTGCTGGTAGCAGCCACAACTATGTGGAGAATAAGGCGGAGCTTTTAAAAGCCGTGGCCAACAATACCAAAAACATTTTCGGACTCTTCCACAATGATCACTTGGACTATCATCTTTTAGCGAATGAAACTCAGCCGACATTGGAAGACATGACAGAAGCGGCTATCAAAGTGTTATCTAAAAATGAAAAAGGATTCTTCTTGTTTGTTGAAGGTGGGTTTCTTACTCATTTTTTTAAATGCCTTATGCTAGGTTTAGGTTAAGTGGTTAGACGCTCGACTCCAGAGTTTGTGGGTTCGAACCCGGCGTGATCAAATAAATTTTATGTTGGTGATGTGTGTCATAACATATTTAATTCATACAAAATACTAAATACTATACATTCGGCACGTTCCAGAGTCACTAAACATCGCCCTAATGAAAGACCACCATTCAGAACTTAAACGTGAACATAATTTACCTTCTAGGTGGAAGGATTGATCACGCTCACCACGACACGCAAGCCCACCTCGCGCTCGATGAAACAGTTGAAATGGCAAAGGCAGTAGACAAGGCTTTAAGTCTGACCGACTCTACCGATACCCTAATAGTCGTGTCTTCCGACCACAGCCACACCATGACCGTGGCTGGATACCCCAGCAGGGGAAATGACATCTTGGGTGCCGCAGACATTTACACTGCTGACGATAAGTTGGAATACATCACTTTGAGTTACGCCAATGGTCCAGGGTACAGAAAGGAACATTTGAACGAGATAACGCATGAGTTAGAACGTCCTAACGTTGCCATTGAGCCAGATTTTGTTGCAAGTAAGTTCACTTATGTGCGTCTCTCTTAGCTTGTATTATTTTTTAGTATCTTTTCTCAGTAGTTGATATTTGAACTGAGGCTGATATTTTCAATATGAACGCATTATAAAGATTTTTATTAATATAATGAAATATTTAAAAACAATTTAACAATATAACAAAATTTACATTGTATAATTTTTTTGGGTGAATTATTATTTTATGGTGGGTGTCTCGTGGAGTTAACGGATTACTAATAATTAATAAATAAGTTTTATTTTTAATGCATATAAATACATAATCTTTTATATAAATAATAAAATTCGGCGAAAAGTTAGTTCTAAGATAATGAAATTCTCACAGATCTTTCTGGAATATCCGGGAAATCGCTTTCTGCAACAATTTTTAGCTAGAAATGTTTATTTCATAATGAACCACGAAGTTTCGACTGTATATTTAACGGTCAACAACCAGATGAGTTTCCATATTGCTTTATTCATGTTTTTTATTTATTCAAAAAGATTAATATTTACTTGATATGAGAAGGAATATGGTTGTCGGTTAGGTTAGGTTAGTCTGATAAAAACAATTACTTGCTTTTCTGAAAATCTTTCTTTGACCCAGAATAAATGAAATATGTATTATGTATGTGTGATGACACACTGCTTACTCGTTTACGTGCTTACGTGTTGACTTGTTTACATGTTTTCTTGTTTACTGATTGACTTGATTACTTGTTTCACGTGAATACTTCTCTCCTTTTTCACATTTTTACATGCTTACTTGTTTACTTGTTTACGTGTTTACTTGTTTACTTGTTTACTTGTTTACTTGTTCACTTGTTCACTTGTTCACTTGTTCACTTGTTCACTTGTTTACTTGTTCACTTGTTTACTTGTTCACTTGTTCACTTGTTCACTTGTTCACTTGTTCACTTGTTCACTTGTTTTACTTGTTTACTTGTTTACTTGTTTACTTGTTTACTTGTTTACTTGTTTACTTGTTTACTTGTTTACTTGTTTACTTGTTTACTTGTTTACTTGTTTACTTGTTTACTTGTTTACTTGTTTACTTGTTTACTTGCCCATTTTGTTTACTTGTTTACTTGTTTACTTGTTTACTTGTTTACTTGTTTTACTTGTTTACTTGTTTACTTGTTTACTTGTTTACTTGTTTACTTGTTTACTTGTTTACTTGTTTACTTGTTTACTTGTTTACTTGTTTACTTGTTTACTTGTTTACTTGTTTGTTTACTTGTTTACTTGTTTACTTGTTTACTTGTTTACTTGTTTACTTGTTTACTTGTTTACTTGTTTACTTTCTTACTTGTTTATTTGCTTACTTGTTTACTTGTAACCTGTTTACTTGTTTACCTAATTCTATGTTTTATCTGTGCAGGAAAGCCTGAGGTGATGTTTCCCGGGATGGTTCCTCTGTATAGTGAAACCCACGGGGGAGAAGACGTGGCAGTGTTCGCTCATGGGCCGTGGCAGCAACTCTTCACTGGCAGTTTCGAGCAGAACCTGATTCCTCACATGATGGGCTATGCAATGTGCCTTGACGAAGAGCTCTATGGATGCTCTAGTGCTAAACAATTTAAATTTAAACTTCAAATTTTAATCTCATCTTGGATCGCTTTGCTTCTGACGACATTGTATTTACAACATTAATTTATTATTATTTTTTACTGTCCAACATCATATTGTGGCGAAGGGTGGACGGTTCTGACGTAAAAACTTGAAAGATATCAAAAATAACTTTTACTAAAATATACTGGGAATAAATAAATGTAATACTTCAATATAACAGAAAACATCTAAGGACTAATCCAGGCGATGGGTAATGGAAGACATAGCCGAGGAAGACGCTGCACTTCGCGGCTTCGAAACCTATTTGACTTGCAAGTGTGCAGTTGCACTAAGTAGTTCCAGGCTGCAGCCTGCAAGGCTGAAGATTGCTCTGATTATAGCCAACCTCAGATAGCACAGGATATCCGAAGAAGAAAATTCTATTTCTGTGTATTTATTTGATTATTAAATTATGAAAACACTATTAACTCTTTGTCTATTATTTTAAATTTTGACGTATGAAACTTACATCAGTTTTTTTTTTATTTCTTCTTTGCCTTACTCGTCATATTTCTTTACTTCAGTAAAGTTGACCAAACAAACCTTACTCAATTCTGGCGGCACCTGCATGAGCAATGTTTATATTTTTGCTACGCAAGAATCGAACACAAAACCCCCTGATTTGAGGTTAAGTGCATTCAAGGCTAGGTAGGTATGGAGTTTTTTAAAAACAATTATTTGTTGAAAAAAGGAAATCAAAGTTTTCTCTGATTCATGCATAGGGATTTTTTTTTTGCATTTAGGACATCTGCAGTAATGACGCGACGCCCCAAAAATGGATGTAGTGTACTTTTGTTATTGGAATATATTTAAGAGAAGAAAAAAAAAATACTATCAAAATGGTAGCCTTAACTTTTCCCACAATATTAAAAAAACGACTCAAAAATAACACATACTTACTAGACAGAATAAAAAACGAGTATGTTAATTTTACTAAGAAATGTTTCAAATTGTTCCATAAATACATAATAATAATCAACAGTTGTACAATCACAATTATTTACTGCTACGATTTGAATAAAATTTAAGGCCATGGCAAAAAGGGCAACCTTCACCAACCAACCTAATTCAATGTTCTTCGTAAACATGAAAAAATGTTTTAATCGTTTTTTTTCTTCAAGATATGAATGAAATTCTCAGTTTAAAGTATTATTTTGTGACTTCTCCGTTTCTTTAAATAAAAATTGAAAATATATACATATTTTTGCGAAGTACTGTCTTAGCTAGACTTCAAAAATGAATCTCATCAGACCGACGTTGGTGAATTAGTGCCCAGTTGTGGAGCACCCGTACAACTCTTCGTCGAGACAGGCTGCATAGCCCATGATGTGCGGGATAAGGTTCTGTTCATAGCTTCCGGTAAACAGGTGCTGCCAAGGGCCATTGGCAAACACTCCGACATCCTCCCCACCGTGGGTCTCGCTCGACAGTGGCACAGTTCCTGGGTATAATACTCCTGGCTTTCCTGAAAAATTCACCAAAATCAGTTTCGAATCTTTGACTTTGGTAAAAAAAAACTCTTGTTTACTTTTATATGGCTGATCAAAATCAAGCAAATCCAAAGTTTTGAATGAAATCTTCCTTTTCAATATATGCATAATATGTTCTCATAAACATTAACCCTCTGAAGTAAAATGATGATACTAATCGAAAATGTCCGATTGCTAAGTTAGTTACAGTCTTGGAATAAGAATATATGGGGAGGTAGCTTTTCGAAACAGTGTAGTCAGGTCGGTTGACTTTATACTAACTCGATAGAATAAGACAAAGATATATTAAATGATGTCGGATAGCCTATTAGTTACCGCCCACGTGGAATTTGGACATTTTTAATCAACATACTTGAACACATTAAAGAAAACAATATCAATACACCATTAAAATTATATATAAAGTCACAATATCACACAAATGCTAATAACAGAAGGTTTGCCTAAATAATGATGAAAGCTTTTTGTTGATTTTATGACTTTATATAATTGAAAATGTGAAAATTCTAAAGTTCGGTCAAAAATATTAAAAACTGTTGAAATACCTCTGAAAAGTGATGTTTTATAATCTTTGTTTGATTAAATTTGAACATTCACGCTTAGCACATATCATCACCATGTTTGATTTATTTGTACAATCACTGCAAGTTTTTTAATCAACACAAATATGCGAAATAACCTCAAAATCCGTTGACGTAATTTATACGACTCGATGATGTGAAGTTAGAGCGGACGGAGAACATTATTACATACTTAGAAGTGCTGCAATATTATGTGAAGACTTATCTTGTCTCTTTCTCGCTCATGGTATACGACGTAAAAACTCAGAGAAAGTTATTTATCGCAAATTTGTATTGGTTGGGTAAATTTGTTTAGCTCTCTGTCCATGTATATTCTTACTCTAAGGTTACAGTCAACCCTAAGTGAACCACCAATCCATTTCACTATCATAACGACGCCCATCTCCCTCCCCTCCCCACTACCCTTAGCCTCACGAAATACCCCAATTGTAGTTGCCATAGTCCCACTGGCTCCAGACGGTTGGGAACACTTGGTACTCTTGTGCGGTATTCACCATAAAAATGAAAATAAAGGAAATGGTGGAACTCAATTCCTAAATATTCTTAAATTAACTAACCATTACGCCGTTTCACCGCAGGGGTAGGCAGAGACGACGGACCGCCATACAACTCTGTATTAGCACACACTCCTTATTTCGTTCACTCATACATACTCTTCTGTTATTCTGACTCTTTACGTAGCCCGATTCAAGTATTTGATTAACTTGATCGTGCCATGTCTTTCTCAAGCGTCCTCGACTTCTTCTTCCATTCACTTTCTAATCATACATTCTTTTCACACTCCTTTCTTCGATGATTCGCTTGACTTACCCAAACCATATAAGCGTCCCTTTCTTGTTCCTATTCATTACGCATACATCAGCCTTGCATTTTTTTCGGATATTCATATTTTCAACACGGTCATACATGGTTTTACTGTACATACATCTCAGGGATCTCATTTCCACAGCATTCAGTCTACTTTCATCCTTCCTCTGCCAGTTCCATGCCTCACTGCCATACATCAGGGTTGGTATAAGCACTCCATTGTTAAATTTATCAATTATGGATATGATTTTCTGAAACGATAAGTTTAGAGTTTAGTTCTGAATTTCTTTTTAGTCTTTTTTCTTTCTTAGATCATGTGGTAGTCTATTTCCGGATATCCACATTTCTAACACGGTCATACGTGGTTTTACCGCACATACGTCTCAGAGATCACATTTCCACAGCATTATTAAACATATTCTGAAATTTCCATTAAAATGGTCCTTACTAGCAATGAAGTCAGGCTCTTTGGCAACATCCACGCGAGACGTTTGTAAAGTTCCCGGATTGACAATTTCCTTCCTGTATCCTGGTCCATTCGCGTAGCTGAGTGTAATGTAGTCTAGGGCATCATCTGCGGAGTTAAGATCTGACGACCCTAGGATGTCGTTTCCTCTGCTGGGGTATCCGGCTAAGGTCATGGTGTGGCTGTGGTCGGAAGTGACCACGATGAGGGTGTCTTTGGAATTCGTCATCTCCAAGGCCTTGTCAACTGCCTTCGCCATCTCAACAGTTTCGTCTAAAGCCAAGTGAGCTTTCGCGTCATGGTGAGCGTGGTCGATCCTTCCACCTGGAGACATTTTTTGTTTAATAATATTATCATTTTAATACGTTCATTGCTAACTAAAATTCGTAAATATTATTGCCGGCCATATGAATGACGGATCAATTCATGCTGACGAACAGTTACGAGTTTCCCTGTGCCATATGGAACGACTCAAAACCACATGGCTGCGTCTGTTTTAGATCGGTTCAAAGCGAAGAGGCGGCACAACGCGCGTGGCGCGTGGCGCGTTGTGCGCATACCGGTTACATGTCTGTCAACGGTGTCAGCAATGAACGTATTTAACCTGAAATATTAAAACTTAGAATGATGTTCAAAAACAGATCATTCATGAATGAGACAGAATATATTTTTTTGAATGTGTAATATATATTTTATCATGCGCTGCAGAACTATACATGAATATTTCTCACATGAAAAATGGCTCCAAAGTAGAAATACCTTATATTAGACGCTTATATAAATATGTAGTTTATATGGTATTATGTGTCCTAAAGATGTTGGTGTAATGTTGTACTATATTATGCTGCGCAGTGCATGGTATGGTGTGATAGTAAATCAATTTCTTAAGCTGTATGAATTACAAAAATATTAATGTTTTTAATTAATAAGTTAATCTGTATTTCCATTGTATTCAAAACCCTGTTGCCAAACTACTTAATTGTAGTTTAACGGGATGATGTTTTTTGAAAAACAATTAATTGTAAAAAAATAACCAAAAAGAAAAACTATTTCGAAGAATTTTATATAATTTTGTTTGACTAACAAATGGTCTCCCAAACAAATAAAATAACTAACCACAACGCTGTTTCCACCTAGGCAAGGTAGAGAGAATGGACCCCCATACAACTCTGGCTTAGCACACTCTCCTTGTTTCATTCACATTCATACATCGTCATATACATAGTCAACTGTTATTCTGACTTATATCCATATCTTAGAACATAGACCATATCTTTCTCGGGCGTGTCCAACTTCTACCATCTTATTTCGCGTCATTGATTCCTTTAGGCATTTTTTGAAGGTAGTAAATAGAATATTTGTCTATTTGGTGAAAATCAAAAATTAAGTACAACGATATGATTATGTGTATTCGCTTTTTCTGTGAGACTGGATAAATCACAAGCAAACCGAAATGGAAAAACCTTAGAGCAAGAATATATATGGAGAGAATATTTTCACCCAACCTATACAAATTTACGAAAAAACACTTTCTCGTGATAAAGAAAGAAATAAGACAAGTTCTCACACAATATAGCACCGCTATTATGTATGTAAGCATTTTTTCCGTCTCCCGCGTCTCCGATGACTCTGCCCACTACGTTTTGTTATGCGACATAACAGGCCATAATTCAACGGTTTTTCAAGTCATATCCTATATTTTTGTTTATAACAATACTGTGAAAAAGTGTTTCTATAAATAAACAAAAACATTATGTCGACATGTGATATAAATGGATGTATAAATACCCTAGTCCTAGCGCTAGCCACGCACGAGTCTATTCAAATACCGGCATCCTTTTAATCAAGATCCTCCCCAAATATGAAATTACAAGCACCATTCTACAAATTACTCAGCAAACAACGCGCACTAACATCAAACCCCTTCACAATCAAGACATCCATCAACATAACACACGAAATAACAAAAAAATTCACATTCCACTCACACACACCACAAAGCATGGGATAAAATCTTTGGAATACATTATATAACTCGCTTCCAGATAAATATAAAAATAGTCAACTTAATAAAAAAATTCCATAATAATGCTCTAAAAGAATATTTCTTTAATTCGTTTAAAGATGAAAATACCTAATTTCCAAATCATTTTTCTTTTTCCGGTAGCGTAAAAACATCCTCATTTACTGTACTTCAGGCTTTTATTTTTTCTCCTTTGTTTCTATTTATATTTTTGTATCTTATATTAATACTAAGTACCTATTTTTTTTACATTGTATTTCTTATTTTGTTTTATTGTATTATATTGTTTGATTTATGTTAGTTTGATCCCAATATTCTGTTGTAACTCATGTATAACTTTAATTTCCACTGTCCCAGAGTGAGTTTTTATAACGCATAGAGATTGCTATATATTTTAGCAAGAAATCAATAATAAAAATAAATAAATAAAGAAAAAATAAAATGTATTATTTCTACCTTCAACAAATAAGAAGAACCCTTTGTCATTTTTGGACAAAATTTTAATGGCGGCTTCTGTCATTTCTTCGAGTGTGGGCTGAGTCTCCTTTTGCAAAAGGTGATAGTCCATGTGATCATTTTGGAATAATCCCAAAATGTTTTCTGTGCGATTTCCCACAGCATTCAGGAGATCTACTTTGTTCTCGACGTATTTGAAGTTTTTCCCTGCCGCTTGTTTCTCTCGTTGCCAATCTAGAACGAGATTAATTCCGTCTTGTCTCTGACCTCCCTCTGCAACCGGGAAGAATTTACTGCGACCACCGCCGAGGATTACCTTAAAATATATTACAAATAATAATCACCAGGGCGATACTTAGAGTATCTACCACTCTGGAACGTGCCGCAAATATATAGTTTTAAACATTATTTTCACATGAATTAAATGTCTTATGACATATGTTAATTAAATAAAATTATTGGGGCACGCTGGGTTTGAACCCGCGACCTTTGGATTCATAGTCGAGCGTCTTACCACTCGACTATGGAAGCCGTCTCACAAGAACTATAGCTCCGACGGTGATAATGTTGGTTTGTAGTGAATTTTGACAAACTATGCATAGTATATAGATGTACAAAAAAATGAGGCTTTGGGTAATGACGTCAAAAGAAGACATTCTGGTCGTATGAAATAAATTGACAATATTTGCTTACTTGAAACAAGCTTCCTGGTTCGTTTTTGATCAGCTGGTAGGCAATGTCCCTGCACTCCGTGGGGTCCTTACCGTCCCGCCTGATGTCAGCGTCGCTCTCCCAATTCCTGCAGGACGTGTGCGCGTAGGCTCCAGAGGGAGAGGCGTGCGTGATGCGAGTTGTGGTGACAATGCCTGGTGTGTGACCAAGGAAGTTTTTATTATTTCAGAAATACGACAGCATTTTTTTTTAAATTTAACAGTGGGGCCAATGACGTTACATGTATTATAAACACGTTGTATCGCTCTCAAAGTGGCAAGCAATAATCACGCTAGTTGGTGTGATCGGTGTTTAAACCGATTTAGTACTAAACGGTCACGCGTCGCTTGAAGTCGTTTCAAGCAAGTATGGAACGCGGTCCAAACTTCGGATCTGTTTCGTTCATACACATATATTCTACGAATGTCTATCTTTGTCATACATGACCGATATTTTAATGATAAATTTACTGGTAACGTGTGTGTTTTGCTTGTCATATTTGGTGTTAATATTCTAAAGCTATAACGTGTCTATATATATATGCAACGTCATTGAGTGGAGCTTAAATCGTAACTTTCTTAATTCATATTTATGTCAACGTGTAAAAACTTCTTTACCAACACTCTTTCCTGCTTTCGTGGCCTGGTTTACAATGGATTTGAAAAAATTTCCATCCCCTCGGTGAGCTGCACGTTTTCTCAATATAAAAGAGAAGGTTTCCAACTATATGACGGGATATTTGGTGAGAGTTTGCAACTTGAATCGACTTACCAGTTTTCCGACTAATCTGAAAGGATCAATAACGCAAGTTCCTCAGAGCATCTTCAATTGAAATATTTGTAAAACAAGGATTGAATTCCTACCTGACGTCTGTGCTTCAAATATTGCAATCCTTTTTTAAGGCTCAGCACCCAAAATGACGCCAAACGTCACTTTGTAGCATTCTAATACAAGCAATACTGCACATGATTTATCTGTAAATTCTACATGGGCAGTTAGTAAAATGTTTAAGGTTTCCAGTGAATCAAAATTATAAGCTGTAATATTTTAAATTCAACGAAAAACATACTAAAGTGTCAGTAAAAAGTGTAGTTTGAAAACCAGCGCAGCCATTTTCAGTCGTTTTACCTAAAGTTTCAGTACGAATTCTTATAGAATTTACTATATAACATTACAAACACTGGAAACCTAAGACATTTCCCTAACTACCTGTAAAAAAATAACAGATTAATCAGTAGTAGTATTGCTTGTATTAGAAAGCCAAAAAGTGTATATTTCTGGGTGCTGATCCTTAAGATAGGAGAATTTATCAAACAAACAGCCTGTTTCTGCACAAAGTCAATGTTTTTTTAAGCCTTAGATAAGAATGTTTTTTTGGGCCTGAGATAAGAGCTAGCTGCCAAATTGAACAGTGGGGCTAAAATCATAATTCTCTTAATTCATATTTTATGTCAACGGGTAAAAACTGCTTTGCTAACACTCTTTCCTGCTTTTATGACCTGGTTTACAATGGATTCGACAAAATTTTCATCCCCTCGGGGATCTGCATGTTTTCTCAACATAAAAGGGAAGATGATTTTAATAAACCCAAATTTTTTACTTTATTCTATTTTTATTTAAGACCTGACTTGTTTCACCTTATGATGGGCACCTTTAGACTGGCACAAGTTGAAGTAGATCTATGGCATTTATACTTGTTTCACCTTATGACGGGCACCTTCAGACTGGTACAAGTCAACAATTTCAAAATTAGAAATAATTAAAGGGAAGGTTTTGAACTATCTGACGGGATGTTGGGTGAGAGTGTGCAACATATTGAATCCGTACAACATCGCTTCTTACGCGCTATTGCATGGAGATTAGGGCGAGAAAGAGACGATTATTCATATGATGAAATTAAACAATTTTTGAAAATGTCTTCATTAGAAAAGCGCAGGAAAGACTTTGATTTAATTTTCAGTTACAAAATTATTAATTTTTTTATTGACTCATCTTCTCTGTTGCAACTTATCCAGTTCAACATGCCTTGCTGTAGACTCAGAAACAATGAATTGCTGTTCCCTAATCATCACAATACTAATTATGGGTATAATTCTCCAATGTCCTGAATTTCAACACTTGTTAACTCAAGCCATGGTCTTGAATTCTTTGGCAGCAGTCTAAATGATTTTTGTCATTCTTTCCGACTCTACCAAAACTTTGACTAGACCATGACTTGAATGTTCTCTCTTTTGTTTATTTTGTCCTATTTTGGTCATCGCTTTATTTATTATTATGTATGTGCTATTCCTTCTCCGTTGCTCTTTTTTTCCATTTCGTGTTTTATATGTCTTTTTTGTAATTGAATTTTAGTCCGTTAATTTTAAAATAAATAAACATGACACGACTTACCAGCGCTCTTTCCCGCCTTCAAGGCTTTGTAGGCGATAGACTCGACAAAGTGCGTCTTGTTGTTCATGGCGCTGCAGTCTTTATACTGCACGGAAGCGGACACGCCGATGGTTCCGTCGTTAGCCTTCACCCCACCGAGGTAGGCTGTGGCGGAGCAAGCAGAATCAGCCACCTGGGCGTTTACGCAGTATGTCTGTAATCAAATTTTAAAAAACAATGTTTTCACTGTGTATTCGGCTTGGCTAGAAATATAAATGAATATGAATGTGTGTAGTGTATTTTAGAAAGGGATGTTAAGATGGTTTGGGCATGTACAGCAAACGAACGAAGAAAGGAGTGTGAAAAGAATATATGAGGCGAAACAGAAGTCGGAGACATCTGAGGAATACATCAAATACTTGAATCGGGCCATGTGAAGAGTCATAATAACAGAAGAGTATGTATGAGACGATGTGTGAATTTGAATGAAGCAGGGAGAGTGTGCCAAGACAGAGTTCTATGGCGGTCTGCCATCTCTGCTTACCCCTTCGGGGAAACGGCGTGATGGTTTGTTAGAGTTAGTTGTAGCATATTTGCGGCACGCTTCAGAGTGTTAGATACTGTATATATCACCCCGGTGAAAGACTTGCATTCATATATGAAACGTTTTTTTTAAATGACAATAGACATGTTTAGTAACCAGATTTGAATAACCAAGTACTTTTCGACATTATTCTTCTCCATCTCCTTACCGTCCCCACTACCTTCAGCCTCACAATATAACCCAATTTGGGAACCAATAGTCCTACTGGTTGTAGGCGGTGACAAGCAGTTTAGACTCTTGCGCGGTATCCACATTTAAAAAGTAAATTTAATTATATTGTATTTTTTTATATAGCGCTGGGTCTACCATACGTTTAAACTGTGCAAGAAAAAAGGGTCCATCTTTATAAAATATCAATGTTAAATTTACTTAAAACAATCCCTAAATCATTTTTAAATTACCCACATCTTAGGATAATTATGGTTTCTATTGTGCTGGCAACATCATTGTACATTCAACGATTATCGAAAAAGTATAGAAAAAAGTTAGGGCGTAATCGGTACTTACTGCACAGGACCCAAGAGATATATAATCATTTTTAAATGGTCCAATTACAACCATAGTAGAACCAACAATCATTTCACAGATAACACCAATTGTAATCTTTTTGAATACACTATAAATTATTTGATATCTTTAATAAATGCTCAATCTTATAAAATGTGCCACCGTCTCAATCGCCAAAATCAAAATTACTATTGTTATCTGTATATTTTTGTGCACCTGGCACAATCAAGCTGCAATCAAATTTTGTTATTACGTATTATGTACTCGTATATGCTACTTGGCTAACTCTACCACTTTTGAACACTTTGTCATTTTGTAATATCTTTATATTTGCTCATTTTTCCTCATCTCTCTTTTGCCATTTTATTGTATTCACTTTTTAATTATTTATAAACTCACGGACTATTGTCCAATTACAATAAAAGTACACAACACGAAATGGGAAAAAAAAGCAACAGAAAAGGAACAGCACATACGTAATATTATAATGAAGCAATGACAAAATAAACATAAGAAAGAACATTCAAATTAAAGCCAAGGTCATGTCAAAGTTTCGGTAGAGTCGTAAAAAATGACAAAAATCATTTAAACTGGTACCTAAAATTTCAAAACCATGGCTTGAGTGAACAAGTCTCGACATTCTGGACAGTAGAGAATGATACCCATAATTAGTAGACTGATGATTGAGGAACAGCAATTCATTGTATCTGAGTCTACGGCAAGGAATATTGCATTTTGATTGCTTGTGTCATCTTCTGCTATTTTTGTACCTCTCTTTGATAATTTCTTCAATTAGTCCACCTCCTTTCAGTGTCTTTGCATTTCGTTGAAAGAACCATAGTTATCTCTGATAGTCAAAACATTAAAAAAATAATTTTAAAAATCTGACTGAATTGAGATGAGAAGATTTTAATAAAGTTGGTGAAATGCCGGCAAGACTTACGTTGGAAAGTCCAATAGCTGGAAACTTCTCGAAAGACAGTTTTTCATTCTCCCCAACCTTTCCTTCTTTCTGTCCCATGTAGGTCCTGGCTGCAGCCACCGTAGTCAGCGACATGCCATCCCCCAAGAAAAAGACAATGTTCTTGGCCAGCTGCTTGGGGTACTCCCTGTTCAAGTGCTCTTTCAGGGTTTTTATGGCCTTGTCGTGCCAGAAATTCTGAACCAGCTCTTCCTTTGGTCCAGTTGTGGTCTGCCGATGGCTTGGGTGCTGGTGTAGGACTTCTGAAAAGATTTTGGTTGGATATTAATACACAATCTCTATGGGTAGGTTTGATTTTAAGTCTCAGTGGCGTTTTGATCCTGCCTTTTGAGGTTTTAGTACTATCTAATTTCAATTTTATTATTTATTTGCTGTTTTGTTTTCATATTTTTATTTAAATGTTTGCAATTTTTTTTTGACACATCTAGTAAAACAGATAAATACATTTCACTTTAGTAGGACGAAGCACATAAGGTTACTATTTATGTAAACATATTAGTAGATATAAATTGAAATCTTAGTATGTATAAAAATCATAGGTTTTTCTTTACATATTCAGCACAAATCTTACGAAAATTGCCAAGACTTGAGGCTTCTTTTACGTCCAGCAGGGTTTTTACATAGGTACAAATTACAAAAAGTGTTCAAAGCATACAGTGACATAATATGTTAAACAATATTTAACTAACATTTAGGTAAGAGTAATAAAATAAACTAAAACCATATTAAAACATAAAACAATAAATATTAAAACATAAAACAATTTACTTTATAACAATGCTAAAATTTTACTGCAAGTGCTGATATAAATTATGCTTCATTCCATGAATAGAGTCATTAAATATATCGAAAATACTTCCAAACTTGTGGTCCAGATTTTGCATTCTATTTAGGATGTGTGGAATAATAAATAAATATTTTATTTTCTTTCGAGTATTATTTTTAAACAAGGCCAAATAAAGTAAAAATTGCATAAAATCTGTTTTGAAAATAGAGACCTTTTTGAAGAATCAGATTTCAAGTTCAATTAAGGTAGCATTTATTATTAAAAAAAGAATTATTTTACATAATTTTTTTAAAATACAGAAAATAAAAAGATTATGTTGCAACCGAGACTCGAATTCAGGACCTTTACTCTATCCGGCAGCAGCGCATTAAACAACTTTGCCATCCATGTTCTTTGAATATTGTTAATACGCTTTCAATAGTCCATATCATAATGAAGCGTAAAACTTTTAATACATTATTTTCAATTTGTAAATTATTTAATCCAGTCAATCGAATATGTGATACGTAAGTGTAATTTTTTTTATTAGACTTTTTGTTACATACATTTTTGAAAAAAATTTTTTTACAAAAACAAGCCTTTTTAATATAAACATTAATTTAAAAGAAAAAAGATATTAAAGAGGAAAAATAAATAACAAATATTAAAAAAAAATTAAAAAAATAAATAAAAAAATAAAATATATATATATATATAAACATAATATATATCATATAATATCATAATATAATAATAATAATATATTATAATAATAATATATTATAATAATAATATATATAATAATAATAATAATAATAATAATATATAATAATAATAATATATTATAATAATAAATAATAATAATATATACCCGCTTATACATAATATATATATAAGCGGGTAAACCGAGAAAATTGTTCTACATCTTACACCCGTGAAAACCTTAATCATAACATATATATATATATATATATTACTTCTACAAATACGACAGTAGGCTCTCTATAGCAATAAAAATATAAATAAACAATATAATCAAAAATTTTATTGAATCAAAAGTCTACACAATGGTAGCTTAATTTTATTTTTCTAGAACCCGATATTTTATCAATAATTATCTAATATTATAATAATATTTCAAATCGATATTAAATAAACTCACCATCCTTTAAAGTTCCAGCACTGACCACCGCGAACAAAATCGCCAGCACAACACTTGTTAACTTATTCATGGTCCTTTAAATTATGGCTCTATGAAAAACATTGGTACAATATATTAAATCTTAATTTCCACCTCTCATTTCGCAATTTTTTAAGATAATCGCTAATTCTGATAAACAGTACCTATTTCTAATTGATTGTATATTGACCAGAAGTCACTTCCTTGATATATCGTTTGTTAATACATATATTTATAATTGATAATGTTTGGCTATTTACACATAATCAATCAAAAAGAGATAAGACCTGGCTTGACAGGGGGTTAATGTTCCAAAATATGTTTGACTGATTGCTAATCGGATTTCAATCAAATATTGAATTAATTCAATTTATTTTGCTGAAACTTAAAATTTACAATGAGTTTTATTGGTATCCATTTTTAAAAATTCTACTGGACTCATCATTTTGGAATTAAATTTATTTTAAAGCAAAAATGGACCATTGGTACTTTCTACAGATTTTTCTCATTCGCTGTCGATTGAAACCTAAAAGCAAGAATATATATGGAGAGAGAGGTTAATTTTTTTTACCCAACCTATACAAATTTACGATAAATCACTTTCTCTTAAACCGTGAGAGAGAAAGAGATAAGACAATTTGTAACATAATATCGCACCACTTTTAGGTAAACATGTTTTCGGTCTCTCGCGTCTCTGGCGACTCCGCCCACTACGTTTTGTTATGCGACATAACTCAACGGTTTTTGAGGTTTTATCATATATTTTTGTTGATAACAATTCTGTGAAAAAGTGGTTAAACAAATAAACAAAACATTATGTCTACATGTGCTATAAATGGTTGTAATAAGGTGTGTCCATGAAATTCCTAGCCACGCCGGAGTCAGGAAAAAATCAACAATCCTGTCTACACTGTTTCGAAAGGCTATCCCTCCTGGTATATTATTGCCCTGAGATTGTTATCCATTTTCTAAGTATGTTCCTCTGACGCTTGGGAACACGTGATTTTATTATTTCTTGCGGTTCATCTTTAGTTCAATCCTACTAGTTTGCTCTTCGAGTTAATTTAGCAATAACTTCAAATTATCGTTGTTGTCGGTTATATTAACATTATTAATTATGTTAATAAAAGCAAATTTTTAACATTTTTCCAATATTTTTGTTGACCTGACCGGTTTCACCTTATGACGGACTTTTTCAGACTGGTGCGATTAGTAAATTTAAGTAAATCTATTGCATATACATGACCTGTTCAAAAGAAAAGGTGAATTTTGAATTTTCGCGGGCTGTGTACATTCGATTATCGATTTTTTTGTTTTGTTTGTTATGTTGGTATACATATGTTTATCATATGTTAGCATTATCAGCCATTTTGGATTAGTGGTTTGTTTTTGACAACTGGAAAGGTTAGTCACGTTTTTGTGTGTTCTTCGATTTTTTACTTTTGAAAAAAAAATGGATCAAAGAATAAAATCCATGATTTGTTTTTCCACAACTCCAGGACGCTCATCGTCATTAACATCTGTTCGGCCTTCTGTAAAGCGCTTCTACCACTTATAAACACTTTTTTGAGACAAAGTAGACTAACCGAATGCCACAGTCAACATTTTAAGTGCGTTGGAGCACTTAATTTCATTTTTAACGCAAAATTTAATATATATTCTTTGACAAATTTTTGTCAAAAGTAAAAAATCGAATAACACACAAAAACGTGACTAACCTTTCCAGTTGTCAAAAACAAACCACTAATCTAAAATGGCTGATAATGCTAACATATGATAAACATATGTGTACCAACATAAAAAAAAATGATAATCGAATGTACACAGCCCGCAAAAATTCAAAATTCACCTTTTCTTTTGAACAGGCCTCGTATACTATGAATGTCCGAAATGGAAGCCTATTAAGTCTCAGAGTGAACATCTGTGACTTTGGGTTTTGTTTTATTGCTGACAGAGGCGGCTTTACAATAACATTCATAAATACCTTCGGGTAGTTTAATTACCTTCTGAGAGACGGGTTACATGGTGATGTATCTGTGGGTTTTTTTTTAATGTATAAAATATCTACAGTTAGCAGCTTTATTTTAAGCAGTCGGCTATTTTTTTATACTCTTTGATTATCCCTTCCTCTTTGCAATGTATTTTATAGAAGTTACATTTACATTCGTGGTTTGGTAAAATATCTTGTTATATTAATAATAGGTACACATCGGGGTATTATCTTTTGTAATAAGGTGAAACCGGTCAGGTCTTAAATTAAAAATCGTAGAATAAAGTTAAAAAATTGGTATTATTAAAATCATCAAAATGGAGTTCCACCACGTATTAACAGTTTCAAAATTAGAATTAATAAACAATATTGTTTGCAGCTCACATACGAATTGGATGAATGTATCCCTGATCTCACTAAGCGAAAATGTGTACATCACTTATGTTTATTGGTAAAAAAAGGCCGTAAGTATTGCTTATCAATATCTATTTTGCGCAAGCAATATATTCTCGTATCACGATGGTAGTTTTTTTTTAATGTAACTGTTTGTCTTTTAAATAGGATATTTAAAGAAGGGTGAAAGCAGGAAACTCCAAAAATGGAGGACCGAAGGCTGTAGGCTCAAATAAGAAATTGTCCAAAGAAGCGAAGCTAGCAGTCCACAATGAAGTGTTTATACCAACCCTGATGTATGGCAATGATGCATGGAACTGGCAGAGGGAGGATGAAAGTAGCTGTAAAAATGAAATTTCTGAGACGTATGTGCGGTAAAACTATGTATGACCGTATTAAAAATGTGGATGTCCGGAAATAATGCGAGGCTGATGTAAGCGTAATGAATGGGATCAAGATAGGGACGCTTAGATAGTTTGGGCATGTAGAGCAAATGAACGAAGAAAGGAGTGTAAAAAGAATAAATGATGTGAAATTGAATGGAAGAAGAAGTCGAAGACGCCCGAAGAAGACATGGCACGATCAATAAATCAAATACTTGAATCGGGCCACGTGAAAAGTCAGAATAACAAAAGAGTATGCGGTGTATGAATGTGAATGAAGCAAGAAGTGTATGCCAAGACAGAGTTGTATGGCGGTCCGTCCTCTCTGCTTACCGCTGCGGTGAAATGGTGTGATGGTTAGTTAGTTAGTCTTTTAAACAAAAATGTTTTAAAGGTACAATTACTTAAATATATAACCGCGATAACGTTTAATTTTAGTACCTTTGTGAATTATGTGCCAGACCTCGGAGTAAGAATATATTTGGAGAGAGAGCTAATTTGTTTTACCCAACCTAAACAAATTTGCGATAAATTACTTTCTCCGGGTTTTTACGTCGTATACCGTGAGAGAGAAAGAGACAACAACATTTGAGCAAAATTTCACACCGCTTCAAAGTATTTTAACCATGTTCTTTGACTCGTGCGTCTCCCAGGACTCCGCCCACACGCTTTGATGTGCAACTAAACTGAACATAACTCAACGGTTTTTTAGGTTATATCGTATATTTATTTTTATAAGAATACTGTGATCAAGTGATTATACGAATAAACAAAAACATTGTGTCGACATGTGCTATGCACGGATGTATAAATACCGTAACCCTAGTCTTAGCCACGCCCAGGTCCAACTGAGTCAGTAAAACATAGTAAAAACTGACTACAGATCGATCTACAGCGTTACCTCTTGTATATTATTGCTGTAAGTGCCAGACTTACCAGTTATTAATTATTAAGAGATGTGATACTTAAAGTTTAAGAGAATAAAAAAATATTGACAATTCGTGCTATTTTCACTTGTTCAAACACATACACGACAATAATCATTGTATTTGTATAAAAAAGATGTTTGACTTCAAATTAAATTATTCATTTAAAATACAGCGATATCTAAGACAGCAATAATTATACAATTGGAACACTTATCCATTGCAATTAGCAGGTGTTCGACCCCAGGTGAGCATTACTCTAATGGCTTAATCTATAAATATTCTACATTTACCTAAATAATCTATTTATGGTTGTTCTTCTTTATTAAATTTACTTTAAATAGCGTTGTCTACAATCTACACAACGTAAATAAGTTAAAGAATCAACGTTTACTTCAGTTATAAGCAACCGTGTTGTTTTCATCAAATCAATCAAAATTTAACAAAACATACAAAATCCCTTAGAGCATATAGAGTGGTATCTATCCAAGGCAGTGTAGTCAGTTTTTGACGATTTTTACCTGACTCGGCGGACCTGGGAGTGGCTAAGACTACGGCTAGGGTATTAATACATCCATTCATATCACATATCGACGTAATATTTTTGTTTATTCGTATAACCACTTTTTCGCAGTATTGTTATTAAAAAAAATATAGCATCTAACCTAAAAAACCGTTTAGTTGTGTCAACTTTAGTGACATAATAAAAATTGTGGGTGGAGTCCCGCGGTGACCCGCGAGCCCAAGATCATTGTGACAGTACATAGAAACGGAGTATTATATTTGCTGTCTCTTTTTCTCTCATGGTGTGCAACGTACAAACCCGGAGAAAGTGATTTATCGCAATTTTGTATCGGTTGGGTAAAAATAATTAGCTTTTTATCCATACATTGTTTCTCCAAGCATAATTCCCAGTGCTTCCCAGAATTTTTTCGTCTGAGAACTAAATTTAGAAGCTACGAATATATTTTATTTTCTAGCACCTACTTATATATAAGTAAAGAATATCTTAAAAGTCAACGATATCCACTGGAGCGCTGAAAGGTCATCTCATGATCGACCAAAATATCAAAATATGACTTTAATAAAAAAAAAATTATAGTTTTCGAGATATTCAGATACACAGTTCAGATTAGTTTTTCGAGTGGCACAGCTACGAAATTTAATATTCTAAGAATCTTTTTTTATTACGCAACCCTTGACAGCTCGCTATTAATCACAGTTTGAAATAAAACAAACACCTTTTTACTAAAGTCATATTTGATATTCTGGTCCGTCATAAGTTATTAGCCCTCCAATAAATAACGTTAATTTTTCCTGTATATACGGTAGGAACCTTCATTACCTAGCTATTAAATTAATTGTTGCTTTTAATTGATAGATATGTGACAAAACACATTTAATTTTAGGATATCCTGTATATACGGTAGGTACCTTCATTACCTAGCTATTAAATTAATTTTTACTTTTATTTAATTAATATGTGTCATAACACATTTAATTCATGTAAAAATAGTAAAAAGTATATTTGCGGCACGTTCCAGAGTGGTAGATAGATACTCTAAGTATCGCCCTGGCGAAAGACCACCATTCAGAATCGAAACGTTGCTTGAAATGGCTTTAGCCGTGTTTGGTGAACAGACCTGAATAGCCAGGTACTTCCTAACCTTCCTTTTCGCAATCTATTTCCCCTCCTAACTACCTTCAGCCCCACAACATACCCTATTTAGAGATGCCATAGTCTCACTGGCTCTAGACGGTTGGAAGCAGTTGAGACTCTTGTACGGTATTCACGAAAACAAAAACAAAAAAATCCTCCACTCCGGAAACAAATAATACTTTTTCCAAAATTTTCCCATTTTTTTCTCCAAATTAGAGCCAAACAAGAATCCTTCCACCTCTGACCTCAGCCGCTGGATCCTTCCCCCCCTCCCTGCACCAACCCCTTTCATCTCCGTCAGAATTCCATTTCATCCCCTCTCTAATCTTGGTGAGTGGGCTAAAATAGAAGAAAGCTGAGCCCCAAAAAAACGATCTACAACATTTCACTGTAAGCATTTGTGTATAAATATATACACAAATAGGGCCTGCAGTAGGAAAAAGCAGCCTGCTCACCGGGTAGAAAAGATTTTCTTCTTATTTAAATACCCCCTGAGACAATCGACGCAGAAAGAGGGAGAAATATCCTCCGGCATTGTTTAAAATTTCTACAATACGATATATTTATATACTTCGTACTAATGAAAAAAAAATACAATTAAATCTTAAAAGCGTCAATGTAGTATTTTTTTATTTGTGATTTGTTTTGCCCCAATCAATACTTATTTTACAATATGGTTCTTACCTTCGTGTTTTTCATCCAAATCCTTACCTACCTAACCATTTTCGCAATATCGTCGTTTTATTCAAAACGGTGACAATTCGAAACAGTTGACAATCGAACAGAAGAGTTTGTGCGTGGGAAAACATGGTTTGTAGTTCGTTGGTTTGCTGTTTGATCTTTTAAAAATCTAAAATAAATGTGGTGTTTTTATGATTCGTTTCGTTAAGACTATTGTGTAAGAAGAATCAAAAATATTAACTTTATCTGTGAGTGAATGATCACACATATTTTATTCCTGAATTCCATAATTCGTTCCACATCCATAATTTAACATTTCCATCATGCGGTATAGTTTTTCGTTAACAGTCCACTATTTTTCAGATTCATCTGAAGCTGGAAACACGTCCTGTGTTTCATCGCAGCTATGGTTCTAATACATGTCAAATTTTATTGATCATGCACTGTCAGATTTTCATATTTTCCGCTGTTTATTCCATAATCCCTAGTAATCATTCGACAACGACGCTGTTCTTAAAAATAGACTTGACAATTATTTGACCTCCGAATAAACTGGACATTTTAGGACGGGTATGGAATTCAAAAATTGCAAAACTTTTGCAGTCGATCGTGAAAAAGATAGCAAAGTAAATTATTTCGGTTTGATTTTTATTGTTGACTGGTTTACAATTTGACAGTTTTTTTTACAAACGTAAATGTAATAAGAATTCTTTGAACTAATGCAACAGGAAAATTCTTCGAAATGAATTTACAAGTGTATTTTTAATTTATTTTTTTATAGTCAATATGGCACAAGAGTCCCAAGCTCCCAAGATCCCAACCGTCTAGAGCCATTGAGACTATAGCATTTTTATTGAGGTATGTTGTAAGGCTGCAGGTATTGAAGAAGGAAAGGAGACGTGGACGAGAAAGGTTGGGAACTAGAGATGGTCGATATTCCTGTCCCGGTTAAAAGGAACCGGTTCCAAGCCGGTCACTGGAACCATCGATATTATTTCTCCGTCGATTTTCACAAATAAAAATATCCCATATCCTTTGTCTGTTATTTTCGTTTTAGAAATTGCTAGCAATCCCCCCACGAAAGTTTTTTTTTTGCGGTGAGATTTTTTTCTAACTATAGTAAAACATTTTTCTTGCACCAGGAACCGGTTCCAAAAGAAAACTGGATAAATAACCGGTTCCTCACCCAATTTTGAAATCGACCATCTCTATTGGGAACCTCTGGCTATTCAGGACTGGTTTCCAAACACGGCTAAAGCCATTTCAAGCAACGTTTCGATTCTGAATTGTGGTCTTTCACCAGGGCGATACTTAAAGTATCTACCACTCTGGGAGTAGACGAAGAACCTTATGAAGCTACTAGAAACATCTGATTGTATTACTACCGTAAAACGTCTGTTAAACGCACTCGCAATGGAAACATCCAAGTGCTAGCTACAATCGAAAGTGCTGCCATCTAATATGCAGAGAATACTATTCATTTAGAATACAAAATATCAAATCGTATAATGTAATGCTTATCATGTATTAATCAGTTTTATCTCAGAGCACATAGAGTGGTAGCTATTCAAGGCAGTATAGTCAGTTTTTGGTGATTTTTACCGGACTCGGCAAACCTGGGCGTGGCTAGGACTAGGGTTTGGGTATTTATACATTTATTCATAGCACATGTGGACATAATATTTTTGTTTATTCGTAAAACAACTTTTTCACAATATTTTTATCAACAAAAATATGGAATATAACCTAAAAAACCGTTTAGTTGTGTCGAGTTTAGTCGCTTATTATATGAAAACGTGTGGGCGGAGTCCCTGGAGACGCGGGAGACCAAGATCTTCCTTACAGTACATAAAAACGGTTTGTGTATTTCGTTGTCTCTTTCTCTCTCATAGTGCACGACGTAAAAACCCGGAAAAAGTGATTTATCGCAAGTTTGTATCGGTTAGGCAAAAAGAATTAGCTCTCTCTCCATACATTGTTTCTCCAAGAGTATTATTATATCTCTACGCGAATTGACTGCAAATAATTGTATACAGTTGCAAACAGAGGTTGTATGATTGCTAACTTTATAACGTAATGGGCATGTGTTGACATACAGCTGACATTGAATGACTAATTCTTAAGGCTTCGAGAAGTGTTGACATCATCTAATTATCGTAATAACATTGTTTGAATAATGAGATATTTCAATTTAAGTACCTGCATAATGGATCAATTTTGTTTTTATAGAAAATTACATCAATTAAAAAAATATTGGCAGATTAAGATTGAGGTGTTTCAAACATTCGTCATATTTGACATCGTAACAATTCAACAATTACCGCATTTTTTTTATTTTTATATTTTCCCCGTTAAACGTGGTTTCTAGGCCTGTTTTAGCTTTGGTACAAATTCTGATCAGCTGACAAGCATAACAACGTGGCCGCTTTTATGCTTATCACTATTTGTTCAAAAGCCCAAACGGGCCGACAATCGACGTTTAACGGAGATGCTTCAAATGTACTTAAAAAAAAACAAAATGGCGCCAATTATTGAATTGTGACTAAGATATGAAACAACCCGCTCTAAGAGTCAGTGAGACTTATTCATTATTGAATCGGGAATTTTGAGACCAAATATGGTAACTTTTTCAAAATATCTTTCGATCACAAAATAGACTTAAGGTGTTAGATGCTCTCAGTATTGCCCTGGCGAAAGACCACCATTCAGAAATTAAGCGTTGCTTGAAATAATTTATCCATATTTGGTGACTAGATCTGAACCACCAGGTGCTTCCTAACCTTCCTCTTCCACATCTCCTTCGCTTTCCCACTCTCTTTAGTCTCATAACATGCAACGTAATTGCATGTTTTAAATTTTTTGCTAAAAATCATTGTGAGGTAACCAAACACTTTATACCAATAAATTAAATAAACAATTTTCTCTTTGTAATTTTTGTTTATTACTTTCATTATTAAAATATGTACAGTAAATTATTCTAGGGTTTTAGTAGGTAATAAATAGATGTAAAACTAACTAAATAACTCACATTATCTAAGTAATACGCCATGACGTATAAATTACAACCGTCATTAATGAGAAGAAAAACCATTCAGGATGGGGTTGTTTTGCCAAAAGGTTTTACCTGAAATAAAAAAATTGCTTTTAGTATTTTATGAATTATGACAAAAAATGATTATTCAAAAACTTAAAAATCACAGAAAAAAGAGTAAGAGATAGAATATTAAGTATGAATTTGGAACTAGGTAAATAGAACTACATGAAGGGGCTACAAGTTCAGAAGTTAATTTTATAGTCTAGAGATGCTTTTGTAAAGCATTAAAGTGTCTATTGTTCTAAAATTAATTCTCTTAGTAAATAAAATTCACTTTTTACAAGAGTGCATAAATTGTCAGAAGCTACTGTCTTGTTCCGAAAAAAACGTTCTCGTACTCACTCCAACAACAACAGTAAGCAACACTACAACCTCACAACAAAGCTAAACTTGCTTACGAAATACTATATTTTGCTAGAGTATTTGGTTTGATCTTTTTATAACTGTCCTTTAATTTACTATGACACCGAAACGTAATTATCATATTATCGACGCACTCAAATAATGCATACTGTTATCTTGTAAGTATTAGTGTGTGCGTACTGTCGTGATACAGAGTTCAAAGCGGCAACGATTTTCTTTTATTCCCTAGAAATTCACAGATGCAAAAATACGAGGGTAGTTTTGACAGAAGTTTGCTTTAATACCTAATAATTGAATTGTTGCCGTGTAATCAATACAATAATTATATTCACATTGCAAATCAGCGTATCTTTAATATTAATTTATTGATAATTTTATAAACCTGATAATTGCTACGTATTATATTAATGTATCTTCAAATATAATCAAGTACACAAAATTGTTTTTCCATTGGTCTTATGACAATTATTTTATCATTTTATGAATGATAATCTCACCTTATGCCAATACGCAATGCATGTATTATGAATTTTATCTTAATCTTTTAATTAGATTAAGTTTGAAAAGAAAACAAATCAAAATATTTACTTGAAACTTGTTGGAATTTATTGTCACATCCGTAATCTTATAACTAATAACATACGATCAAAGAGTAAATTCACTGCCAAATTCGAGCCATCACCGAAAACTCCAAATATTGAAAACATGAACAAAATAAAAAAGGAACAAGAACGATACAAACAAAACAGTCTTGAGCAAACAAATGAAGAATGCAAGTTTTTAGTATACATTGTAATGTACGAGGCCTGTTCAAAAGAAAAGGTGAATTTTGAATTTTCGCGGGCTGTGTACATTCGATTATCGTTTTTTTTTTGTGTTGGTAAACATATTTTTATCATATGTTATCATTATCAGCCATTTTGGATTTGTGGTTTGTTTTTGACAACTGGAAAGGTTGGCCACGTTTTGGTGTGTTCTTCGATTTTTTACTTTTGAAAAACATGGGTCAAGTGGAGAAGTGTACCAACATAACAACAACACATCTTGTGGCCTTCATGCGGTACTACCATAATAAAGAACAAAAATGTGAATATCATGATTGATCACACAAATATAGTCATTTAAAAATATTCGGTCTGGTTAACAGCATTGGTTAAAAAAATCAGCTATTACATTGGTTTGAATAATATGAAATTTCTGCAAAAAATAAATCTACACTTTCAAAAATACGCGCCAAGTTCGGTTAATCGCACGGCCGCGAGCGCCCCACCGACCGTCCTACTATAACGTGTCAAAAGCAGTAACTACATATGCCCAAACGACGCCAACATCACAGTAGATTATTCTATGTTCACTAGACAACACAAAGTAGAGAATTATTATACTACCAGAAAAGAATAAAGCCAACACACAAAATAGCTTATTATATAAAGCGATGAAATCTTAATGCGCTGCCGGAAGCCATTAAAATTATGCCAATCAATAAATTCAAAACACCCTGTAAAAACTATTGAAAATGCATATAAATCAAAATAAAAAGCAGTATATAAGTCTAAATATTATAAAGTCAAAAATTAAATGAAATAATTAGCTTCTTGTAAACTTGAACGTTGAAAGTAACTAATATAAAATAAATAAGACTAAAACTAAAAAGCATGTATTCTGTGTGCGTCTTTAAGTGGCTCGTTTGTGTTTGTATATTTGTTAGTGTTCTGTAAAGGCAGTGCTTTTACAGAACAAATGCTAAAGCAATCAGTGACATCTGTTGGTAACTATCTCTATTGTCAAATAATCTAATGGGTTGTCTACTGCCTACCCTGATCAAAAACGTACCCTTCATATGAAATCAGACTTTGCATAAAATATGTAAAAACCCAAAGCCTATGAAAACCTTAAGTTAATGAACTGCGAACACATAAAATATATTGTATTATGAAAACCAACAAGGTGACAGATCCTTATCCAGACAGGATGCGTAGGTCATCATGTGTGGGATCGACGACTGTTCATATACTCCAGTGAAGAGATGCTGCCATGGACCATAGGCAAAGACAGCTACATCGTCACCGCCGTGGGTTTCAGAACTCAGCGGTACCAGCGCAGGGTTTCTGAATCTGGTATTGTCTGCAACCAGAATTGTAAAACCATCACAAAATATGAAAGGGAAAAATAAACAGCTCAAAGCAACTTGTATTTTGACGGCCTCCGTGGACGAGTGGTAAGATGCTGGACTGCGAATCAAGAGGTCGCGAGTTCAAACCTAGCGTGCATAAATACATTTTATTCGATTAATGTGTGTCATAACCTCAGAGCAATAATTTACAGGAGGGAGCGTTTCCGTAGTCAGTATTGATGATTTTCGCCTGACTCGGAGGTGGCTAGGACTAGAGCTAGGGTATTTATACATCCATTCATTCATAGCATATGTCGACATAATGTTTTTGTTTATTTGTAAAACCATTTTTTCACAGTATTCATACAAACAAAAATATAATATATAACTTCAAAAACCGTTGAGTTATGTCCTGTTATGTCGCATATCAAAACGTAGTGGGCGGAGTCACCGAAGACGCGGGAGACTGAAAACATGCTTACATACCGAATGGTAGGACTATATTATGTGAGAACTTGTCTAGTCTCTTTCTCTCTCACGGTTTACGAGGTGAAAACCCAGAGAAATTTATTTATCGTAAAATTGTATAGGTTGGGTAAAAATGTGTAGCTCTCTCTCTATGTGTATTCTTGCTCTGAGGTCATAGCACATTTAATGCATATAAAAGTATATTTACGGCACGTTCTAGAGTGGTAGATACTCTAATTCTCGCCCTGGTGAAAGACCACCGTTCAGAATCGAAACATTGCTTGAAATGACTTTAGCCATGTTTGGTGACAGTTACTTCCCAACATTAGAGCAATAATGTACCAGAAGGGATGGATTCAGAAGTAGTCAGAATTGTTGATTTTTTTCTGACTCGGGCGTGGCTAGGGTTTTCATGGACACACCTTTTACATCCATTCATAGCACATGTCGACATAATGTTTTGTTTATATGTATAACCATTTTTTCACAGTATTGTTATCAACAAAAATATAGGATATAACCTCAAAAATCTAGTGGGCGGATACGTCGGAGACGCGAGAGACGAAAAACATGGTTATGTACCTAAAAGTGGTTCGATATTATGTGATAACTTATCTTGTCTCTTTCTCTCTCACGGCAGACGACGTGAATAGTTGGAGTGATTTATCGTAAATTAGGTTCGGTAAAATATTTAGCTTTCTTTTCATATATATTCTTACTCTAAATTTCCAACCTTCCCCTTCTTCACTATTTTCAGCCTCACAACATGCCACAGTGTCACTGGCTCTAGACGATTGGAAGCAGTTGGGACTATTGTGCGGTAAAAACTATAAACAAAATAAAAGTGTGTGGTTCTATTTCTTTGTTGGAAAAAAAAATTCTTACCCATATCTTCTTTGGTAACATCTATCCTTTTTCCATTCACTTCCTTTCTGTACCCTTTTCCATTAGCGTAGCTTAGCGTCAAGTACTTCAGTCCATCTTCTGCCACCTCATTGTTCACCGCTCCTGTTATTGGGTTTCCTCTGGTGGGGTAGCCACTCATGGACATGGTGTGTGCGTGGTCTGAAGTTACTACTATGAGGGTTTCCTCAAGGTCGACCATTGAGACTGCTCTTTCAATCCCTTTGGAGAACTCTACAGTTTCGTCTAGGGCCATCCTGGCATGCGTGGAGTGGTGAGCGTGATCAATACGACCTCCTTTAAGTAAAAACATGGAACTTGTTACAAAAAAAAAAACAATTACAAGTTAGGATATACAATAAAGCAATTTTTATTTCATCAATTCTTAAAAAAAACCATTGTCAAAATTCAAATTACTCATTTGAATTATCTTTATGTCGAGTGGTAAGACGCTTGACTACGAATTCAGAGGTCACGGGTTCTTTTTTTAATTTTTTTTTATATATATGAATACCGCACAAGAGTCTCAACTGCTCCCAACCGTCTAGAGCCAGTGAGACTATGACATCCCTAAATAGGGTATGTTTTGAGGCTAAAGGTAGTGGAGAAGGGAAGGAGATTGGGAAGAGGAAGGTTGGGAAGTGCCTGGCTATTCAGATCTGGTCACCAAACACGGCTCAAGCCATTTCAAGCAACGTTTCGATTCTGAATGGTGGTCTTTTACCAGGGTGATACTTAGAGTATCTACCACTCTAGAACGTGCCGCAAATATATTTTTTTATTACGTTATATAAATTGAATGTGTTTAGACACATATTAATTAAATAAAAGTTATTGGCGCACGCCGGGTTAAAACCCGCGACCTTTGGATTCGTAGTCGAGCGCCTAACCACTCGACCATGGAGACCGTTAACTAACAGGTTAACTAGTTCTAACCCGGCGTGCGCAAATAACTTATGATGTGTCATAATATATATGATTCAAATAAAATAATATTTAGGATATTTACTGCACGTTCCAAAGTACTGGATACTCTAATTATAGCCCTGGTGAAAGACCACCATTTAGTATAAAAACGTTGGTTGAAACGGTTTTAGCCGTGTTGGGTAGCCAGGTCTGAATAGTTAAGTACTTCCCAACCTTCCTCTTAACCATCTCTTTTCCTTCCCTCTACTTTTAGCCTCAGAACATACCCTGAATGGGGAATGCCATAGTCTCACTGGCTCCAGACGGTTGAGAGCAGTTGGGACTGTTCTGAGGTATTAACTATATCCTCGTCTGTATTTTTTTTTTCTGCGTCAAAGGGCATCTACTCAAACATGGCAGCATAAACATTTTAGCTAAGGCGAATTTTCGGAATTTTTAAATTAATATAAACTTTTGACATACCTTCAGCAAATAGGAAAAATCCATTTTTATCCTTAGAAAGAACATTGATGGCAGCTTCCACCATCTCTTCAAAGGTTGGCTCCATGTCATCTTTGACTTCCAGGTGGTATTTGCAGTGGTCTGATTCAAATAAGCCCAATAAGTACTCGGTGCTACTGTTCATGTTGAGAAGTTGATTTCTGTTCCATACGTACTCGTAGGGTCTTTTCAGGGCTGCTTTTTGTGTCTCCCACTCTCGAATGAGGTTTCTTTTGTCCTTTCGATGTCCTGATTTCCCCTCTTCGTCAACGGTCGTATCAGGAATCAGCTTCCTTCTGCCTCCTCCAAGAATAACCTTAAATAATTTGGCATACTTGTAATTTATCTGTTCCAGAAGAGTATGTTCAATAGTTGAGTGAATTAACGCGTTGGGTTCACACCTGGGCATTGTGGTTTCAATTCGTTTGCTAGCTAAGTGCTCCATCATTGTACAAGCAATATTTTCCGTTCATTATGATGACAGTATTAGTTTTTCAAATACTGTCGAGTTATTCGTAACTAGGTAATTATCAGGGACTAGATACTTGTGTGTTTTTAATCGATGGTCACCATGGTCGAATGGTAAGACAACGATTTTTTTTGTGTATATGTTTGAAAAAAAGTACTATAATTGAAATTTTTTAGACTGTGTTTGTGTGCTTTTAGCAATCTTTTATTTAAACCTACACTCGCCAAGGGTAAGGGAGGGAATAAGATAGAATTCGGACGGAGACGAACGGGGTCCGCACTGAATGAACGTACTGGTTTTTTTAAATATATTTTTTTTATAGTGAATACCGTACAAGAGTCCCAACTGCACCCAACCGTCTAGATCCAGTGAGACTACATCATCCCCAATTGGAGTATGTTGTGGGAAGGTAGTGTTTGCTGAAGGTAGTGGGAAGGGGAAGGAGATGGGGAAAAGGAAGGTTGGGAAGTACCTGGCTATTCAAATCTGGTCACTAAACACGCCTAAAGCCATTTCAAGCAACGTTTCGATTCTGAATGGTGGTCTTTCACCAGGGCGATACCAAGAGTATCTACCACTCTGGAACGCACCAGATTATTATTGTTTGTATTAGAATGGTACAAAGTAACGTTTAGCGTATTTTTGCGTGCTGACCCTTAAGTAACTGATCAGTTTTTTCACTTGTGATATTTGATATACAAATCCCTTATATTTCAATTGTGTCACATATTGGTAAATGTTTTCTTAAACTTGATTTATCACCAAGGAATCCTATTTCATTTTTGCTGTCAGAGATAATTCCAATACCTTGAAGTGTTTCCCCGGATTTCCGTGGATTAATTGATGGGCTATGTCCCTACAAAGGAGTGGATTCTCCCCAGCATCGCTAATTTCAGCATCACTTTCCCAGTTACGGTTTGCAGTATGGGCATAGGCCCCAGATGGAGATGCGTGGGTGATGCGGGTTGTCGTCACAATACCTGAAAATATTAAATACATCATTAGTATTCAAGTATTTTTAAGGATATTTTTTGACCAGTATTCAAGTATTCTTAAGGAAATGATTTGACCAGTATTCAAGTATTCTTAAGGATATGATTTGACCAGCATTCAAATATTCTTAAGGATATGATTTGACATGATTGACCACTCAAAAATTAAAAATCTTCATGTTTTCAAGATAGCCGTGCAAAGACTGGATATGTGGATTATAAGAGTGAGCTCGAGAGACTTTAATATTAAAATTGATAAAAGTAAGAATTGATTGACCACATCACAAATCGGAAAAATCATAGTTTGTGCCAAAATATCTTCAGAAAGTAACTCCAAACAAAGGGATCAGCAGCTAAAGTAACGTCTGCGCGGATATCATATTACAAATACTAAATTTGAGAAAATGTACTTCCTTAGGAAGCGTATAATCAACGAATGATAAAAATTCTAATTAAAATGTAATGAAATAAAACATTACATTTTTTGTGGGTAACAAATAAATGGGTGAGAACTATAAATATTTTTGCACAAACTCTAAAACCGATCTGTTTTGAAGTACAGCTGAAAAAAATGTATAACTTGATTTATGACTAGTATAGGTTGGGTCAAAATATTTAGCTCTGAATGTGCGTGCTGTTATCCTAAAAACAGTGTAGGGATTGCGAGAAAGATATCAATATCTTAGCAATAAATAGGTGACGCACCTGCACTCTTGCCATTATCAGTGAAGAGCTTGGCAATGGAATTAACGTGCGTGCTGTTATCCTGAAAATAGTGTAGGGATTGCGAGAAAGATATCGATATCTAATCAATGGATAGGTGACGCACCTGCACTCTTGCCATTATCAGTGAAGAGCTTGGCAATGGAATTAACGTGCGTGCTGTTATCCTGAAAATAGTGTAGGGATTGCGAGAAAGATATCGATATCTAATCAATGGATAGGTGACGCACCTGCACTCTTGCCATTATCAGTGAAGAGCTTGGCAATGGAATTAACGTGCGTGCTGTTATCCTGAAAATAGTGTAGGGATTGCGAGAAAGATATCTATATTTAAACAATAGATAGGTGACGCACCTGCACTCTTGCCATTATCAGTGAAGAGCTTAGAAATGGAATGAACGCGCGTGCTGTTATCCTGAAAATAGTGTAGGGATTGCGAGAAAGATATCTATATTTAAACAATAGATAGGTGACGCACCTGCACTCTTGCCATTATCAGTAAAGAGCTTGGAAATGGAATGAACGTGCGTGCTGTTATCCTGAAAATAGTGTAGGGATTGCGAGAAAGATATCGATATTTAAGCTATATATAGATGACGCACCTGCATTCTTGGCATTATCAGTAAAGAGCTTGGAAATGAAATGAACGTGCGTGCTGTTATCCTGAAAATAGTGTAGGGATTGCTAGAAAGATATCGATATCTAAGCAATGGATAGGTGACGCACCTGCACTCTTGTCACTATCAGTGAAGAGCTTGGAAATGGAATGAACGCGCGTGCTGTTATCCTGAAAATAGTGTAGGGATTGCGAGAAAGATATCTATATTTAAACAATAGATAGGTGACGCACCTGCACTCTTGCCATTATCAGTGAAGAGCTTGGCAATGGAATGAACGTGCGTGCTGTTGTCCTGCATCTTCTGGCAATTGTTCAGCGTCACTTGCGCCGTGACCCCGATGGTCCCTATGTTCGCCTTGACCCCGCCGAGGTAGGCAGTGGCGCTGCAGGCTGAGTCCGCCACTTGGGAGTTTACGCAGTAGGTCTGGACAAATAAAATAACATAAACATATAGAAAATTGATTAAAAAAAATTGTGCGTACTTATGAGGAAGTCATTCGCGACTTGAGGAGTTATTACGACGTCCACCAACATATACAAATTGAACATATACATAAATTGGACGTAGTTATGCAGAAAGCGTCCAACCAACAATTTTTACAAAATCGACTTTGACATGTTTTACTAGATAAATACGAGGTTATCTGTTAAAAACATCCAAGCTCCAAATGCAATAAAATTATGGTAATTCATTTTAACTTAATAACGCACATTACAGATATTTGACTTAAATGGAAGTTTAAAACCATTTAAATGTAGGATAACATACGACAACATTTTTTTTTTCAATGAATATCTTCATTGATAGTTTATTAAATACAAATTTAAAGTAATTCTTGTATATAAAAAAAATACTTATATTCACTTTACAAATGCCGATTACGCATAATAATTATTTTGTATCGCCTTAAAATGCCTTTTTCTCGGTATCATCTTTTTGGGCTTGGATGCTTTCTGCATAACACCGTCCAATTCTGCAATACACCTTCTTACATCCATTCATAGCCCATGTCGGCATAATGTTTTATTTACTTGTATAACCACTTTTTCACGGTATTGTTTTCAACAAAAATATAAGATATAACCTCAAAAACCGTTGACTTATGTCGCATAACAAAACTTATTTGGCGGAGTCGCCGAAGACGCGGGTGTCGGAAAATATGCTTACACACTTAAAAGTGGTGCCATATTATGTGAAAACTTTTCTTGTCTCTTTCTCTCTCCCGGCTTACGACGTAAAAACCTGCAGAAAGTGATTTATCGTAAATTTGTATTGGTTGGGAAAAAATAAAAAGCTCTCTCCATATATATTCTTACTCCAAGGTAGCTACCGTGTTCCAATTATTTTTTTTGCTCAGAGAATACGTCTTTTGAAATTAATATTGGTTCCATTTTTACCAGTAAAGGATTAAATAATACGTTCTTACCTTCGACAGTCCTGTGACAGGAAATTCTTCAAAACTTAGCTGCGATTCCTCTCCTGTTTTACCTTCCATCTGGCCTTTGTATATTCTGGATGCGGCGAGGGTTGGAATGGACATTCCGTCCCCTAAGAAGAGGATGATATTCTTGGCTTTGTTTAGGTTTGGCGTCTGCTTCAACAGCATTTTCACTCGCTCCTTGCCCAAGTTCTGCCAGTAGGCGGCCGTTTGCTCTTCGGAGTCTCTGACATTTCTCATTGTTGCATCTTGTATTTCCGGATGCATGTAGCGATCATCGTCATCTGCAACAAAGCTTTTGGTGAGTGATTATTCTTATTCTTCGTCTCCCTTCACTAACTCAAAATCAGTACTCAGGGGAACTGCAAATGGATTTTCTAAATTGTGTTTTGTTGGGGTAAGTTAAACTCGATTGTGTCGGGAACGCGGAAGCAATGGGGCCAAGTCCTTAGGTTCGGAGCCTTAATAATATTCTATTATTAATAACTAACATCGTGGCGGAAATCTGATTTTATCTCCCTGATAATTTCACGCGAGGCCGCCAACACAGGCTTCTGTTTCTTCCCAGGTGCAGAACTAACTTACCAATGGTGATGTCCCTGGCAGACTAACCAGGTTAACTAACTGCCTCGCAGGAAATTTGGATATTTTCCACACGAGATATAACAAGTTTAAGCAAGAACTAGCTATTAAGTTTTAACTATATTATAAACTTTTTTTATTACAATTTTTTGTTTTTGTTTTTAAACTTCTTTTTACCTTAATCTTTGTGTAATTATGATAACCATTTTTTGTGTTTTTCGCAATGTTTTGGTGTAAAACTGTTTTTGCAAATATAAAATAAATAAGAAGACGTATCGCCAACTACTGAGTAAGAGTAGGCACGTGCAAAAACACTCTTGTGATGGCAGCACTTAAATTTTTGCAGGGCCCCATTTATAAACAATGGAGTCAATTCATGATGTCTTGAAACGAAGTTTTTTTCTATTATTATTATTTATTACTGTATTGTCATATTATTTTATCTGTTATCTTTATATTTGTCGTATGCATTAAATGAAACTTATTGGATTTCACCACCCTGGAATAAATATATTTAAAAAATAATAATACTAAAAAAAATAAGGTACCTCAATCGTTTAGTACTGCAATGTTGTGCATTTGAGCATGCTAAGTAAATATTCTAGCGAAACGGTCGCCAAGTTGCATTTTAAGTTTTCAGATATAGTGTTTTACCGTTGGAATTTTGGGATAGTGAGCATTTAAAACAAATATATATATATATAAAAAACTCAACACGTGTACTTTAATGGGTAAACGCATTTTTTATTTATTTACTTTGGGTAAATAGTTGTGATGCACGTTTATTTACATCAATATATTTAAACAGATTGTTACATAGAATGTAAAAAGGTAGAAAGAAGGATTACATAATATACAAAAGCAACAAGTACAGCATAGATAACTAATTAAAATACGTTTGTACGTATCAGGTAAACTATATACTAGGTTATTTACTCCCGATCTGCTGAAAATACTTGACGATTCCACATTTGTAATTAAAAAGATGATAAAAAGTTGAAGTCTTTAAAATGTTCATTTATTTTTATTCTAGTTTTGGTTCACAGCTTTTAGTATCTATTAGCTTTCTGTGTTGTTAGTTTAAATTATATTACCTTTGCATATTTTCGAATTTAACACAAATGCCATCAATATAGTAGTATGTAGATATATTAATAGAAAAAAATTAAAGATAATCGTGTTTTTGTTTACAGGTTATTAAGCACACAAAGGGTTATCAGTGGTTAATAATTGAATACTGGAATTAATTAAGGCTCTAAGTACCAAAAAAATTAAAACTGTTTTTTTTTAAAGAATCGTATTTTATTTCCATCATAAAATACGATTCTGTAAAAAAAAAAGTTGTTAATTTTTTTGGCACTTAGAGCCTTAATTAATTCCAGTATTCAATTGATAACGTTACTACGGATTATATTCAAGATTGGCGAGGTAATTCACAGCAGATTTGTCAATTCCAAATTTGTCATTGACATGTTAGTTCAAGAAAAAAACATAAATATTGAAGTCTGAGAGATAACCATTTAAAACTATATTGCGAATGTGGACGTCCAAAAGAACTGAAATGTCGATGTAAATCGGTTAGTAGCTGAGTGAACAAACGCGTCAGATTCCCACCAGGACTTGGGTTCAATTTCTCTGCTAGCTAAGCCCTCAATCATTGCACAAGCAACATCTTCCGCTTATTATGATGGCAGTAGGAGTTACTTTTAATATTTTCAGATTAAAAATTAAAAAAACGTAGTGAATATGATTAATAAACACATACTTAGATGGATTAGGTGTAGGAGACTGATATTCTAAAGAATATATGACATAAAACATGGCATTAACGCACAAAATAATATAATTATTTATATAATATAGCTAGCAGTCTACAATAGAGTGCTTATACCAAACCCTGATGTATGGTAGTGAGGCATGGAACTGGCAGAGAAAGAATGAATGTAGACTGAATGCTGTAGAAATGAGATCCCTGAGGCGTATGTGCCGTAAAACCATGTATGACCGAAGTTAAAAATGTGGACACGCGGAAAAATGCTGATGCAAGCGTAATGAATAGAATCAAGAAAGGGACGTTCAAATGGTTTGGGCATAAAGAGCAAATTAACGAAGTAAAGAGTGTGTAAAAAATATATGACGCGAAAGTGAATGGAAAAAGAAGTCGGGGAATCCCGAAGAAGACATGGCAAGATTAAGTGAACCAAATACATCAATCAAATTCGAAGTCACAATAACAGAAGAGTATGTATGAATGTGAATGAATCAAGGAGTGTGTGCCAAGACAGAGATGTATGGCGGTCTATCCTTCTGCCTACCCTTTCGGGGAAAGAGCGTGATGGTAAGTAAGTTCATATAGTATTACTATCTCTACTTACCACATAATATTTACTGTATGCATGTGAATGCTGCCGAGAATTAGCAAAGCTGGTGAAATTTCGAGGAGGCTTGCGTCCAAGCTTGATTTTAGAAGGCTCGTCTCATGAAGAAGAGGAAGACAAGGAGTCATATGGTACGTAAGTGGAATGAAAGAAGACGATGAGGACGCCGTGTGAAGATAAAACAAGATTAAGTTAATTAAATAGTCAAAAGTTAGTATTATTTTTTATTGATCTTTCCTTTGAAACGAAAAACATGTATTCCCAGGCTACGAATAACACGACAATATTTTTAAAACTTCTGCTTCCATTATTATACTCGAGAAAATATGCTTGTGCAATGATGGAGGAATTGGCTAGTAGAGGACTTAACCCACGACGCCTAGATGGGAACCCGACGCATTTGTCCACTCAACTACCAACCGGTATAGCAGAAGAGTATGTATCAATCAATATTCATATTATTATGAATGAAGCGAGGTATTTATGTCGAGAGAGAGAGCTATGTCGTAGCGTACCCTCTCTGCTCATACCTACGGGGAAACGACGTAACGGTAAGTTAGTTAACTAGTGGTGGTCGATAGCCCGATGGGTAAGAAGACGCTCAGCTAGCAATCGGACGGATCGAGTTTGATGCTCACGGCAGGTGCAGTCAAAAGTCTAACTCCTTTTCCAATACAAGTTAGTTCAAGAAAAAAACACTTTACCTTCATAAGAGATTCCACCCACGGTAACAAATACAAGTAAAACACTATACAGAAGTACTCGCTCCATGGCGGTGCAGTTGTAACTTTTGGATGTCTGTTACATTTTATCCTTTTTATATGGACGACCTATCAATATGTTAATATCCGGATTAACCGTTACACGTACAATTTAATTATATAACCTTAAAAAACAATTGTTAAGATCATCGGTCGACAACCATAACCCAATTTAATTTTGTTGATTAAAAAAAATACCCTGTTTTTTCAAGTGATTCCGCGAGATGTTTCTATCTGAGATCGTGGATACTTCGTTAGAAATTGTTGACCTATACAAGCAACCAATGCAATTTGCCTTATTTTGAATTCTCATATCGACAAAAACAGAGAAACAGTCCAACTGCAGCATAAATAAAATCAGACGCACAGACCACAAACACTTACTGCGAGTAAATTAATTTAAAAAAAACACTAAATACACTGGAGGGTAAAAGCCTTGAAGGAACATATAGGAGGAGGCAGAGCTAATTATTTTTACCCAACCTACACAAACTTGCGATAAATCACTTTCTCCGGGTTTTCACGTCGTACACAATGAGAAAGAAAGAGACAACAAATTTCATAGACCGCTTCTATATACTGTCACGATGATCTTAAGCTCCTAGTTCACCACGGGACTCCGCCCACATTTTTTTATTATGCCACTAAACTTGACACAACTAAACGGTTTTTTAGGTTAGTTGCTGTATTTTTGTAGATAAAAATACTGTGATAAAGTGGCTATACAAATGAACAAAAACATTATGTCGATATGTGATATGAATGGATGTATAAATCCCGTAGTATTAGTCTTAGCCACGCCCAGGTGCGCCGAGTCAGGTTAAAATCATCAAAAACAAGTCAAAAACTGACTTCACTGCCTTGGATAGATACTACTCTACCAACTCTATGGTAAAAGCATTACAGCAGGATAAATAAACTTATTGCTACAATAAATCGTATTACCGCCTGAAAATATCAGAAGCAGAAAAATGGAAGAGTTGGTGTATTTTACACAATAAAAGCAGATATCTACATGATAAACATATATGGGCTACACAAGGATAAAATATGAAAACGGTCGTGAAATTACTGACCGTGTTGACAAGTATCAATGAGTACTTCCTAGTGTAGGAATTTTAAAAGCCAATGATACGACAAAAGAAAACAGTATGGCATTCAAAACCATGAAAACTATCTGTCAACTAAGTGAATAAATAACAACAACATAACCTTGACATTATTTCAACCTACCAGTATAATAAATAAATCAATGAAATTTCCTGATTGCTTTACTTTTATCTAATAATTAAAATTATTTGGCAAACAAACTGACATCTCTTTTGCACACACATCGTATTCCTCCCGGTGGCATCATGTCAAGTCTTGAAAATATTGTCAAAACTCATCCATACTCTTGCAAAAACAAATAAGTTAGGTTTAGGATTGGAAAAGAAATTAAGTTATTTGATCTTCGGAACTCACCAGATGTCTATCTGAATGTTTTGACTGGTATGTGAAATAAATGCGATGGTATATTCCTCGGGCTCGCCAAAATAGCATAAACATTTTCATCCAATATCCTAAAAAAAGCTTTAGGATCTGTAAACAAAAATAAATAACTTGGCTGGTTTTAAATTCATTTTACGAAAAGGAATAAATGGCTTTTATAAAGCTACCGAAAAAAAAATTGCGGGGTCCCACGGGGAAGCACTTTTAGGCCACTATTATTTTCAATTAACATGACCGGTCAATTGTTCAAACCCAGATACTTTAAGCAACAGCGGCACACTACTCAACAAGCTGAAGATATCAACCGATAAAAGTGAATAGTGGGCGTATATGTGTGCCGAAAGATTCCATACTTCCAATGAAACCACCATCAAAAAAAACTTTTCATTTCAACCTGTATCGACCGCTAAATACTAAATAAGTTTAATGCCCAACAATATAATTAAAAAGGGCAATAAATATTTTTTAAATGCTGATTGGCGCTTACTGAATTAAGTTCGTTTATCATCAATGATTTATGTATTATTTTATTTTATCTAATTGACAAAATAATGTTAGAATTGATCGATGTCTTGTGCTTAATTATCATTTAGTGTGTTAATAAGTAATGCACTTTAAACGACCGCAATAATATGAGCATGTGTTAAGTTTGATGATCCCAAGATAACCCGTGCTAAGTTGATTGTTTTTTAATCATCGCTATCTAAACCCTCTCATCATTGCTCAAACAGCATTTTGCGCTTATAATGATGGTAGTAAGGGGTTTTCAAATATGAATGGATTTATTTATAAACTAACGGACTAAAGTCCAAAATCAAAAAAAAAACATAGCACGAAATGGGAAAAAAGAGCAACAGAGAAAGAACAGCACATATTAAATGAAGCAATGACAAAAATAGGACAAAATATTCATTATCTCTCAACGAACGATGGATGCAGATGATGCGGAGACCACTATGAAGCACACTCGATTAAAATGACAATCACTACTAAAAGGAACAACTTATCCAGCTAGCGTTTGGATGAATCGAGTTTGAATCTTACAGCGGGATCCGTACCCTTTTTAGCACGTGGAAAGTAAGTCCCATTAATCGCAACGCTGCCAGAATGAGAAAAATCATTTAGACTGGTACCAAAATTTTCAAGACCATGGCTTGAATTAATAAGTTTCGACATTCTGGACAGTGAAGAATCCTACCATCATTAGTAGAGTGATATTGAGGAATAGATTGATGATTTAACCACACATCGATAATTTAACCACACATACACATCAGGGATCTCATTTTCACAGCATTCAGTTTACTTTCAATTTTCCTCTGCCAGTTCCATGCCTCACTGCCATACGTCAGGGTTGGCATAAGCAATTTTGGAATGTTAGATTCGCTTTTTTAGATAATTTTTCAATTTGGACAAATCCTCTAAAAGGATTGATTCCTTGCAGTCATTCCAGAATTTTTTTCTTCATTAAGTGTGTAGTATCCAATCGATATAACCACAAACTTTGTCAGTCATGATGTGACAATATTAAATACTAAAATTTAAAAAACAACACCATCTCGCTAAGGCATAAAATAATACTACTTTTTTATGTGACACGTACTCCTTACACAATGATTTACTGCTTCAGGTATATGATAAGATGAGATTATTATTTTTTCGGTTAAAATCTAAATAATAATGCAGAAATCTCTCTTTCATTTTATGGAAAGCAGAACTGATATTATCTAAGCGCTGCGAGAATTCGTAAAAAAATGACAAATTGAAACAAAATGGAGTGGGTGTATTTTTTGTATTTCATCTTTTCCCTAACGTTGCTTGTTTGAGCCTTTCGTGACTTGTTTCAAATCATTACTACAATACTGTTTTTGCTATTAAATAACTTTTAATCTCCTGGTTTGATTCAACTCTATTTGCGAATATAATCTCTAAGTAAATACTATGAAACACTGATATATCTTTAAACACCAAATTTTAAGAAATTTATCATAAATAATTTCCTTTGTGATTACGTACGACTGTAGGAGTTTTAAATATTCAAATTTGGAACTACCTAACAAAATGTCTACCGATAATGTCTTTGGGCAGACATCATTCTCCTTTTTTGAATGAATGGATTAAAACAACTAATATTTTTCTCAGCAAGCCAAGTTACATCCCGTGATTTTTCACGGTTAGCAACCTTCTATGGTAGCAACTAGTTTTATAAACTGTTGTACCATCTATATCAAAATATGACATTGTACTTATGACTCACAAATTGCAAAAATGTTAATAATCCACGTGTAATAAATAAAAGTATATTTATACCACGAACAATCGTAATTTATGCAATTTGTGTAATTTTTATGAAAAAATGGAATAAAAAAGAACCCCCCTCATTTTTTTAAATTTATAATCTGGTTACTATTTATAAATTTAAGGCGTGTTTCTCAACACTTTAGAAAAATAACAAATAAATATAATGCCATATAAAACATTTAAACATTATGATTTCCTTGTGCGTACGAATGTGTCCTTTTTAAAATTGTAACTGATGTGTAAAGGTTTTTTTTTCAAACATACGATATAGTACCTACGTATAATTTATTTTACCCAACTAATAACAATCTAACCATCACGCCGTTTCACCGCAAGGGTAGGCAGAGAAAATAATACAACATACAGCTCTGTTTTGGCACACACTCCTTGTTTCATTCACATTCATACATCGTACTCTTCTGTTTTCTTATTCTTCACACGGCCCGATTAAAGTATTTGATTCACTTGATCGTGCCATGTCTTTCTCGGGCGTCCCTGATTTCTTCTTCCATTCACTTTCGCATCATATATTCTATTCACACTCCTTTTTTTCGTTCATTCGCTTCACATGCCCAAACCATCTTGATCCTATTCATTACGCTTAAATCAGCCTTGCATTCTTTCCGGATATCCACATTTTTAACGCGGTCATACATTTTACTGTATTTGAAATGTGCACCCATATACTTCACTTTTTACTGTTTTTCTTAAATTGAAATTGTGAAATCTCTAAGCTTTCGTTGAAGTTTATGCATTTCCGAACCGGTAAGAAAATGTAATTCCAAATAAAAGCAATATTTAACTTTTTCCAACAAAAATTCTAGAATCATCACGAGACTGGAAAATTTTGAGTGGGCCGTGATTTTCGACGTAAACAAACACCCCTAAATGTTAAAATAAAACGTGGGCCAGACTTTCTCTAAGAATTTTTTTTTTCACAAAAAGCAGCACACGTGTTAAATATTAATTTTTATTTTGTATTTACTTTACTTGTTTTGAATATGACAAATGTTGAAACAAGTAGCAACAAAAAAACATTATTAAAAAGTGAATAAAACTAATTTATTTAGTAATCAATTATATTGAGCTTGATTCAGATTAGAATTTCAAAGTTAACTTTTTTGTACTATTTGTCATTGCTTTATTCATTTGTTTGTACCTTTTTCTATTATTTTAAAATATTGTGTTGTATATAATTATCTAAAAATGATCCGTAAATAAATAGTTGACTGGTAAAAATATACATTGCCCATAGATAACATATTGTAAGTACAAAATACCGTTTTAATCCAATGTTTATCTATTTGCATTTACCGTAAGTGGATACTTGTCAAGTAGGTAGCTATATCGGAGCTCACTGTGAAAATGCTTAATTATTCACAAACTTGTTTTTTATGATAAACGTGCCCTGTCACGTGGTGCATACCAAGTGGCGAACAGTGCCTCTTTTTAATTTCTCGTTTTTTTTTCTAATTTTCCGGAACAAACCTGACTGCCTTCATTTTGTATCCTCACGAAAATGGAAAACAAAAACCTACAATGTACAGTACTATTAATAAAAATTATAACTCCACTAATATAACCACTAACTGCCTAGAACTAAACATTGATAAATATAAAATTATATCAAATTTTAAATAAAAGTAACTTAGATTTAACACCACTTTATTGGATACATAAACCAACCGGTTTCGGCTCTACCTGAACCTTCTTCAGGGCTGAAAAAATATGTATTAATAACAATACATATTTGTTCAGCCCTGAAGAAGGTTCAGATAGAGCCGAAACCGGTTGGTTTATGTATCCAATAAAGTGGTGTTAAAACTAAGTTACTTTTATTTAAAATTTAATTATGTCTTTCCACAAAGTGAGTGCTTCATGTCAAAGTTTAAAATTATATCATTTTATAGAACTCATAAATCGATCCTCTTCATTTATTAATTGGATAGGGTCTTACTATCTACCGTCAGATCTATAAAACATCTTGGTGTCACTCTAGACTGTGTTCTTTCTTTTCGTGATCACATTAATAATAATGAAGCTAATAAATCACTAAAGCGTCTTAGCTTCATCAGTAGACTTACCTGTGACTTTAAGAATATAAAGACCCTAACACTTTACTGCTCATTAGTTCGCCATCATCTAGAATATGCTAGTGTTATTTGGTCTCCTTTCTGTACTTTTCATATTACATATATTAAATCCGCACAACATCGCTTTTTACGCAAAATTTAATGGAGATTAGGGCGAGAAAGAGGCGATTATTCAAATGATGAAATTGAACAAACATTGAAAATCTCTCCATTAGAAAAGGGTAGGAAAGATTTTAATTTGCATTTTTTTTTATTGTTATTTGTATTATCGACTCACCTTCTTTGTTGTAACTCATCCAGTTCAACATTCCTTGCCGTAGACTCAGAAACAATAAATTGCTGTTCCTCAATCATTACCCTAATAATTATGGGTATCACTCTCCACTGTCTAGAATGTCGAGACTTGTTAACTCAATCCATGGTCTTGAAAATTTTGATAGCAGTCTAAATGATTTTTGTCATTCTTTACGACTCTTACGGTCACGAAGTGTGACCCAGGAGACCAAGATCATCGTTACAGTACATAGAAGCGGTGTATTATGTTTGTTGTCTCTTTTTTCTCTCATGGTGCACGACGCGAAAACCCGGAGAAAGTGGTTTATCGCAAGTTTGTATAAGTTGGGTAAAAATAATTAGCTCTCCCTCCATACATTGTTACTTCAAGTATAAACCCTTCTTTATTTCACTAAAAACAATGTTATCGCAATGTTCAACAGCTCTTATACTACAGTACGTGTATGATTAAAATATTTATTTACATTTGAAGAAAGTAACACTCGTAAGATGGCGTAATAATTTATAATTCAGTGAATAATGTGATGTTTCAGCTAAAACAATTTTCTATATTTGGCACGTGATGTAAACTTAAGCATTATTTATAGAATGATTCAAAATTAAATAAATACTAATCACTCTCTGATTGCCAGTCGATGTTATTAAATTCCAACGTGATAAAATAATTAACTTACTAATAATAATTTCCTTTGTGAGTACGTACAACCGTACGAGTGGGAACTTTTCAAATAAGGAACTGATTGAAAGAATCAAATTTTAACGAGAATCTTTTTCTAAAAAAGTACCTACATTTAATGTATTTTAGCAGATATTATTCTATATTTGAAATGGAACAGATTTTTTTTCTCGGTAAGTCAAGTTACATCCCGAGTTTTTTCACGGATAGTACACCCATACCAGTATATAATAAATCAGATATAATAATAATATATAATTATAATAATCTTCAATACTATAGATATATTTTTTTAATAACCTTATTATTATTATTATTATTATTATTATTAACGCCCTGATGGGCTTTTACATAGTAATATAACATAAGTAAGTGCATGAGTACAGTTTAAAAAGAATATACATGAAATAATACAGTAAAACGTTTTGAGAAATGAATACCAAAAAAAAAATAAAAATACAAAAAATAATAATTAATAATAGTTCCAATACATTAATGATAAGTGAATATTTCGTTTAAAAGTCTTTTAAATTTTGGCAAATTTAAAAAAAAAACACACAGGTGAGACACGTCGCATAGCTAATGTATTTGGTCCCTTAGAACTGGCAATCTGCCTAGCTGGAGCTAGGAACTAATATCAACCGAACAAAACACAGTAGCACTTGTACACATTTTTAAATATTACAATTATTACAACAAATGTACTTACTATTATTTTATGTTCTTGAAAATTTGATTTTAACCATGTAATAATAATAAATAAATGGGTAAATAAATAAAGATACTGATTTTCACTGATTATAATTTAAGTGTTAGTAACACATGATAGTACTCTCTCTCTCTAAACACGAGAAGTTTCTCATTTGGGAGGTAATTATCACAAACTCCAGATTATAAGGATGACATTGCATATTAATTGTATTTATAAATGGTACCTACTGTTAGTATTAACTAAAACATGTTTATTATATACAATAAATTCAATAAATTTAATTGAATAATTATCATATAGTAGGTACATATCACGCCATTTAATTAGATTCCGTTATTTCATAAACTGTTCTCGTTGCCTTTATATAGCATGATCATGATATGCACGCATTTGTTAGAAAGTTTTATTAAAAAAGGGTAATTGTGAAAGCCTATATAATTTTTTTTTCCTAGCTTTTAGTAACTGCATAGCCAAAGTATACGACCTCGTCGTTGCCTAGAAAATATACGTAATTTTGAGACATTTTTTCTTACAGTATTTTATGATGGGGCACCCTCAAAGGTGCTAGGTATGTGTTAGAAAAAATGTTTATCGTGTGAATACCGCATAAGAGTTCTAACAGCCTGGAGTCAGCAGGATTATAGCATCCCCTATCGGGGATGTATTGGAACAAGGGGTTGTATTAGAGCATATAAATATTAATGTTTGCTATTTAAAATTTTTAAAAGTTTGGGAAAACCCTTGAAGTAACAATATATGGCTAATTATTTTTACCTAACCTACAAAAACTTGCGATAAATCACTTTCTCCGGGTTTTTATGTCGTATACCATGAGAGAGAAAAAGACAACAAATTTCATAGACCGCTTCTATATACTGTAAGGATGTTCTTAAGCTCTTGGTTCACTGCGGGACTCCACCCACATTTTTTATTATGCCACTAAACTTGACACAACTAAACGGTTTTTTAGGTTATATGCTATATTTTTGTTGATAAAAATACTGGGAAAAAGTGGCTTTACGAATAAACAAAAACATTGTGTCGATATGTGATATGAATGGATGAATTAATACCCTAGCCTTAGTCTTAACACGCCCAGGTGCGCCGAGTCAGGTAAAAATCATCAAAAACTAGTCAAAAACTGATTTCACTGCCTTGGATAGATACTATTCTATGTACTCTAAGGGAAAACCTGAAGGTTTGGGAAGCAGGGATGTGAAAATATTATTTTTTAATTCCAAATTTGATTATTTGACACCCGTACGTACTCATCAAGGAAATAATTTTTTAATTAGTGTGTACAAAAACACAATTCGAAAGATTTCAGATTAATTAAGCGCTTGTTGCCTTCAGATTCATAAAAATATTGATTGTAAGACTAATTTTTATTACAGAAAAAACATTGATAAACAATTCTAAGGTCTGCATAATATGGCTATCAAAACATACAGTCATAACAACACATTATAACGGAAACAATTTTTATTGTTATTGTTCAATAAAAATACATGTTGATAAGTGCTAGGTAAGCACTGAGATAAATGGTTTGGAAAACATGATTAGACAGTAAATACTAACCTACTGTTCAATCATGCGTTAAAACCTGCTAATGTTTGTATATGCATATAAATATATACCTTCCAACTTCGACGGCCTCCGTGGTCAAGTGGTTATGACGTTTAACTACGAATCCAGAAGTAGACGGCTTCAGATGATAAATATGTGTTATTTCACATTTAAATAACACAAAAACGAATACTTAGTAAATGGCGACACGTTCCAGAATGGTAGATACTCTAAGTAAAGTGAAAGACAACCATTCAGAATCGAAACGATGCTTGAATTGTCACTAGCCGTGCTTGGTGACCCAATCTGACTAGCCAGTTACTTCCCAATCTTCTTCTTTCCCATCTCCTTTCCATCCGCACTTCTTTGAGCATCACAACATACATCAATTGGGGATAGCATAGTCCCACTGGTTTCAGAAGGTTTTCAGCAATTGAGACTCTTGTGGGGTATTTACTTTTAAAATAATTGTAACCAAATCGTAAACAAAATAAGAGTACATGACAGTCCCAATTATTAATCCCTTATAATGAAGTTGGAGTTGCCTTTTTCATTAACCTGTGCGATAGTGAGTTTTATTTTTATTTTATATGAATACCGCACAAGAGTGTCAACTGCGCCCAACCGTCTAGAGCCAGTGAGAATATGGCATCCCCAAATAGGGTATGTTGTGAGGCTGAAGGTAGTGGGGAGGGGAAAGAGATAAGGAAGAAGAGGAAAGTCGGTAAGTACCTGGTTATTCAAATCTGGTCACTAAACACGGCTAAAATCATTTCAAGCAACCTTTCAATTCTGGATGGTGGTCTTTCACCAGGGCGATACTAAGAGTATCTACCGCTCTGGAACGCGCCACAAATATACTATTTATAATTTTTTTGTACGAATTAAATGTGTTATGACACGTGTTCATTAAATATAAATATGGTTCAATAGATGTTTACCGTTACAACACTGTTTCCAAATTAAAATTTCAATAAAGCTATAAAGTTATTGTTATTTATTTGCACCTTTTATAGTTATAATTGCTATATGAAAATAAAATACTTCCCATTTTGCTGTAATTTACTAACTCAGTACTCACTTACTAATTTATTATCATCCATTTTTGTTGTTATTATTATGCCATGTACTATTTTCTTTTTTTTCAAATCTTCTTTAATAATATAACTTATTGTAACTATATTAAGCTTTAATAACATACTTACACTTTACTTACTAACTTCTTTGAAAATTATCATGCTATGTATTATAAACGTATTACTCTATTTTCTGAAATACATAATGATAATATAACTAATTGTAAAACCTACGCTTTATTTAAATACTTGCGTTTTAAATACAAACTTTTTTTTTACACTCTTTTTTTAATCTTATATTTTACTTATTTATTGTACTCCTTTATTTAACCAAAATGTATTTAATGTAAAAGCCTTTAAGGCGTTAGTAAAATATTTTTTTATTTAATTAATATGTTTCATAACACATTTAATTGATATAAAATAAAATAAAGTATATTTGCGGCACGTTTCAGAGTGGTAGATACTCTAAGTATCGCCCTGGTAAAAGATCACCATTCAGAATTGAAACGTTGCTTAAAATGGCTTTAGCCGTGTTTGGTGACCAGATCTGAATATCCAGGTACTTCCTAACCTTCCCCTTCCTCATCTCCTTCCCCTCCCCACTACCTTTTGCCTCACAACATACCCCTATTGGGGATGCCATAGTCTCATTGGCTCTAGACGGTTGGGAGCAGTTGACACTGACGTAAAAAAAAAAAAAATACATTACCCAAAATCATTCCCGAAGCTTTTATTTTATAAGCTTCTTAATTTCCACATTTATCAATGCTGTACCCTAAAAAAAAAATCTCTCTAAACTGCAATCCTTTGTACCTACTGCAATAAAGTTCCCAGTATCATTACCCACTATAATTATGTCTTCCATTGACATTGCTAAAGATCTATTTGTATTGTTTTCTCATTATTAATTATTTGTAAAGATTTAACTTAGTATTTTACGATAAAAATGACTTATTTTAAAAAGTATTCATTAAAATTTGTAATATGTCTTTAGTTTGTACCACAACAAGTTATACAGGGTAGGATCAAGAAGTAGTAGGACTGAATTTTCAATTTTTTATTGAACTAATCGGAACAAATCCATCTTGGATCGCAATGACACTTCTCAACAGAGGTTCACGGAAATCAACGTGCTTTCTCTCCCCTTGCCCGCAGGTGACTGGAAAAAATATCGGTCTCTTTGAAAGGCTCCCCACTACTACGCCCAGGTGTTACGACCCCCCTCCACCGCTCGTTTCATTCGGTCCTACTACTTCTTGATCTAACCCTGTACATATTTTTAAAATATATTTATTCTAGATCTCAGGTAGGGTGGTGCAATCCCATAAGTTCCATAAAAGCATAGAAAAAACACAAAGATCATATGTAAATAAGTATATTTAATAATATAGTAAAAAAATGATAATAATAAATAAATTAAATTAAAATGAAATTTTGTTTCAAGACATCATAAAATGACTAACATTGTTTATAAATGGAGCCCCTATTTTTACTTTGTAGATTAGAGTAACAATATAGAAAGACCGTCCTAATTGTGAGTGCAATATTAAAAAAAAACGATATGTGCAATTGTTGGTTGCTTCAACTGAAGTAACAAAGTACCAAAAAAATCTGTTTCCACAGGTACTTATCCAAGAGTTCGTATTTTTTTAGTTTGACCTCAAATATTTAACATGCTAACCTACAAAACAACTAGTTACCTATTCAAATATTTAGTCAATCTTTGCATTATTTGTTACTAAATAATAAGCTTTCATTTAAAATGAGTTTTAATGCATTTTTAATGTGTTTTACTTAGAGAGATATACTTGATTCTCACCTAAATTTGTAAGAATGGGGATCCCCTGATTAGTCCAACATCTGAACGTATCCATGTCTCTTTCTTTCTCATGGTAGCAACGCAAAATTGTTCGCGAACAGATGAAGATGGAATAATGTTTATCTTTACGGTTTTCTTCGCATCCTATTGGCTGGAAGTTTATACGCCATACCTCCTTCGGTCAAGCTTGGTCATAAACTCGCTACAATATTTCGCAAAATTAGGTCTCTAGGTTACTCTAAGCTCTGTAGTTGGCGATAAGTCTTCTTATTGGGGCTCTGAACCCGGGAACTCGCCTTTCTCCGAACATTTCTGAGACGGTGCAGTACCAGAGCAGCCCAAAAAGCATCCGGTACGAGTTGTTGTATTGTACCTCCATTATTTTTAAAGATGTACGGTTGAAATTTTTCCACAACTCCAATGTATACAGGCCGGTACAATATGTATTAAATAGTTGCCGTTTTGCATCTCGGCTTCATTTGTTGAATCTTCGAGCAATCGTGTTACCTCTAATGCACAGTGCTCTTAGCTGTCACTAAATATTAGTATCATCTTTGAGCTCAGCTATTAAGATATGTACTAAATATTTGATCTCGGATTTTCTATTATATTTATTCCGTTTATTATCTCACTTCAAATCGTAGAACACAGATGTCCGCCTAATTGTATGCTGTTGTAAAACGTAGATAAGTAAAATACATATAGTATAATGTGCTAGTGGAAATGAGATCCCTGAAACGTATGTGCGGTAAAACCATGTATGACCGTATTAACAATGTGGATATCCGGAAAAAAATGTAAGGCTGATGTAATTGTAATGAATAGGATCAAGAAAGGGACGCTTGGATGGTTTGGAGATGAAAAGCGAATGAACGAAGAAAAGATTGTGAAAATAATACGAAAGGAGAGAGTACAGCGTGCAATTTAGTTGTGAATGATGAATATTTGGAGCAAGTGGATGAGTTTATGTATTTAGGGAGTATGTTTACGAGAGACGGAAAGACTGATAAAGATATTGAAAGAAGGGTAAAGGAAGGAAACTCCATTAATGGAGGACTGAACTCTGTTGGCGCAAATAAGAAATTGTCCAAAGAAGCAAAGCTATCAGTCCACAATGGAGTGCTTATACCAACCTCGATGTATGGCAGTGAGGCATGGAACTGGCAGAGGAAGGATGAAAGTAGACTGAATGTTGTGGAAATGAGATCCCTGAGATGTGCGTGCGGTAAAACCATGTATGACCGTATTAAAATGTGGATATCCGGAAAGAATGTAAGGTTGAAGTAAGCGTAATGAGTAGGATCAAAAAAGGGACGCTTAGATGGTTTGGGCATGAAGAAGAAGTCGAGGACGCCCGAGGAAGACATGGCACGATCAAGTAAATCAAATACTTGTGGTAATTGTGGACTGCTAGCTTTCGTATTTGTGCCAACAGCGTTCTCCATTAATAGAGTTTCCTGCCTTCACCCTTCTTTCAATATCCTCATCATCTCCATATCAGCCTTTCGGTCTCTCGTAAACATACTTCCCAAATACATAAACTCATCCACTTGCTCCAAGTATTCATCATTCACAACTATTTTGCACGCTGTTCGCGTACTCTCTCTTTCAAACACCATGACTTTGGACTTACTTAAATTCATCATCAACTCATTCTACATACATACTTGGTTCATCCTAGACACGAGAAACTGTAGATCTTTCATACTGTCAGCAGTCAGTACCGCATCACCCGCATCCCATAGGCAACATACATTCAGGTTGTTCATTTTCGCGCCCAAGCCCACACCTTTCAATTCTTGCATTCAATTTTCCATCTACAAATTGAACAACCACGGTGACATTACACAGCCTTGTTTTACACCTTCTGTGATGTTAAACCACTTCGTAAAATCACCGTTCACTCATCTACATAGTTGAGATATTTATTTTATGTAGTGTAAAGAATAGTTAATTCATCTCAATCTTTATTACCCTATTCATCTCGTCGGAGGCTGGAGCTGTTAATCATGATTCGCATGGTGTCTGAATCGTGGACACTTCCCTGAGACGGTTTGTCGACTTTACCACCCACGTTAATTCCACGCGCTATGAACACCACTCAAACAGACACGCTGAATTCTCATTGCAGGTTTAGCACTAAATTCTTTGATTTGGACTGTTAAACTGTTCGAAGCGCCATAAAAACGGTAAAAAGATAAGCCGAGTATTTAGCAGACACCGCATTTCGCCGAGGTTGTTTAATGGATGGGTTGTATTTAATCAAGCATCAGAGACGGTAAACACTGGTCCAGTTGGCTCAACAGTAAACGAATCACTAAGGTAGTGCCGTGTCGCAGACGTCGTAAAGTGTATCAAGTAACCAAAGCTTCAGCAAATGCAGGTATGTGACTAATAACATTACAATCTTACGGCGTTCAAACAAACAGCGAGTGTTTTATGTTGTGAAAGGTAAATCTAAAAAGCTTTGGTACTATGCTGGAGGTGTGTGATAGGTCATCCAGATTTGAACACAATAAGATATCATTAATTAAAGAAATGAAAAATAACTTTGTATAAGACCAGTAATATTGTTTTAACTTTTATGGCCGACCGGTTTTGCTTAGCCTAAGCGTCATCAGGGTACAACATTAAACTAAACAAAAAATACAAAGTGTGCGCTTAATAATATACACATACAGAGGGAGAAGAAAATATAAAATTAAATGATATTTTCTCGACAATTTTATAAATCAGTGATGTGTCCATCTATAAATCTGTGTGTGTAAATGTCTTTCTTGATGTATTTATGATGTTTATCTAGCTGGTTTCTACTCCTATGAGTCTCTTTTCTATTGTTCTCTTTTCTATGAGTCTCTTTTTGATGTGTTTTTTCGCTTGTTTCCTCTTCTTTTGTGCTTCCTATTTGGAATTTGTAAGTCTTTGTAATAACAATATTATTCCATTTTTGTTTTATAATGTTGCCCTTCCCAGAATAAGTTTTTTTTTAACTCCTTGGGATTAATATACCAAATGTATTTTGTATGTTAACATTTTAATAAAAAAAATAATATCAAAACAATGAGAAAACAATATCCAAATAACAATAACATTTAATTTACATTATTTAGTTTAATTTTTTACCCTCATTATGGTAAGGCTAAGCGAAACCTGTCGGTTATAAAAAAAAATATTATCCGTGGTCTTTTACAAAGTTATTTTATTTCTTTAAATATATCAAACCACAAAGTGATTGCTTTCCAACAAAAAAAAACCATTAATTAATTAATTATTTTACGTTCTTATAAAACGACATTGGCTAAAATTTTGAATTGGTAATGCACTTTAGTTAATTTATTTATTTACCTATGTTAAACTTCAAAAACTAACTTAATCAGTTTGTATAAAAGTGTGTCTAATAACTGGTGGCAACGATTTAACTGATTGGTGGGTAGGAATTTCTCGTAGCAATGGTTTGACTGAGTGGTGGGTAGGAATTTCAGGGGTTATTTTATTAGTCGAGCGATAAATCAGCCATTATCATGAATGGCAAACAACCCACGTTATCAATTAAATTCTCTCGGTTGGTTACGTTACCAATTAAATTTAATCGGTGGGTTACGTTATCAATTAAATTCTATCGATGGGTTATGTGACCAATTAAATTTTATCGGCTGTTTAAGTTTTCAATTAATTTCTATCGATGGGTTACGTTACCAATTAAATTTTATCGGTGGGTTACGTTATCAATCTAATTCTATCAATGAGTTACGTTACCAATTAAATTTTATCGTTGGGTTATATTACCAATTGGGAAGTACCCTGCTCTTTAGATCCGGTTACCGAACATGGCTAAAGTCATTTCAAGAAACGAATAAATTTCGAATTCACCAGGGCGATACTTGGAGTATCTTCCACTCTGAAACGTGCCGCAAATATAGCATATATTATTTTGAATGAATTTGATGTAAAATAACACATTTTTATTCATTTTTTATTATTTTGCGAACGCCGGGGTTTCAACCCGTGACTTCTGGTTTCGTAGTCGAGGGTCTTAACCACTCAACGACGGAGGGTTCAAAATGATTATTTGTATTATAAAATCATCTGACATTCCTTGTCAGTGAAATCCTTTTAAATTTCTATGAACCGAATATGTGAGTGACTTCGCGCGTGGTAGACAGTCTTATCATGTTTACAAATCTAATTGGCACATTCAGTCTGATAGTTACCAAAAATCCTCATCTGTTATTAAAAAATTAAGAATAGATTATGGTCATATAGAACATCTTAGTGGTCGAAAGATAACATCGGGATTCCGTGTTGTTACAATGAGTCTAGTATCAAACATGCATGTGCCCGACTGCGGGGCTTAGACAAGTAAACAAAGTCTTGTCTCGTTAATGCTATCAAATCCACTCTTCCTATTTGCAAAGTAATTAACCCAAACACATCGAGATAAACATGTCTTAAAAAAATATATATTTATACCGTGTTTAGTAATAAAATTTGCGTATAGATAAACATTATCAAACGGAGATAAAAGAGGAAAAATACGTCTTATGACGCAGGCTGTATATCCAATGTGCTTTGCGTGCAAAGAGCCAAAGTGTCGGGGAGGCGTCCTGTATCCAACTCCCTCTAAATAATTCTGGGTAAGGTTTCCTTTTTTCATTGTCACACTTCATATTTGTTAATGATTTTTTTAAATTGAATACTACACTAAAGTACTAACACGTTAACTGTCTTCAATATTATTTCATTTTCTTTGCTCAAACTTTCTTTTACATGTATAAATACTCGTCATCTTGATTTTTTACACATTTAGCTTCTGGTATTTTTTTATTTTATATATCGTTGGTGTAAGTCCAATACCGCGTATGATTTATTACCGCGTATCGTTTCAAAATACGTTTTAGGTGCTTTCAGTTGAACGGCACAAGCCGCATATATTGTCATGTTCAAATTCTGAAATTGACCTATCGAATGCGTGCACTCGGTTAAAGTAAATACAAAGAACCAACCAAAACCACGTGAAATGGAAACATGTTTTGTCCCTCCTGAACATTTTGACAAATGTATTGAACTCACATCGATTAAATGTTAATGTACAGATGCACTGTTTTACCCATATCTAAACATTTCTTCGTGATTTATGATAGCGATCATGATTTTAGATAGTAAAACTAACTAATTAACTAACTAACCATCACGCCGTTTCTCCGCAGGGGTAGGCAGAGAGGACGGACCGCCAAACAACTATGTCTTAGCACACACTCCTCGCTTCACTCACATTCATACATCGTCTCAAACATACTCTTCTGTTATTCTCACTCTTCAAATGGTCTGATTCAAGTATTTGATACACGTGATCGTGTCATGTCTTCCTCGACTTGTTCTTCTATTCATTTTCACATCATATATTATTTTCACACTCCTTTCTTCGTCCATTCCCTCTACATGCCCAAACCATGTAAGCGTACCTCAATTGATCCTATTCATTACGCTTGCATCAGCCTTGCATTCTTTCCGAAAATTTTCATTTTTAACACGGTAACAAATGGTTTTACGCACATACGCCTCAGGGCTCTCATTTCAACAGCATTCAGTCTACTTTCACCTTCCTCTGCCAGTTTTATGCCTCACTGCTACATATCAGGGTTGGTATAAGCACTTAATTGTGGACTGTTAGCTTTGCTTCTTCGAACATTTTTTTGTTTGTCCAACAGCGAGTTTCCTGCATTCACCCTTCATTCAATATCTGTATCAGCCTTTCCTTATTAGATGGTATAATTTGCATACATATCTGTTATATATTATGTGTAGTATTGCTTATATTAAAATGCAACAAAGTGACCTTTTAGCCCCATTTTTGAGTGCTGAGGCTTTACTGACTGCCCGAATCACAGATTAACCAAAAATAAATTGAAACGTGTGTCCATAAACACAAATATTCCAGCAGAGTCATCCATACGTCTCTAAAATCAGCTGCAGCGTGTTGCCCACATGGCATCTGTCATTCTAGAAATATGGGTTGATAAGAAAGCTGTTATACATGAGTGTTTGATAGCAATCCTATATCAGCCTCCAAGCACGTTGGCCTTTGGACAGCGGCCGACTTGTGACATGCGCCACCGCCACCACTAGCGAGACGTTTGCAAGTCGGGCCTCTCAATCAACCAGCTATTTACAATGTGTACCGAATATAATGGCGTGGTTATTGATATTATGTTTATAATTAACGGCTTTGCTTGATAATAGTTTTGTCCGAAGCCGCGATGAAACACCAAATGTGTTTCCAACTTGAGATGATTGAAATATAGTGAACTGTAAACGATCAAATTTCTAAATATTATAATACTTGATGGAAATGTCTAATCATAACTGTGGAAAAATTGGGAAGAAGGGAGAAACCATTCACTCACCGATAAAGTTGGAGTTCTTTGGGGTTTATTCTTCTGTAATGGTGCAGTGACCTAACCAGTTTAGCACATGTGCAACTTACCCACGTCCCTAAACACTATTACCAATCTCCTATCGTATCCTAATTGCATCCCTTAATGTATTTCTGTCTAATAAATTATATCCTAACATCACTTTCTAAAATTCCTTTTAACATGTATTATTCCATAGACCACATGTTTGGACTCTGATACTTTTAGTTTGACCATGTCATGTCAGGTATAAAACCAGATCTATTCTGTAAAAGCACCCACTATTCATTCCACGTCCATTACCCTTCCATTCATTCTACATTTAATTTTTAACGTACTCCTGTGCAGTAAAGAATGTTCCATTAAAGTTATAATTATAATATTACATAAATTCTTCCAATAAAAAGTATTCAAGAGGAAGTGATTATATTTTATTCAACATCCCCGAACAAAGGCACCTTACCCAAGGAGCATTCTTTCAGTCGCATCAGCGATCATTACACTTCTCACCCAATGTTATTTACTAATAATATGATCACGCTTAGCACGATCCACAAAAAACCACATTTATTATAATCTTCTGATCCACGAAAGACCACATTTGTTTAATACATATATATATTTTAATAGCAAACAACAAACCAACCAACTAGCAAAACTATTCTATAAACGGCGATACTGTGAAATGATTAGGTGGGTAGGGATTTGAATAAGAAACATGAAGGTGAGAACTCAACAAATTATCACTTTGAAATCTAATATGTGGCGAAGTTAGTGCAATCGCTCACATTTCATAGAGAATATACAAACAACTCAGGTCAATAAAAAAACAAAAAGGAAAAATAGTTTTTAAAAGAAAACATTAAATTAATGAACATTGTAAATGATATATCCTCTCTGTAAAACCTTTATTTTGTGAATATATTAATGATTTTTAATCACTCTCTACTCTTTAGAGTTTATTTTTAATGTTTTTACTCATTTTTTTCTTTTAATTTTGTCCATCCGGGGATGAGTTTTTTTTTTAACTCCTTGTGAATAATATATCAAAAAATGATATTTTCTTACAATAAATTATTATTTTAATTAATTATGAAAGAAGAAAATGAGATGCAAACAATAAAACAACCAATAAAAAAATATATTAACGAGCTGGAGTAAATAGGAAGTTAATTTATTAAATTCATGTACATAAAAACGACATAAAAAATGAGAAAACAAACATTAATTAAGCACGTCGATATACTTTTCCATTGAACTTTGATGCTAGAATATGAACTCTGGCGGGTATCCATAATGAGGACATTTCCGGAGTTATTAATTATTTATTTATTTAAATCATCTCCTTATACAGTTATTCGCAAACAACCTAAAGAGGGCATGTTACAAGGGCGAGTTGTCACTTCGTGTCTTTTGTAATTCATTCGGTAGCAGGGCTGCTGAGTGCAAGAATGAGTTCTAAAAACGATTCGTTAATATGTTGTAATGACAGAATGCTTCTTGTGGCGCGTTTTTGTTTGGGAATGATGAATAGAATAAAATCACTTTGTCTTGAACACTTTTTATTAACAGAATTTATATAATAATATAATTAAACCGTTTCATTCACCATTAACCTCACATTTTTATGTTGCTCTTAAACGTTAGCATCCCCGTGGCATCTCTAATATAATTTGGAAGATCATTATATAATTTGGCAGCATGGAACTTGTGGTTTTTCTCTAAAAGATGTGTTCAATCTTGAAATATTGATTTAATATAAGGTTTTTGTTTTTGTAGTGTGAGTGTGTTGGTCAGTAAGGTACTCAGTTTTTCTTTTAAAATTATGTAGAGCATTTTTTGTGTATATTTTTGCTAGGAACATTAAAGTTTTAAAAAAAATATTTTGACGGAGTTCTTATGGGAACCTTTAGGGTTGTTTTTAAAATACTTTTTTGTGCTTTCACGAGCTGCTTCTGGGTGTGGGCATATGGGTGTTTGAGGCAGATCCCAACCAATAAATTCATATTCTATACGTGATTGGCAAAGGGCATATTAAACATTAAACAAATCATTTTTGTTGAGAATATTACGTATGTTCCTAAAGAAGAACATGAGCTTGGTGAGGTTTTTTGCTATATTGTTTATGTGGGCTTTGTTTAATCTTATACCCTGATGATGCTTAGGCTAAGCGAAACCGTTTAGTCATAAAAAATAAATAAAAAATCTGTGGTCTTTTACAAAGTTTTTTTTATTTCATTTCATGATAAAATTATTATAAAAATGACGTCTGAGAAATTAAAAGTAATTTTTTTTTAATTACAAGCGACACGAAAACGGCACGAGAAATGCCTATTAAATTGCTTGCAAAGAAAAATAAATCGTGCAGAAATTACTAAAATAGACAATATTCTTAATTTTAAAAAAAAAATAGCATAAATTACCATAACCGAGTCTGTATTTATATTAGATACTTTACATTACAACAAACAAATTATGTTACCTAACTAAATATGAATAAACAAATAATATTTTTTACCCAAGTAGTGCACCGGTACCGAAAGGATTTTTGTTGCTAGTCTTTCAGAGCTCCTCTCATTTAATTACCGGCAGAACAAACACACAAATCCCACAAGACGTCCAAAGTTTTCTTAACATTACTATTGATCTGTCAATATAAAGGAATCTATCAAATGGTTTGCCTGTTCTTGTGCAGACTTAAGTATTTTGACAGTGGTTTTTGTCAATTTAATTCGTTTATTGTAATATTCGGATCGAATTGAAATTAATTTCTTAATTGTTCAAGTAAATTTTAATAATTTAGTCAATTGCGCTATAGTAATTAGACACGACAAATTCTTTTAATTATTTAATTAACTTACAAAATAAATGTATTAGTAAATATATTCACCATAAAGAGATACATTGAAGGAAAGTACGTCTGAAAAAAAAACATTAATATGCATGTAATAATGCAGACAAAATATGAATTAATGATGAGTTATTTAGATGAGTTTTTTACCAAGGCCTTGTCATACAGGATGCATTTCAAATTCTTTTGCGAAAATTATTAAATTACTTTTATTGCGGTTCCGGCGTTGCCGCAGGCTTACATAAAATTTACGCTTACGTAAAATTTAGGCTTAAAACAGCAAAAAAAGGTTACAGTTACCTTGATTTATTACTAAAATTTCTCAAAAAACTTTTTTTTTTTAAAGTAGAAAAAAAGAAAAAATAAGTAAAGTTTCTCAGAAAGCTTTCAAGTAATTAATTGTATCGCTGATCAAAAAAATCTGTGTTCTTACACCCATATTATAGTATGGTCATATGAATTAATAATAACCTATAAGAGTTAGTGCTTAAAAAATCCAAAATAGATTAATTAAATTATATTCTAGGTTTCCAGCCACATTTAGGCAGATTTATGTTTAGCCAGGTTTTTAGCCACATTGCAACAATATATTCACATTGATTCACCTAGAAATTTACAATATTATGTTATGCTATTCATTCCCTTACAATAGAAAGAATTCAAAATAAATTCTTAGGAATGGGCATTATAAAGTAATGTATCAATTATGATTATCTTCTTGGTCACCTTAAATTATTAAAATTATCTGAACGTAGCATATTTACCGACTTAACGTGTTAATATAAAATTATAAATTCAACGATAGACAGCCCTAAACTATTATATTTAATTGCGTCTCATGTTCCTGGCAGGACAGTCACAAGACAGTACTTACCATATTATTGTGACAATTCAACTTCACCTGGTTATTCAGATCTGGTCACCAAACAACCATTTCAAGCAACTTTTAGTTTCTGAATGGTGTTTTTTCCCTAGGGCAATACTTAGAGTGGTAGATATTCTAAGTGGGAAACCCTGCTTGACATGGCTTTAGCCATGTTTGTTGACCCGATTTGAAAAGCCAGGTAAACATTCAACCTTCATATTTCTATCTTATTCTTTTCCTCACTACTTTCAGCCTCACAACATACCCCAATTGGGGAAGCCATATCCCACTGGCTCCAGACGGTTTAGAGCAGTTAGAACTCTTGTGAGGTACCTATGCACTTAAAAAAAAGAGTGAATGCAACTCAAAAACGTGCTACAAAAATACTTTTTTTTATATGTACTTTTAACTTAATCTTTGTGTAATTATGAATACCATTTTTGTGTCTTTTGCAATGTTTTGGTGTAAAAGCGTTTTTGCAAATATAAAATAAATAAATTTTTTTTTTTTTTGAGTGAAGCAAAAATTTTGGGGTGTCACATTGTATATTAAATAAAACAATAAACTTTGTAAAACACCACTTTATTTGAGTTAACCAAGCTTATTCAGGGCTTTTACATCAACTAAATAACATTTCATGCAGACAGATATACTCGTATATAGGGCAGTGACCTCTTTCATCACTGTCCTATATATATATCTGTCTGTATGTAATTTTATTTAGTTGATGCAAAAGCCCTGACGAAGCTTGAGATAAGCGAAACCTGGTTGGCGGTTAACTCAAATAAAGTGGTGTTGTACAAAGTTTATTGCTTTATTTAATATACTTGATATATAATTTTGTTTTAATCAAAAGTAAAGTTCTACGTATTGATTAAATGTAATGATTTTTACGGGGTTTGAACCCGTGACCTTTGAATTCCCAGTCGAGCGTCTTAACCATTCGACCAAGGAGGTCAACTTGCTTGCTGTCACCCATCCGACGCCAGCAATTATTGTTTTTAGATAGTCATTATCTTTCTCAGCCAAGGACGTAACGCGAAGGTAGTATAATTTAGATACTCGTCTTTTGATCGTCTGACATATTATATCATTCAAAATTTACACACATGGGGACTGCCAGCTCAAATGCAATGGACTTTGGAGGCTTCCTTCGAAGATCTCTTTTTAAAAAAAAACCGTATTTTTATAAAATATAACAAGAGCCGACGTCGAAATAGGTTTATGTAAGAATGTCGGTACATTGTACAGTAGCGTTGTGACCGCTTTGAAAGAACTACTTCGTTTAGCCACAGTTCCGACTTCATTCATTGTTCATTGAACAAATACTTCAATTGAACTTGGTAGTTCATTTTAGCGTTCATTTATTTAATTAACTTCATTTCATTGAACAAATACTTCAATGGAAGTTAGATTACAAAGAACTGCTTCAATTTGCAGCGGTGCAGTTGTGAAAGTGAACTTCAAAGTCCATAAAGAAGTACTTCACTACAAGTACTTCAATTGAAGTTCGACTTCAAAGTACTTCGATCTAAAGGAACGTGGTTTTTATTTTGGCGAGGAACCGGTTCCAGTTCTTTTCAATTTGAAATCTCCACCGACTAGTACGTGTTTGTTAGCGAGGAATCAGTTCCAGTTATTTTCGCTTTCAAATCCCTACCAACTAGTACTTTTTATTTTGGCAAGGAACCGGTTTCAGTCCTTTTCGCTTTCAAATCTCTACCGACTAGTACGTGGTTTTTTGGCGAAGAACCGGTTCCAAAAAGAACTGAACATATATCCGGATAAATTTAAATCTCATTTTTGCGAGTTCGGCTTCAATTGAAGTGTTCACTGCGAAGGGTTCATTTTAAAGAACTAGCAATTCGTGAAGAATTCAAAAAACATTGAAGATTTTCCCAACGCTGTTGCACAGTGTTAACAAATTGATATAAACTTATTTTTTTCTTCCAAGTTTTCTCAACTTTAGTTCAGTGACTTGTAAATTTTATCTGTTCCTTTTTACATGCTCGAAAATATGATAACAGCTCCTGATGCACAGAATATTTTAAAATCAATTAGAAAATTATGCAAAGCTGAGACATGCATAATGCATGCCATTAAGAAAGGGAGATGGCCCTCTCGCCTTTTTCTCGATCAATCAGTAATAAAAACAGTATCTTTACAATGTTTAGGTATTCGGGTCTCAGTTAATGGTGATTGCAAAGTTGAATGGCCTCGCAGTAATGACGCCCTGTTGTTTTATAATAATAAAAGTTACTTATTTATTGACCGAAAAGTGGATATTTAAAAATACTATAACTCATGACAACATTTTAAAAATGTTGCCAGTAAAAAATAATTTCGTTGACTTGACTGACTAGGCAAAAAAATGGGTAAATTTCATGGTGCATTATCAGACAAACGAGCGGATTGCTGATTTAAAAGTTGGTTGTTTTTTGTTGCTTTACTGATTTACAAACTTGTCTGTAGAGATGGATAAAATTGGAAATAACGAACTATAAAATAATGTTTTTTCATCGTTTTTTTAAATCTATAATATCTACACCACTTACGACGTCGATTTCACAAAATTGAAATTTTTTTAATAGCCTTCCAAAAGCCCTAAAAGAAGCCTCAAGTCTTGGCACTTTTTGTAGGATTTGTGCTGAATATATAAAGAAAAACTTAAAATTTTTATACATACTAAGACTTCAATGTATATTTACTATGTTAATGTTACTTTACACGTATATATACGTGTATAGTAACCTTATATGCTACGTTATACTATTGTAAAATGTATTATTTTTATTCTTACTAGATGTGTGAAAAATAAATTTGCATTCATCTAAATAAAAATACAAACACAAACAAACTGATAATTTTGTACATCTGTTATTATTTACAATATTTGTACTGAATATTATTATCTGTGGATCAAGTTCAACATCCTGATTTCAGCTTATATCGATGGACCCAATGAACAATGTCAGATATGCAAATTGATAACTTTGAATTAGAACTCTTAGTTTGTCTTCGGATTGCATGTCCTATCTGTCAGACCACGCATCAAAATGACATTAAAAACATACCATATTATAAAACCACATTCGGACAAAGAAACTACATATATTTTGCAACAAAACTCCCCAACATCCTTCCTCCGGATATAAAACGAATAGAAAAGTTGAACGAGTACAAATCAAGAATTAAATTCTGGCTGAAAGAAGTCAATGAGATAACCTTAAAAGCAGCACTGAAAACGATATGCACCATATTAGATGACATAGAATTACATAACTCTAGTCTACCTCAGAGCCCCCCTAGTGAGAAGGACATGAACAAATAGTGTTCACATTATGATAATTAATATACCTTTTTATATTTTAACTGTTATTCTGGAAACATTTTCATACTTATTATACTCACTTTTTATCATATTTTGATTTGTTAATACTCATGCTATATATAGATGCTATGCTATATATAGATGCTATAAAAAAAAAAACAAAAATCAAAAAAATATATTTCATTGAGAAAATATTATAAAGCAACTATCAACGGTTTTCATGCAAAGTCACCAATTTGCACATCCGACACTGTTCGTTGGGACAGTGGATATAATGTAACAATTACAAGCGACCTTCTATTAGAAATCATCTCTACCTTTATTGTATTGATTCATGAAAAAATATTAAGGTTTTATTTTTTTTTTAATTTAAATGCTAGTATGTTTTAAACCACTTTATTGTTTTACATATTATTTCAACTAGTTTCGGTTGGAGCCAAATTGCTTAAGTTTTTTTTTTCTAAAGATAATTTTAATTATAAAATAATGTCAGGTCACCACGTGTTATTTAAAATATTTTATCATTAATTTATTTAATTATATACGACCTTATGGGCTTTTACATACCTGTGCAAAACATAATATAAAATAACAGTGACATAAAAATAACATGGAGTTAATGATTAGCACACAAAAACATAAATAAGTTACTAGAGATGTAACAATGCTATAAATTAACATTAGCATTTTCGAAAGAGGAATGCTATTATAGCCTTCTTGTAACTAGATTGAGTGTGGTTTAATATATCTACTATTACTGAGAAAAAATTACTCACTGTATGCAATCTAGGTACAAGCGAGCATCTAAATGAGTCAGTCCTGATATTATTGTTACATTCAAAAGTAAATTTGGATCGAGTAGTTATGTTAGGTTTATGGAAGGTAATTTAGCTAGGTAAATCAGGACTGTCTATAATACCATTCACAATTTTAAAAATGAAAGTCAAATCAGAAATAAGCACTCTGTCTGAGAATGCTAACAATTTTAATTCTTCCATTGAGTAATTGTAATTTATGGTTTCTATAGGTAGTCCGAGTTTGTAGTTAATGTTTCTTAGAAATTTATATTGAAAATTTTCACTGTTATCGGAGTAGATTTTGAAGTGAGGGGACCAGACAGAAGAATTATATTTGACTTGACTTCAAACTAACGAAGAGATGTTTAATTTTTTTTTTAATAAAAAATAAATATACATATTTTAATTTCTTAACATCATATTATTGAATAGTTTTTTTAATGGATTTATTTAATTAGACTTTTTTTTAAACCATACTTCCTGCATCAGGTGCAAAATATTGTAGGTTCGGCTCTGATAAACCTGAATTTGCAAAAGACAGTATATACCTCATGAAACAAATAGAATTCATTTATATAACATTCCAATAATTACTGAACATTGACATTATCTCAACGTGTTGATAAAAGTGTTATAAATAAAATATTATTAATATCTTTATTTTCTTCGAAAGCATTTCATCTTTTTTACGATGGCAAACTCTCACATACTTTTATTAATTAGTGCAAATAAGTGCTCTCGTCGCTCCCTATAATATGTATATATATACGAGTATATAATTTTATATATACGAAGGCTGTTCAAATGAAAAGGTATATTTTGAATTTTTGCGGGCTGTGCACATTCGATTATCGATTTTCTTTTGTTATGTTGATACACATATGTTTATTATATGTTAGCATTATCAGCCATTTTGGATTAGTGGTTTGTTTTTGACAACTGGAAAGGTTAGTCACGTTTAGGTGTGTTCTTCGATTTTTTACTTTTGAAAAAAATGGATCAAAGAATGGGTATTAAATTTTGCGTTAAAAATGGAATAAAGTGCTCCAACGCACTTAAAATGTTGACTGTGGCATTCGGCGAGTCTACTTTGTCTTAAATAAGTGTTTATACGTGGTACAAGCGCTTTACAGAAGGCCGAGAAGATGTTAATGACAATGAGCGTCCTGGAGTTGTGGAAAAACAAATCATGGATTTTATTCTTTGATCCATTTTTTTCAAAAGTAAGAAATCGAAGAACACACAAAAACGTGACTAACCTTTCCAGTTGTCAAAAACAAACCACTAATCCAAAATGGCTGATAATGCTAACATATGATTAACATATGTGTACCAACAAAACAAAAAAATCGATAATCGAATGTACACAGCCCGCGAAAATTCAAAATTCACTTTTTATTTTGAACAAGCTATGCATATCATTATTTTTTTAATGGAGTATACTGTTAAGCGCGTGTGTAATATTCAAAATTTATTCTATAGATTCTGATCCACTTACTAAAAAAGTGAGATATTTTTATTTTTAAAAATAATTATTTATTCTTAAATCGTTCCAAAATCGCTTACCACTAAACCGTTCCAATTTGACTATGACGTAGGTACGGCTACCGGTTGCTAACACAACTGTCGTCGGGACCCGGAACTGCCTACAAATATTGGCCGGTGTGACGTCACAGGCTTAAGCACGAACATATCGTTTTTACGGCAAATTAAAATACGCTCAATTTAAATCGTTGTCTAGAATGTATTCGTCAACGTAAAAATAAAATATGAATACAATAATTATTCTTCTAGAAATACTTTTCTCAGTGTTGTCTAGAAAATGGTGAAAATATCTGTTATTTTGTCAGTTCCAATAATAAAATACACGAAAACAGGCCCCTCACTTTTTTTTAAATTTCAATTTTAGTATGAAGATTTTTCAGAAAAAGGTGCAGCACCACCAAAACTGAAAAAACCCCTTCAATTTTTCTATTTATTATAAAAATCTTTTTGCCTTCAATAATATCAATAGTAAGGTTTTTTTCTGAGTCAGATATTTTATAACCAACTTACAAATCGTTACATAAATTCCCACCTGATATAAAATGAATTTATTCTTCATGTAAGGATCTGGCCTAGGCTTTGAAAAAAAGCATTCCAGAACTTAACACCATCTGTATTTAACCCACTGTCTATAAATGACTTCTTTCGTGGTTAAAATAATCTTCATTATGGCTTATTCAATTCAGATATATATACATGTAGATATTTTTATGCCTGTAGCACATACGTTGATAAAAATCCCGCTTTATAAAGGGCATTAACCCTAAGGTCAACCACCTGTTCACCCATGGGAATATTGATGGTGAACGATTTAGAGAAAGGTGCTGCACCTCATAGCTTGTATGCCTATGTACTAATAGTTGATAAAATTCAAAAGATTTTTTTTACGATTCCTCTACATGAGAGAGATCGATTTTTACCCGTGGCTGTTTCCAACCGCATTTATCTTGTGAATTTATTAGTTATCTGCAGCCTTAGTTCGAGGAGGTATATATCATTACTCCTTTTAGTTCATAAACTCTTAAACGGTGTATTATTAATACCTGACATCCTGGCCGAATTTGAATTCCATGTCCCTAATAATTTCACGCGAAGCCGCCAACACAGGCTTCTGTTTTTTCTTAGGTGCATAACTAACTTACCAATGGTGCTGCCCCTAGGAAGACTTACTAGATTAATTAACTGCCTTGCAGGAAATGTGGATTTTTTTCACATGGCCTACGAGTACATACAACAAGCATGAACAAGCTATTCATTTCTAACTATATAATGATAATAATATTTGTTTTTGCGAAAAATCACCTCAAGGGCGCTGTACAAATCTTAATTACTTAATATTAATTTATATAAATATACAGCAACATACTTACCTGGCAGGTCACTTCTGGCAGGACACAATCACCATATCATAATAACTTAAAATTTAGCTGATTCTTACATGCATTTTTTTTTTTTTCATTTTTAGGGCATGAGAGCAAACTTAAAAAAAGTATATTATAATAAAGAATACACTTACATTTAAAAAGAAAGTTTTTTAACTACTTTTTCACAATTTTTACCATTTTGTATAATTATGATTACCATTTTTGTGTTTTTTCAATCGCTTTTGCAATGTATTGGTGTAAAACTGTTTTTGCAAAAAAAAAACACATATACTAGTTAGGCTCTGCTGAGTTTGTCCAGGTATTTCAGATTGCCCTGAAGATGGCGAGCTTCTGAAAGGAGAAAAAAGAAAGAAAAAAAAACAGAAATAAATTTAATGTACATCTTTTTATGTCCCTTTTTAGCTACTGTTTTGGAATTGGTTAACATCTATTTACTAAAGCCACGGAGCAAAGATGAACATTATCAAAGTGTGAATATCGATGTGATTGAAAATATAGTATTGAAGAAAGAAAAATCGGTTGTTTTTTATTTTTTATTTTCCCTTTTTACAATTTGAAGGCGCTGCTTATTTTGAATAACCGACATCTCGCGCCCTGTGCAGTACGTACCGATTACGCTCCCTGTCATTTTTTAATTTAAAAAAAATCCGTGACAAAAACTTTTTTCATATTTTTTCGATAGCCGTTGAATGCATAGTGATGTTGCTAGCGCAAAAGAAAACATAAATGATGTGGGTAATTTCTATATGACTTGTATATTAAAATAAGTAAATTTGAATAATATCTTTACATTCACGGCGCCCCTTCAGAGATGGCGCCCATGTTTTTGCACAGTTTGGACGTATGGTGGATCCGGCGCTGACCAAATTCTGATAAACATATCGTTGAACGTGAAAGTCAGCGTCAACAATCTCTCTTAGAACTGTCTCTATCCAGCTCGTGCCGGTTAAAGTTGACATCCTTTCACTGCTGGACACCGACCTAACTGATAAGATGGTTTTCAAACTATAACCTTATTTGTGTAATAACAAAGAAACCACTTTCTTAACAAATGAAAGAATTTCGTAATACTGTGCATTCGTAATTGTGTTTTTTACAAAAAAAATAAGTAGTTGATGGCCTCCGTGGCCGAGTGGTAAGTAAATAAGTAAATTAAAAATTAAATTATGTGTCATAACAAGTTTTGTTTTATATAAAATAATATATAGTATATTTGCGGCACGTTCCAGAGTGGGAGATACTCTAAGTATCGCCCTGGTGAAAGACCACCATTCAGAATCGAAACGTTGCTTGAAATGGCTTTAGCCTCCTTTCTCTTTCCCATATTCATCACCTCCCATGTTTATATTTCAACAAGATAAATAAAAATTATAAAAAAAACATATTAAAAGGTACATCCGCATGCCGAGATTTGAACCCGCGTCCTCGCCACATGGAGGCCGTCATAATGTTTGTAATGTAGTACTGTGTTCAATTTTTAATAATTATGCTAGTTTGGTTAAACTTTTTCAACTTAAGTTTAGTTATTTTAGAAAGCAATAACTTTGTAATTTGACAAGAATTGAAAAAAAAACTTTGAATTTTTATTTTTTATTTTAGTTATTTTAGATAAATTTATATAACTGTGTTAACATAATTATGTATTGTTAATAGTTTCCACTCATCTAAGTTAAAGTAAATTTTAAGAGCTAATTTCAGTGGGTTAGTGTTATTTTCTTATTATTACCTACTACATTCCAGGGTGCCGTAGTCCTACTATGGCAATGGACCACTTTAGGGTAGTCACAATAAAAAAATTGACTCTTTGGAATCTAACAAGCTTTGATTTACAAATTATTTGTAGCCAACGAATGAACTCAGGCCTTCAAAAGCATAAACGCGGTCTTACCACGAGGCAGCCGACCGTTATCTGCCATAAATGCTTTGGTTAAGATAACCTTTAATATATTTTTAATAAAAATACCCAGTTTGATTGTGTTATTTGAGCGTTTGACAGTTCATCGCCTTTCAAGGGTATTAAAAAACACACCATCTTTATTTATTGCCCTTGCTAATAAAAAAAAAATGTTGTCAAGCGCGAACATTGTATTATCTAATAATATGTACCGTAACATTTAATAAATAACTGATTATTATGACTGTTTTTTTTTATTATTGGTATCAATTATCAACCTTAGTGTTCGTGTGATGAATGCTGTGAAGCATGCGTAACATATTAATTATTGACATGCGGAAAAACTTGGACTTGTCAAGTGATTATTCTTGAAATAAATTTTATATAATGTACTTTTAAAATGAAGAGTGTGATAAATTTTAATCTTTCTTCCACTGTTTTTTTTGTTGTTAAAACCGGACTGAGGTCAACCTGTTACGGTCATTTTCAGACTGGTACTTCAATTGCTTAGACTGCGGTATTTATACATTTGGGGGTGTCAGGGGTGCATAACAATGATTTTTCATAAATTTTATGAAGTACTGTTGGATCATGATTTTAAATATTGGAGATTTCGGAAAATGTACTTTTGATACACATTAAAACACCTGTTTGTTTTAATTTGATTTTTATAATTTCAAAGAAGATGGATTTGATTGTGTTTTTTTAAATATTATTTTTTACAATAAGTATATTTAGTCGTTGGAAAGGCAAAAAGGCTTAAGTGATATTTTGGTCAAAAAGTTAAATATGCAGTGTTCATCAGTTTTTTCTTCTGCATCGAATGCCCTGATTCTCGTTTATTCGTGAAAACTTTTGTGGCCCTCAAGCCATTTAAAATATATTTACTACTTGGGAGAAGACTTGACTCAAGCGAGACAAGTTTGGGACTTTTTGCTAGTTGTCGCTTCAGGTAACTCAGTGAGAGCATTGAGTTACCTGAGTTAACTATTTTTTCAAACTACAACCATAATAGCTAACAGGGAACCAAAAATGTGACCTGGGCCAGGTCAGTGTCCAGTCTCGAGTGTGTAGTGTTCCCAGTAAGGGCGGATGTACGCTGCGTACAGGGAATTAATTAATAATGTTGACGTTTTGAGACGGTAATTATTTTGGAGCAAAAATACATATGGAGAAAGAACTAAAAAAATTTACCCAACCTATACAAAATTATGATAAATCACTTTCTCCAGATTTTTACGTCGTAAACCATGAGAGGGAAAGAGACAAGACAAGTTGTTAAATAATATCGCACCACATTTAGGTATGTAAGCATGTTTTCCGTCTTCCGAGTCTCCGGTAACTTAGTCCAATACGATTTGTTATGCGACACAACTCAACGGTTTTGAGGCAACGCCCGAGTCTGGGAAAATTAACAATCCTGAGTACACTGTTTCACAAAGCTATCCCTACTGATTATTATTGCTTTGAGGTAATTATAAACCTGACTATGTAACGAATAATAACTCTATAATGATACATTTATAGCAACAAAAATTGGGTTTTAAGAAGTTCGTAGGTTGATCATAGACCCGATCAAAGTATTGTAGCAGGAACGTATATAAATATAAAAACAAACAAGAAATTATTTATCTATCCATCAATTCCTTTCATCCGGGACAGCAACGTGAGATCCAGTCCACTAGCATTCATTGTTCATATAGGCAGAGTAGGAGAGCACTAACTAACTAACCATCACGCCATTACTCCACAGAGGTAGGCAGAGATAATGAACCGCCATACAACTCTGTTTTGGCACACACTCCTTGCTTTATTCACATTCAAACATCATCTCATACATACTCTTCTGTTATTCTGACTCTTGACATGGCCCGACTCAAGTATTTGATTTAATTAATCGTGCCATGTCTTCCTGGGGCGTCCTCGACTTATTATACCATTGACTTTCGCGTCATAGATTCTTCCCACACTCTTTTCTTCGTTTATTCACTCCAAATGCCCAAATCATCTAAGAATCCTTTTCTCAATCCTATTCATTACTCTTACATCAGCCTTGTATTCTTTCCGGATATCCACATTTTTAACACGGTCATACGTGGTTTTACGCACATACGCCTCAAGAATCTCATTTACACAGCAATTAGTCTACTGTCATCTTTCCTCTGCAAGTTCTTTATTTTACTGCCATACATTAGGATTGGTGTAAGCAATCCATTGTGGACTGCAAGCTTCGCTTCCTTGGTTTTTCTTTTGTATTTGTGCCAACAGCGTTCAGTCCTCCATTAATGGAGTTTCCTGCATTCAACCTTCTTTCAAATCGACAGTGGTAGAGGACACTGTGAATATATTTTTCGAAATCAACCTATCTGGTACCAGGTCTTTTTCCAGACCAAGATAAAAGTAGTTCTTCACGAACAAAGTGTTGGTCGACCTAGAGCCTTTGCAATGGGAGAAAAACCGTTAAATTTTATGAAGTTAACAATTCATTTCAAGTAGTTCTTTTTAATAGCTGTATGGCCAGAAAAAATGCATTTTTTCGTAATACCTTTCTGACGTTAACATTCCATTTGATATTATTTCATTATTCAATCTCGATAAAGCGTTTTACTTATTCAATCAAAAAATGTTGTGTTCCAATATGTTGTTTGATCTTTTTCCAGATGTTTTATAATTTTCTTTAAATAACATCGCGGAGGCAGTGTAAACCTGTTACCATTTGTATAGTATATCATTGTAAATTGTATAATATAACTTCTACCTGTTGTGTATGTGATAAATTGGTTGTAAATAATTTTCTTTGTGAGTGCGTACGACCGCACGTGTGTGATTTTTTCAAATAAGGAACTGATGTTAATTGAAATTATGAAATTTAAAAATATAATACACTACCTACGTAATAAAGTACCTACCTATAATATATTTTGCAAGATATTTTTTTTATAAATTCAATATTTTTTCATGCCAAGTCAAGTAACTTCCGTGATTTTTCACGGGTAACAACAAGTAAGCAGTAATAAAGTATTATCAATTTAATACGGCTCTTACAATCAACAGAATAATTACATATAAGGCACATTTGTTATCAGTTACTTCTTTTCATTGTCTATTGTTCGTTTCGTAAATTCTTTACTGGGTCCAAAGATTACTTGATTGAGAATTTTTACTAACTCATCTTTATTATGGGATTTGTTAAAAATGACAGGATCTAAAAAGAATTCGGTAGCGCAATTAACAGAGACGGTACTACCAGATAGAGCATGGGTTCCGAACTCAAGTCTAGGTCGAAATTTAATCTTTTTATATTTTGTGTCTTTTTCTGTTTCCCATTTTGTTGAAAATTATTAAAATCGTTTCAATAATACATATTTTAATATTTAAAAACAATTAAAAAATGTTTTGTAACTAAGCAGATGTATTTTATTTGTATTTCTTATCATAAAAACCATGTTTTTTTAAGATGAACAACTGATCTATGTTTCTAATTTTGAAACTGATAATTCGTGGTGGAACTCCATTTTAATAATATAATAATACCAAATTTTTAAGCTTTATCATTTTTTTTGAGACCTGACCGGTTGCACTTTATGACGGGCATCTTCAGACTGGTACAATTTTAAGTAAAGCTATGGTATATGTCATATTAATGTCAGAAATGGACGCTTATTGAGTATATATCATAGTAAACATCTGTGACTACTTGAAAAAAATAAAGCTGACAACAATAGATGTTATATAAACTTAAAACAACCTACAGATGCATCAAACTCATTACTATGTAACCCGTCTCCCAGAACGTAATAAAACCACCCGAAGGTTTATTTTAATGTTATTGTAAAGCGACCCTTGTCAGCAATAAAACAAAACCCTTAGTCACAGATGTTCACTATGATATACTCTTAGACTCAATAAGGGTCCATTCTTGACATTAATAGTATATATACCATAGATTTACTTAAAATTGAACCAGTCTAAATATTCCCGTATATAAAAATATAGGAACAAACTTAAAAAAATGGTATTTTTAAATCGACTGATCTCTGCACTGTGAATATTCAAAAGTCAACATGATTGCACAAAAGTAATTATGTTCACCTGTTCGTACTTCGTCACCTTTAAAGTAATTTGATACAATGCACTTATCGAGTTTTTTTCACTCTTCAAAACAGTGTTTGATTCATCTTAATGCCGTTTAGTGTTTCTCCCATGTTTTGTTTCACTTTTTCCACGTTTCCTTTTACGAACCTTTTCATTCAGAGGAGAAGAAAATGTGCTTATAACCACGGAGGTTGGGTTTTTTTTGGTCAAAAACTAAATAACACTCAGACAAGTGAAAGTGCATTCTATTAGAGAAAGAACAACTAACCTTTTTTTCACAATATTTGGCATTTTTTTCGCAAATATATACATATATCATATTCGTAAAAAGCATTTAATTTGTGGCTTGCCATATTTATAAATAAAACACATCAACTTTGTTTACAACCACTTAACTATTTAATATTATGTCTACCGGTTGCGGAAGTACCCTTCTATCATCAGGACAATATTAAAATTTTATATTATTCTACGTATTTTTTTTTTATGGTGACTAACATTTTAATACCACCCAAGAGTCCCAACTGCTCCCAACCGTCTAGAGCCAGTGAGACTATGGTATCCCCAATTAGGGTATGTTGTGAAACCGAAGCTAGTGGGGAGGAGAATGAGATGGGGAAGAGGAAGGTTGGGAAGTATTAATATTATGCAATATTGAAGAAACTTTCTAAAATCTTTGAATACAATTCACTAACAGGAATTCTCAACACAATCACAAGATTATCATTAGTCTGACGGCGGTCTCCAATGAACTTAGCCATATATTTTTTAAATAAGACTGGTCAGAAAACCTCAAGGACGATTTTTTTTTTTCAATTTTTAGTATAAATACCGTACAAGAGTCCCAACTGCTCTCAACCGTCTGGATCTAGTTGGGCTATGGCATCCCCAATTCCGGGCCTTAGATAAGGTAAATAAAATAAATATAATATAATATTTAAATAAGAGCAAATCTATAAAAAAATGCTCTTTTGAGTCAACTAATCTGACACTAAAATGATATTTTGTTAGTGACAGAAATATTATACTCATTCGATGAAACTCTGCGAACTGTAAACTGTATTTTTTCACTCAAATATATAACCTCTGAAAGAGAATCATTTTTTTTTATATTTATCGTATATCTCTAAACTGTGTTTTTGTAGATTCGTCCTTATATAAGTCCCTGAATTGTGGTACGTTGCAAGGTTAAAGGTGGTGGGAGGGGAAGGAGATAGAAAATAAGAAAGTTAGGAATCACTTGGCTATTCAGATCTGGTAAACAAACATGGCTTAAGCCATTTCAAGCAACGTTTTGATTCTGAATGTTGGTCTTTCACCAGGGTGATACTTGATATCTGCCACTCTGGAACGTGCCGCAAATATTTTTTTTTATATTTGAATTAATGATTTGTGATGACGCAATCATTAAATAAAAATATTTGCACCCGTCGCCAGATTACGTCGACCTCTGGATTCGTAGTCGAGCGTCTTACCACTCGACCACGCAGGCTGCGGTTGATTGTCGATCGACATATCAACTTTGTTTAAAATGAAAAACTATTGGAATGTAAACATAGATTTTACTCAGAGCAGTTTCTTTATAAACTATCAATATAATTACGACCGTTTTTACCCAACGGGAACAAAATTATAGTGCAGAAAGGGGTTTATAGAACTCTAAAACTTAGTTGATGTAAGTTAGTACCAGAAACAACCTGCGCTCCAAAAGAGAATTCCAGTTGATTTTCAGTCCCCCTCGTAAGAAAATATAGATTAGTTTTTAAATATATTTTTGTGCAGGACATCGTCAAATAATTGCTCACAGAAACGGTACAAGGTACACTGTAAGCATTCACAAGAAGTTAATGACAGCTAAATCTCGTGAAATAATTTGAAGGCCTCCGTGGTCGGGTGGTTAAGACGCTCGACTACCAATCCAGAGATCACGGGCTCAAATCCCGGCCAGCGAAAATATTTTTTATTTAATTAATTTATGTTATTACACATTTAATTCATACAAAATTATACTCAGCACATTTCAGGGGGTAGTTACTCTAATTATCACCCTGGTAAAACACCACCAATAAGAATCAAAACATTGATTGAAATGTTTTTGACCGGTTAGTGGCTGAGTGGACAAACGCTTCGGATTCCCACCCGGGCGTCGCTTGTTCGATTCCCCTGCTAACTAACGTACGTCCTCCATCATGCAGAAGAATCCAGAGGTTGTAGGTTAAAACCCTGGGTGCAAAAATATTTTTTATTTAAATAATATGTGCCTTTACACATTTAATTCATATGAAAAATAATGTATTGTACATTTGCGGCAAATTCCAGAGTGGTAGATAATCAAGTATCAGAATCCATTGAGAATCGAAACGTTGCATGAAATTACTTTACCCGTTTTAGTTGACTGATCTTTGACTTACTTAGATCAGAATAGCCAGGTCCTTTCTAACCTTCATTTTACCCATCTCATTCCCCTCCCCACTACATTCAGTCTCACAACATGCCCCAATCAGGGATGCCATGGTCGTCCAGACAGTTGGAAGCAGTTGGGACTGTTGCGTGGTATTTAATACAAAAAATAAATACATGGGTCGTGCTGATTTTATTATGAAATATATATAAATAATTGATTTAATTTAATTTTTCTTTTGCAGAAGCTTCATTTTCCGCTTATAATGATGGTAGTAGGAGTTTTACAAATATTGTCACATTATTTGTAACCCAGGAATGTTTTGATGCGAAAGTGAATGGAAGAAGAAGTCGAGGACGCCCGAGAAAGACATGGCACGATCAAGTAAATCAAATACTTGAATCGGGTCGTGTGATGAATCAGAATAACAGAAGAGTATGTATGAGACGATGTATGAATGTAAGTGAAGCAATAAGTGTGTGCCAAGACAGAGTTGTATGGCGGTCCGTCCTCTCTGCCTACCCTTGCGGGGAAACGGCGTGATGGTTAGTTAGTCAGTTAGTTAGTTAGGAATGTTTGTTTAAAAAATATATATAAATTTAGCCCTGCTTGGTGAACAGATTTGAATAGCCAGTTACTTCCCAAACTTCCTCTTTCCCATCTTCTTCCCCTCCTCACTACATTCAGCCTCCCAACATACCCCAATCGGGGTTGCCAGAGTCCCACTGGCTCCAGACGGTTGGCAGTAATCGGAATAGTTGGTATTCACTATAAAAATAATAAAAATTACCGCATCAATAAATTAATAACACGGCGCGAAAAAACTTCCTTTTTTAAATCTCGCAGCTCCGACGAAAATCACGCCATTGCACAGTGACGTCACATCCGAGGGAAGCGTTCCGCTATATAAGAGCCCGCCACAGATTCAAACGCTCAGTTGTTCCACGCTCCAAGCCGCTTGTTGCGGCGACGCGCGTTTGTACTGTTCCACGTCTGGTCAGCCCTCGCCACTTCCGTTTCCGATCTTACAGATTACACATCCGTCAATACCGCCTCCGCCCACCCTCAGTCGACATGTCTAACTAAAAAAAAAACCAAACTAAAAAACTCAACCATGCTCAGCTGAGCAAGATTGTTTTCGTTTGATCGATATTAATATTTCGCGTATTTTTATATTCTCCGTATCAATTTTGACGTAGATCTGTCAATGCGCTCGTAAGAGTGTGAATCTGTATTCCAACTACTAGTCAAAAGTATAAACTTAATTTATTTATAGTAATAATATTATTTATTTTTAACGTAATTGAGTATTAATATAATTATAAACATGGAGTTCTTCAGATATTTTAGTTCTTTCTTATGTTTGATCTACTTGTGCATCTTATTCGCGACGGAAATTGCAGCACCTCCCGTTGAAGACGATGGTAAGTTCCTTTTTTGTTTACAACCCTTTTTAAAAATAGAATACTTTAACATTGTGTACATCGATTACCTAATGCAAAGTACACAAATCTAAAGTGTTTGCATGTCATACTGTTCCATCGCAAGATTTATTTATTACATTTGATGTATTTTATTACCTTAAAACTTCAAGAAAATAAAGTTAATTAAGAAAATTAAGGTGTACATCAAAAACTTTCAGAAATGTTTTGAGTATTAGTTTTTGGTTAAGTTTTATCTATTTTAAATGAGTTACTTAAACATCAAAGTTTACAAAGTATCTAATTATAATTCATATGCTTTTTGATTTAATAATAATATTATAACTTATATACTACTTAATATTACTAATGTATTTGAAATGGTTCTTACAAGCTATTTTAAATAACGATATTAATGATAGATAAAGCATAACTCGGATAATTATTGAAGATGTTGATGTTTTAAAGATAGAAATGTGCCTGATTTGAATCTTGATTTGATCAAAGCGTTAGTTTTCACATCGTAACTGCAGCACAACTTTTAACAAATGTATTTCGTTTGGTCTTCATCAGACTGATATAAAAAAGGTATATTTACTTTCTCTGTGGCTCGTTTCTATTTATCTTTCTTTTTTAAAGAAAGACAAACATTCCCGGTTACGAATAACCCGACAATATTACTACCATCATAATAAGCTAAAGACGTTGCTTAAACATAGCTAGTAGAAGAATTGAGCCCACGACCGCGACGCCTGAAGGGAATCTGACGCGTTTGTCCACTCAGCTACTAACCGGATTTAGCAATTACTGCTTCAGATTAGTACCAACCTGTGCAAGTATCATAAGATGAAATTTTATAATTATTTTAACATTTTAATAATTTTGCGCGGGTCTCCGACATTTTTCATATTAACTCAAGTGTTGGTGAATTACACAAGAGATATTATTATCGTGAATACGATTTTATCGGATGTTGGCTATCATCTTTTTTCTGTCGTCTTCCACATAGCAGCCCCACAGACGTACCGTTCTCGAAATGAATTCGAGGAACGCAATAATTCGTGGTCAAACTAAATCTCATATTAAGAACGACGCACAATTCAAAACTACCGGTGTTTTGATCAAGACTGAGTTCAAGATGTTCAATTGAGTTGACTTGCGTATGGACGCATGGACGCATGGCACATTTCACTCATTCAACCGTATACTGTTATCACAAGTGAAGCAAACCAATCATTATCTTCATTTCGAAGAACGAGACAAAGCATTACGCTTGTGTTTGTTATTTTCTTGGTAGTTAGGTCGAATTTATACCATTCGATCACTTTGTTTTTGTAAATAAAGATTACTGATTGCATCTTAAATTTGAAGCACGTTTTTCCAATAAACAACCAAAACCCTCCGTCTGTGAACTCTGGCATCTTTTCAAGAAATTCTAATAGACCTATGTTCATGAGTTATGGACATGTAGAATATTCAATTGACGGTCAAAAATATGAGATTCCACAAAAATGTTCGCAATAAAATTCAATGTTCAAATAATTTTTATTTTTTTATTTATAGTTTTTTTTTTTAATTTTTAGAACTCAATTTTTTTATAATTCAATTCAATTAAAGTTATAATTATTAATTTAAATGTCATATTTATATTTTTTTACTATTATTGACAGCGGTTTCGACATTTGGGGCCAGTTTTATAATGTCCTTAAACAAGGAAACAGCTGTCACTCAAAATAAAAAAAAATTGCAGTGGCAAAATTATTGAGATGCAGCATTTTTCTATAAAGCTGTAAGTTTACAAAAATGAAGTTAAAATATGAACATTTGATTTTTTTTTAATTGGGTGGAATATTCATTAAAATAAATGTGATTACCGCTCGAAAGCCAAAATTTTAAAAAGAGAGCGTTAGTTCCAGAATGTATCAATTGATTAATTAATTGGGTAAGTAAAATAAGATATTTTCTTCTTTAAAAACAAATAAAAGTATGACTTTGAGTGGCGTATTCAGTTGTTACGAGATCAATTTCCTACTTAGCCCAAATATATGATATTATATAACCATTGAAAATTATTTTGTGCATAATGTATAATATATGGGTGGCTTCAGTCTGGATGTTGTGATGTTATTTGTTATCTTTGATAGACCATATAACATTGATATAACAACTGACGTATGGAGCATCAATAAACAAATGCAATTATATTATTATTGTCTTTCGATTTGTGGACATCGTAACAATCTTCAACAAATATTTTGTTTTTGTTAACTTCAAATCTTGATAATAACTCAATTCGTCGTCAGTACGGTTGCAATAACTGTCAAAGTTATTCCAAATACTCAGCTGTTTAATTGAATTTAAATTATAAACACCTTTATGTGTACCTGTCTAATGTATTATTCGTCAATACATTATTTAGACGGCAAAATATGCAAGTGAACGAAAAGAGTTATAATTTGTATTTTTTCAGCAATTAGCCAATTATTTCAGATATTTCACAAACGTGGTTCAAATAATGCAGGTATATTATTGCAAAAAACATGTGTATCATAAAATGCATTAACTAAATGACAATAGATAATTACGCTCTGAAACTTACAATGATAACGATATTAATGCATTGCACGTTTTATCACTAAAATAAATATATAAGATTTGAAGTGTATAAATAATGTGATTCCATTGGTGTTTTGTTCATTCAAAAGGGTTATCTTTGAAACCCTGACTTACCTAATAAATATATTTTTAAAACTATTTTTAAATCGTTAGCACAAGAGTCAAAAATAGTTTAAAATCAAATTTACGCTACACTATAGAAAATAACTTAAGATGCCCGTTGCAAGGCGAAACCGGTCCGGTCAAAAATAATAAGTGTTTTCTTAATCAAAAATTCAAATTTAAATGTAATTCTACTACGAATTATCAGTTACAGAATTATGAATAATAACAAATTAGAAATAAATTTAAAGTTTTATGCTTATTGTATTTTTGATATCTATTATTGAAATAATATCAATAATTTTCAATGTAAATATGAAACAGAAAAAGCCAGAAAGTAAAAGAATAACGGTCACGACCGAGACTCGAACTCGGGACCTCTATTCTATCCGGGAGTAACGCCTCTGCCAATTCAGTCACCGAAACCTTATTAGAAACCAGCATTTCAATCGATCTCATACTTCAATGAAATCTTTAATGAGTCATTTATTTTCAATGATAAATGTGAAAAAAATTGAGCAGGTTGATATTAATGAAAACCTAAGGAAAACAATCAAATTTAACCGGTTTAAAATTGTATTCTCTGACAATTTGAAATTGAAGAATAACTGTTTGCCTAGTCACTAACTTTAGAGTTTATATTTCAAGAATTTTGTCATATGAGATTTCAGGATTTAGTAATTTTTTTTCCATTTCCTGGTTTTGTGTTTAGAGAAGTTGATATTCAGGATATAGTCAGAGCCTCATTACTCCGAGCTATTATTAATATCAAATTGATCAACAATGTTTGACTTACTCTTCCACGATGCAATTATTTTTTACGAAGATATTCATGTATATTTATTTTTTTACAAAAAAACTTCCATTGTTGCATCACAACAGTCGATTGCGACAAAAAATGCACGCTTGTTCTTACTCACGAAATATTATAACGTTATGCAATTTAGTGCAGTTTTTGTTTGCTTACAATAAGAACAGTTGGCTGTGATATATATGAACGTAGTATAGTCTACAATGATAAATCGACCAGAGCCAGTGATCGTTTTTGGGAAATTTTAATATAAATATATATATATATATATATATATATATATATATATATATATATATATATATATATATATATATATATATATATATATATATAGTCTACAATGATAAATCGACCAGAGCCAGTGATCGTTTTTGGGAAATTTTAATATAAATATATATATATAGTCTACAATGATAAATCGACCAGAGCCAGTGATCGTTTTTGGGAAATTTTAGTATAAATATATATATATATATAGTCTACAATGATAAATCGACCAGAGCCAGTGATCGTTTTTGGGAAATTTTAATATAAATATATATATATATATATATATATATATATAGTCTACAATGATAAATCGACCAGAGCCAGTGATCGTTTTTGGGAAATTTTAATATAAATATATATATATATATAGTCTACAATGATAAATCGACCAGAGCCAGTGATCGTTTTTGGGAAATTTTAATATATATATATATAATATTTGACGGCCTCCATGGTCGAGTGGTAAGACGCTTGACTACCAATCCAAAGGTCGCGGGTTCAAACCCGGCGTGCGCCAATAACTTTTATTTAATTAATATGTGACATAACACATTTAATTCATATAAAAATAAAGTATATTTGCGGCACGTTCCAGAGTGGTAGATGCTCTAAGTATGAGACTCTTGTGCGGTATTCATATAAAAAAAAAATATATATATATATATTTATATATATTGTTTTTAAATACATTTTTTACAGGTTAGCAGCTGAGTGGTCTAAGGCGTTGTGATAGACTCCTCCATCATTGTACAAACAATATTGTCTAGTTATTTGTACCCGGTGTAATGTTCGCTGATGAACTCGACAGATGCTCCTTGGGTAAGCCGCGCTTTTGTTCGGGATATAGAATAAAATATAATCACTTTGTTGAATTATTTTTATTGGAAGAATTCATAAAGTATAATAAGTACACCTTTAACAGAAGATATTTAAGTACCGCACGGCAGTGCGATCTGAATAGGAATGCTTGATATGAAATAGGTCGAGGGTAGAATAGAGAGTCGTAGTAATGGTAAACTTAAAGATCATGGTCCAACATGTGGTCTATGGGATAATGCATGTTCAAAATAATTTTAGAAATCGATCTTCACAGTACAATTTAAGAGACAGAAAAACATTAAAGGAAGCAATTAAGAAATACAAAAGGACATTGGTATGAATGGTTCCTTGAAGTAACAATATATGGAGGGAGAGCTAATTTTTTTTACCCAACCTATACAAAATTGCGATAAATCACTTTTTCCGGGTTTTTACGTCATACACCATGAGAGAGAAAGAGACAACAAATTTCATAGACCGCTTCTATATACTGTCACGATGATCTTAAGGTCCTGGTTCACCGCGGGACTCCGCCCACATTTTTTATTATGCCACTAAACTTGACACAATTAAACATTTTTTTTGGTTATATGCTATATTTTTGTTGGTAAAAATACTGTGAAAAAGTGGCTTTACGAATAAACAAAAACATTATGTCGATATGTGATATGAATGGATGTATAAATACCGTAGCTTTAGTCTTAGCCACGCTCAGATGCGCCGAGTCAGTTTAAAATCATCAAAAACAAGTAAAAAACTGACTTCACTGCCTTGGATAGATACTACTCTACCAACTCTATGAATGGTTCAGACATGGGGTAAATTGCACATTTGTGCAATTGGGTGAGCCAATACACCGGCTTTAACGAGATTATCTAATATTTGTTTGTAGGTTTCAGAGCGTATTTTTGCAGCCGACTGTAAAACAATAATAGTACTTTTTTCCGAGATATGAATAGTATAATTAAGAGAGTGGAACGGAAATTGTTTGACACGATTCAGGAAACAAAAATCACAATTAAGTCCAAATTAACAACAAAATATAACATAACGAAGTAATTATGGTTTGTTAGGTTTCCTTAAATCAATTATTTATATATATTTCATAATAAAATCAGCACGACCCATGTATATATTTTTTGTATTAAATACCGTGCAACAGTCCCAACTGCTTCCAACCGTCTGGACGACCATGGCTTCCGTGATTGGGGCATGTTGTGTGGCTGAAGGTAGTGCGGAGGGGAATGAGATGGGTAAAATGAAGGTTAGAAAGTACCTGGCTATTCAGATCTAAGTAAGTCAAAGATCAGTCAACTAACACGGGTAAAGTAATTTCATGCAACGTTTCGATTCTCAATGGATTCTGATACTTGATTATCTACCACTCTGGAATTTGCCGCAAATATACTATACATTATTTTTCATATGAATTAAATGTGTAAAGGCACGTATTATTTAAATAAAAAATAATTTCGCACGCAGGGTTTTAACCTACAACCTTTGGATTCTTCGGGCGTAACGTCTTACCACTCTTTTAATTACATTAAAAATAATTTCAAGCACCCTCAAATCGAAATAAAACTGTACACTATCTATAGGTCTCTGCAGTGAGGTGGTTGATCTCTTGAAGAATCTGATCAATCTCTGGAGCCAGAGGATCAGATTCTTCGTTTACTAGCGGAGTGGAAAAACGCGTCGGATTGCCACCCGGGCGTCGTGGGTTCAATTCCTCTGCTAGCTAAGTCTTCCGTCATTGCCCAAGCAACATCTTCCGCTTATTGCGATGGCAGTAGCAGTTTTTAAAATATTGTTAGGTTATTAGTAACCCGGGAATATTTGTCTTTCTATTAAAAATAAATATATATTAAATGAATCTTCGTTCAAACGACAAACATTGCTGCTATTTGTGCAATCATTATTTTGTTTTTTACACACCATTTTTTAATGATATGTATTATTTCTATATTGTTTTTCTTACTGTCTTTACTGTACGTTTATTTTAACATTCAGAGTTGTTTGAAATTCTTATTTATGACTCTTTTGTACATTGTAATACACCCTCATCAAATTTATTTAAAACGCTTCAAAATGATCATTCTTGTAATGTTTTAATAAAAATCAACAATTGAATTAAATTGACCAAGTGGGTTTTTATTGTCACTATAAATCTGCACTGATTGAAAGATGAACCCACCTGAAACATTTTCAAAAAAGAGAAAGTCCTGGAAAGGAAAAAGGGCTTAAGCGAAACTTTTGTCAAAAATGAGTTTAATATGCAGTTTAGATCAGTTCTTTTTTCTGCATCGAATGCTCTGATTCTCATTTGATTCTGAAGATATTCCTTCAGCTATCTAAAATATTTTTACCATTTGGTAGAGGGCTTAACTCGAGCGACACAAGTTTGGAACTTTTTAGCTTTTTGTCACTTCAGGTAACTCAGTGAGAGCACTGGGTTACCCGAGTTATGTTATTTTCAAAATCTAACCAGGTACTAAAGACTTATGTATTTAAATGTAAAAAAAAAAAAACTTCAAAGTGCTGTAAACATTCCAAAATGGCGCTTCAGCCCGTTTGCCTTTCCGGCGATGATATTATGTCAGTGAATATATAATATCAACCAAATGAATGGGTTAAAATGTTAAATAATAAATACAAATAAAACATCAATTAAAATTCTTAAATTGGGTGGATTCCGTTCAGGCTTAAAATATTAGAATAATTTTGGTGCGTTTCAAAATAGTTATAAACGGTGAAAAAAATCTGTAACACCCATTTGCTTTATATAGAGGTATATTATACAGATCTTTTTTCCCCTATTTTTTAATTTTATATCTGAGCTATCCTAATAATAAGCATTCGCGATGCATATATATAAGCTATTGCTCATGCTTAGCTCAGTTGGTGAATGTTGTCCGCCAAACTAAACAAAAAAGACAAAACCTGGTCCCATACAAACTGAGTCCGGAACCTTACCACTTCATCGCCGAATCAATGGAAAAGTTCAATGGTTTTTATTGTATTTTATCATATTAAAATTAGTACTTGCAACTGTAACAGTTGACAAACAGGTTTTTGTCAGTTATTTGTAAGTGCCATTACCGGAAATTCAAAAACGTTCTGTTACGCTTCAAGCCCGTTTTCGCCCACGCAAAAACTTGCGCAAGCTGCTTGAACGAATAACGACACTTGGCGATGCATTAATTAATTGGATTTCTGCACGCAATCAAAGTAAAAAATAACCAACGTTGACGTCATAGATAAAGTAATATGCTGTCAATTTGTCGCATTTCTGTGTACATTAGATGGGCAATAAGCTGTAACGTATTTGACAGGGAGTATTATTATGATGAATAGATATTGATTATGATCCATAATCGGGTGATCGGTCACTATGGAGATTTTTTTTTTCTTTTTTGGCCGAAAAATACAAAACTTTCAGGATTTTTCACGAATTGCGTATTATAAATACAAATTGTGTTGGATCCGAAGCTGCTTTCAGCTTCAGGTGAATTTGTAAAATGGTGGACTGTAAAACGATGAAACCATACTACTTGATAAAAGTGATTATGGATGTGGAAAGATTATTTGGAATGAAATGAAAATGGGAAACCATTCACACACCGATGTAGTTGAAGTGGAAGTTCTTAATTTTTCGTACGAACAACAAAAAACCACACTTAATTTAATATTCCTTGAAGAACAACAAACCGACGACCAAGCGAGACACCAACGAACGAACAAGTTTTGTCACAAAACTCTCTTCGGTTTCGATTGACACTTGTTTCGAACCCCATGTTGTTCTATACGAAATTCGATATTGCGAAATGGTTGGATGAGGTAGAAACTGGATTAAAAACATGAAGGTATAAACCTAACTAATTATCACTTTGAAATCCAACAAGTTGGTATAATTGTTTTTTACCTTTGACTTATCTATCGAAATGGGCTGTCCGCTTGATAGGTACCTTAACCTTAACAAATGGATTGTAATTTTTGAAGCACAGACGTCTGGTAGGAATTCTGTCTCTCCTCTACGGTATTTCAATTATACATCCGAGGACTTGCATCATCGATCCCTTCGGCACGGGTGCACATTCAGGAAACTCGCCAAACGCGCGCCCGATATTTGTACATGGTGGACATTTGTCACCTGAGAACGGGTCGCTTCTACGACTCGTTCTCACGTTCAACAGTTCGTGTAGAATGATTCGCCGGCCTCTATGCTTTGTTACCCTACAACATGGGCCTCTTCAAGGCTCAGATACACTTTGTTATTTCCTCAAAAAGACCCTCCACACAGCATTCCCAAAGATAAGAAAGGTCTGAGGGAAAATATTTCATAAATGTGCATTAAAAAAATTGTTCACTATATTTGCCAGCCTCTGTGTTTCCTCCCTCCTACAACATGTGCCTCTTCAAGAACTAGGTTTACTCCTGTTTTCCTCAAAAACACCCTCCACCCAGCATCTCCAAAGATGACATAATAATAATAATAATAAATCTTTATTTAAATACAGTTTACAGTAATAACAGCAAAATAATAAAAATTAAAGCAGAGTAATCATATAAAATACATAAGGTGTAGGTACATTTATATATTTTAACAAGAGATCTATACATTGTAAACAGTATATATATATGTAGAACAATTTTCTCGGTTTACCCGCGTAACGTAGTCCTTAAAAGGATTTTTTAACTCCCGACGTTTCGAACAGATCACACTGTCCATCTTCAGATGCCTTATGTCTTGAGTTTCTGTCTCAAACTGATAGCTTTCGCACGTCTATTTGGTCCAGAAGCTAAAACTTAAGTGAGCTTAACGCGTAACGTAGTCCTTAAAAGGACTTTAACTATAAATATATATTACATAAACATTAATTAAATAGAAATATAGATCATTATTCGTATTTGCTTAAATACATATAAACTTAGTTTTCGTAATTTGTATACAGTTATTACTTTTGTTTTCTCGTAATCTGCCTCACTAGGCAAGCCTGTGTTGAGGCAGTCATTTTTGCCGATTGTTTTGGTTACTTCAAATTAAAGGTTGCGAAGGAAATTATTTACCTCGGGGCCTCCTGTGCTGAGTTAAAAAAATTAAAAATGAATTTATTTATCTTATAAACCTTGTCTCGAGTACTTAATTAACCTTTGAAGTATAATGAAGTTTGCTAATTGTGTTCCACAAATATTGAATTCTCTTTATTTTTTAGTGAAAAAAAATAGCAGCCTAACTTTAAATCTAAAAAGCAATGGAACAACAAGAATCGACATTTTAACAATGAGATAATACTCGACCATATTCGTGGCGGGTTCACGGAAATAAAATCAGTTTTATCGTCTCTTCTTTGTTGGATCACTTTGGTTCTATCAATGTCCGACCTTTCAGGAGGTATTCCATTGTTGAGTCAAGTAGGTGCATCCTTCAAGTCAGTCAATTGATCTGGAACAAGCGTTGGGTCACAAATTACGTGACAAAAATAGACCTGATATAATTGTAGCGCCATGTACAAAAGCTAAGCCGATTTTTTGTTATTTAACTTAAAATGAATTTTCTTCAATTTTGTTTTTTTTTTAATACCCGGTTTTTTCTTAGTAAATAAAATTAACTAAGGATTCAAAACGTTTTTATACTTTAACAAAATCATTACCCTACGATATACCCTAATATATGCTGTCTAGAATTGCTTGGAATGATACATTTTCTAATACCGTTACGCAATTCTAGAAAACAGGATATTTTTCAGTGCAGTAATTCTATGTTCAACCTACTACCACATTTGTGTACTACTCATTGTCTAGAATACTAGTTCAGGAAAATAATAATTATGAAAGACATTTTTGATTGACTACTCACTACATTTAAATGATTTTTGTTGGAACATTTTTGCCATTCAATTTTATTTTTATTACTCGTATACGTAATATTTTCAACTGTTTTTTTTTTCCTTATCCTATTTTGTGTGTATCTTTTGTTTTACATTTATTATAATGCATGGTGAAAGGTACTAATATGCCATCTAAATAATAAATAAACAAATAAGATAGCCTTTCATAGTAAAAGCATTGAAAACTAAAAAAAAAGCATTTTAAAACTAGAGAGTATATTTTATTATGTTTTATTGTTATAATGTATTAAAATATTATACGCATTCGTAAAAAGCATTTACTTTGTGGCTTGCCATCAGTGACTTCTTATTGAGCTGTAAATTGAGGGTAAAAACAATATTATTGTTTCTATAGCTAAAAATGAGTTTTATATATATGTTTTGTAATGTGATGATTTTTCAGTAAACTGTTGCAGCGCACCACCAAAACTAAAAAATCCTGAAAATTTTCGAAAAATGTTTTTTTTATAAATTCATTTTCCTCTGCAACGACATCAATAACTATAATATAAGTAGATTTTTAAAAATTAAACCACTGTATTTTAATTTTTTGATTGATTAGTTTTGAAAGTATCCTTCCATCATCAGGACAACATTAAAACTAACGAAAGGTACAAAATACTGACAGATATACTTAAACTAATATATTAAAGTAAAGTAGCTTAAAACAAAACTATCTTTTTACAATATATGTTATGGTAATATAATCTCAGATAATTATAAACCTTCTGTTAATATATCTATCTAATGAATATATTTGACTTGGACAATTAAAGGTTCCATCATCGCAATTGAGATAAATCAATCATACCTACATTGCATAGTTCATCTTAATCACTCTTGTTTTAATGTATAATAAATAATAACTCGAACGCCTCTGAATAATATCAATGATTTTGGAAATGAGTGTAAACCAGTATTTTCAAAACATGTTATTATAGGACTTGTGAAGATGACCGACTTGCGTGGAATGAGCATGCGTTTAGGATGATGACAGTAGAAGTTAAATAGATACATTTTTATCTGAGAGAATGACAAATAAGATTGCGTTCATCTCATGAACATGATGCTGCATTACGTGAAAATTGACGGGATCCCGTAAGATAAACTACGACCTTGTGATGATAGTAAAATAAAAGGTTTATCATTTTGTATCTCTGGGCAATGCGTTGCTATAAATAAGCGGTAATTGGAATGTAAACAAACCTTGCTGATTGATATTATTTTGTCAATAATGATCATCATCTTGTCGTGGTTAATAAAATGATTTATTTTTTATCGTTTTTCCCGTTCTATCCCGTTAAACTACAATTAAGTAATATGGCAACAGGATTGTAAATACATTAGAAAAACACAATAAAATATAATAATACAATGGAAATACAGATTTTATTGTTATTTTAAAATATACATATTATTAAAATTCACACATATTAAGAAACTGACTATTACACCTACAATAATACATCAATGTCTTTAGTACTCATAATAGATACTGCACATTTTTTATAAACGCCTAATATAAGGTACTTCTACTTAAGGTATTTGACGGCCTCCATGGTCGAGTGGTAAGACGCTAGACTACGAATCCAAAGGTCGCGGGTTCAAACCCTGCGTGCGCCAATAACTTGTATTTAATTAATATGTATTAAAGCATATTTAATTCATATAAAAATTATAAAAAATATATTTGTAGCACGTTCCAAAGTAGTAGATACTCTAAGTATAGCCCTGGTGAAAGATCACCATTCAGAATCGAAACGTTGCTTGAAATGGCTTTAGCTGTGTTTGCTGACCAGATCTGAATAGCCAGGTACTTCCCGACCTTCCTCTTCCCAATCTCCTTCTCCTCCCCACTACTTCCAGCCTCACAACCTACCCCTATTTGGGGATGCCATAGTCTCACTGGCTCTAAGCAGTTGGGAGCAGTTGAGACTCTTGTGAGGTAATCACATAAAAAATAAAATAAAAAAGTCATTTTTCACCATATATCTGACTTTTGTTAACAATTCACATTTTATATTGTTTGGTAACATATTGAACATTTTAGGCTCGTTATACTCCAAGGTTGGTTGTCTGTATTTATTATCATATTTTGGTACAATCACGCCATCATTTCTTGTGAACCTCATGTTTTCTTGTATCGTTCTATCCAGATTCGTAGGAACAGACTTACGTTGGAAAAAACTTCAACGTTTTGTGAATGCTTTACGAATTGCTAGTTCTTTCAAATGAACCCTTTGCAGTGAACACTTTAATTGAATTCGAACTAGCAAAAAGGAGATTTGAATTTATTCGGTTTTTTGTTCAGCTCTTTTTGGAACCGGTTCCTCGCCAAAAAAACACGTACTAGTCGGTAGAGATTTGAAAGTGAAAAGAACTGGAACTAGTTCCTCGCCAAAACAAAAATTACGTTCCTTTAGATCGAAGTACTTTGAAGTCGAACATCAATCATCGAAGTACTTGTTATGAAGAACTTCTTTATAGGCTTTGAAGTTCACCGTCACAACTGTACTGCTGCAAATCGAATTAGTTGTTCAATAAAATTAATCAACGCTAAAATGAACTACCAACTTCAATTGAAGTTTTGTTCAGTGAACAATGAATGAAGTAGGAACTGCTGCCAAAAGAAGTAGTTCTTTCAAAACGGTCACAACGCTAGAACAGACGCATTTGAAGCATTTTCGGTAGGCGTTATACTGGGTCACAGTATTTGACAAAAAATAATAAATGTGATTTAAAAAATTTATATATATATTTCAATTGAATATAATTTAATATTGTTATTATTTATTCTGCTATTTCGAGTGACAGCTGTTTCGGCGTTTAATGCTATTACCAAACTGTAGTAGTTTGGCCATCATCAACTGTGACTGTTTCAGAGTAGTGGCTATTATCAACTGTAACAGTTTGATAATGGCCTTAAACGCCGAAACACCTAGTCACTTAAAATTAAAAAATAGCACAACTAAATATTTATAATATTCAATTGAATAAAAATAAAAATATATTGAGTTTTACAAATCAAACACAAAAACTATAAATAGTATTTGTTTATTCTCGTTTTTTTGTGAATAATCACCTCAAGGGCGATAAAGTAATCTTTATTCCTAGGATCCATCGTATTACTAACTACAAAATATAATCAATGAAATATAAATTATTTCTAATTTCGTAACTGTTAATTCATGGTGGAATTCCATTTTAATGATTTGATACTACAAATTTATAACTTTATTCCACTTTTTTTATTTTTTGACTGGACCGGTTTCAGCCTATAACGGCCATCTTCGGACTAGTACAGGTTGTTCTTATTCTATGGCTTATATACTATTTTGGGATTTCAGGGGTAGTAAACCATGATTTTACTTTAATTATATTTATCAGTATTGCTGCATGATTTTACTAGTTACAAGTTACTTTCAGTTTATTATTTTTATAAATCTATCTGGTATGAATTTTTATTTATGATGGGTTACAGTTGTATTTCTCTAAATATGATTTTACAATGTATTTGTATAATGCAAAGTTGGTGAATACTGATTATTAATGAGTTTATTTTAGGTTTTTCCATCTTAATTGTAATGTCTAGATTTTCCATAAAATTTCCCAATTATTGGGTTACTCCCAGTATTATGGTATAATTACAAGATTATATATATTTTACAGTAGATTACTTTTATTTTTATCATTTATTTGGCATATAATTTCTCGGTATCAAGGAATTTATAATGCTCCGCTATTATACCCATTATAATTTCATCATATGACCTGATATAGTAATGTATATTTCTAATTTAAAACATATTATAATTAAAAGGCACTTAAAAATTCCAAACAATTAACAGGTAATAACAATAAATGTAAGTTATTACCCAAGTGCATAGCACTGAGCATAGATGTGATCTTGGTCAAATTAATAATATCCACTTAAATCATATAATTAACACAAAAAGCAGTCGTTTATAAAGCCAACGTTTGTATATTAAATCAACAAATTTGAAAAAGCGTGTATTTTTTGCGCTGTATGACAATCTAGAATTTAAAAGGTTAGATTATCTAGTAATAAAGGCTGTGGCCGGACGGGTGGCGACACTAGTGAACACCTCAGCGCCTCTCGCTTTTTTATAAAGTGGAAACCGCACAAGAGTCCCAACTGCTCCCAACCGTCTAGAGCCGGTGAGACCATGGCATCAGCAATTGGAGTATGTTGTGAGGCTGGAGGTAGTGGGGAGGAGAAGGCGATTGTGGAGATGAAGGTTGGGAAGTATCTACCTATTCAGGTCTGGTCTAACGTTTTTAAACGTAAGTAACGTTTCAATTCTGAATGGTAGTCTTACACCAGAGAGATAATTATAGTATCTACCACTCTGAAACGTGCCGCAAATATACAATATATTATTTTATACGAATTAACTATGTGACACAGCTTAATCAAATAAAAATATAAAAGTGTACGCTGGGTTTAAGCCCGTGACCTCGGGATTCGAAGTCGAGCTTCTTACCACTCGACCACGGAAGCCGTCACCGTCTCCTATAATTTAATCTTTTTTGAATAATAATATGAATATTCTAACTATAAAATAAAAATAAATATCCAAATAAATATTCTAACCTATTCACCAATCATTAAAATGAATGTAAAAATAAATCATAACTAACTAACTAACCATCACGCCATTATCCCGCAGGGATAGGCAGAGAGGACGGACCGCCATATAACAATGACTTGGCGCACACTCCTTGCTTCATTCACATTCATACATCGTCTCATACATACTCTTCGGTTATTCTGACTCTTCACATTACCCGATTCAAGTATTTGATTTACTTGATCGTACCATGTCTTTCTCGGACGTCCTCGACTTCATCTTCCATTCACTTTCGCATAAAATATTATTTTCACACCCCTTTCTTCGTTCATTCGCTCTACATGCCCAAACCACCTGAGCGTCCCTTTCTTGATCCTATTCATTACATTCACATCAGCCTTGCATTCTTTCCGGATATCCACATTTTTAATACGGTCATACATTCAGTATACTTTCATCCTTCCTCTGCCAGTTTCAATTCCCACAGCATTCAGTCTATTTTCATCATTCCTCTGCCAAATAAATGATTAAAAAATATATTCAATAAAATACATGTACTATTAGAAAAGTGGATTTTCAAACAATGTCGCCGTATTCATGTCACACCACTAACAATTTATTTTTTTAACTGTTATTGTGTAACAAATAACTTTTGAAAATACCCCACGAAGACCAAACAGTCAAATATAAAAACATGTTGTTAATTTTGAAAACATAATAAACGTCATATTAAAAACAAATATTATTCTAGAAAATGAAAATAAAACAACTAATGAATAATATTATTGTAGGAAGCTTACGTGCGTAAATTCAAGTGTGAACGCATTACGAACGAGGAAGTCCGGAAATAATATGAAATTGACGTAAGAGTTATGAACAAGTCTAAGAAAGGGATGTTTGTTCAACCACGTATAACGAAAGGACACAGAATGGTGTATGAGAAAAAAATTTTTATTTTATTTTTTATTTTCTTTATTTAGGAAACAAACAGTCATATAAGTTTAAATATAGTTACAATTATACATATTTTCGACCAATCAAGTTCCATTAATAAGTACATTTAGGTTATATTAACAAGTGAAGATTTAGGTATAAGCATAACATGTTAAATTAAGTACAGTAGATAGATAACAGTAGAATTAGTATCATTTAAAGTAACTTTTCAGTAAGTTTCATTTTATAGGATTTCAAATTATAATTCCCTTCGAGATGTATGACATGTTATAACTTGATTATGTGTAACATATTTACTGAGTGTTGTAATGAGATCATGAAGCCATAGCTTTAAATTCAGGGTAATAGTACCTACTACTACTAGTAATCTATAGAGAAAGATATAATTTCTGAAAAGAAACAAGTAAAAAAAAAGATTTTATTTAAATAATACAAAAGAAATAATCAGAATGTTTAAAAATAGTCACAATAATTTGTTGAAGTCTTTATCAGAGGAAATTCTAAAAACGGGAGAACCATCATTTTTCCTCATAAATATGTTACAGTTTTTCGTCCATAGGTATTGATATTTTTTATCAGCTTTAAATTCTCTGGCTTTCTTCATTAGCATCATTCTTCATTATATTACATAACATGCAAGTGGATGGAAACATGGACGTCCAAAGGTGGCACATGGTACGATCAAGCAAAACACTTGAGTCGGGTAATACCAGGGCAGTATAGTCGATGGGCTAAACAAACAGGCACTGCCTACCCTTGCGGAGGAATAGCGTTACAGTTTGTTAGCTTTAAATAAGGGTCTTGATACTTGAGAACGTCATAACAGAAGATTGTGTATGATTGTAGATGTTGCGAGGAATGTGTGCCAGGGTATGGTTATGTGGCGTTCCATCCACCTGAATCTATGAGAGAATAGCATGATGCTTTTAAAAATATTCCAGGTTAGTAGCTGAGTGGACAAATGCCTCGGATTCCCGCCGGGCATCGTGGGTTCAATTCCTCTGCTAGCTAAGTCCTCCATCATTGCACAAACAGCATCTTCCGCTTATTATGATGGCAGTAAGAGTTTTTCAAAGATTGTCTGGGTATTCGTTATTCGGGAATGTTTGTTTTTCCTTTTAAAAATAAATAAATTAAAAGAATAATTGCAGTAATATCCTGGAAATATATTCTTACTAGTTATTACTCGTGAAAAATCACGGGATGTAACTTGACATACGAGTATAATAAAGTGAAAAAGTAATAGTTGCTTTTATCGACTGACGTTGCTTCAATCGATTAATTTATTTAGGGCATCCGCGGTCGAGTGGTAAGACGTTCGACTACGAATCCAGAGGTCGCGGGTTCAAATTCGGCGAACTCAAATAAAATTTATTTAATCAATATGTGTCATAAGACATAAGACCTCCATTAAGAATCGAAACGTTGCTTGAACTGACTTTAACCGTGTTTGGTGGCCAGGTCTGAATAGCCAGGTTCTTCTTAACCTTCTTCTTCCTCATCTTCTTCCCTTCTTCACTACCTTTAACCTCAAAATATATCCCGATTGGGGATGCCATGGTCTTACTAGATCTAGACGGTTGGGAGCAGTTGAGACTCTTGTGCGGAATTACCTATTAAACAAATATATAAAAGATCCTCCCATTTCAAATAATAAATAGTGTCTGCATATCAAAATACATTGTGTATAGGTGGAGATTTGAAAGGATTGTTTTTTAAATTGTTTTTTTTTTACGTCCGTTAAAGGCTTTTAATCAAATATTAACATTTAAAAAAAAAAAACAATAAACTCATAAGCAGTGTAAAAAATACTGTAAAAGAAAATAAAAAGTGATATTTACTAACAGGTATAAAAATATTGTAAAGAAAAAGAACAAATAATATTGAATAAATAACAGGTTCAAAAATATTGTAAAAGAAAAGAAAAAATAATATTGAATAACAGGTTGAGAGTTAAATAGTTTCAACAATTAGTTTAACTCTACTATTTGAAAGAAACTGTAGTAAGGTATACTTATAGTGTGATATTGATTTGTTAAATATATCAACGACATCTAAGTATTTGTGTCTTAGATGTTGAATTCGTCGCATAGGCGTGTTAAATTATAATAAGATATTAAATTATTAAATTAAATTATCATAATATTATATATAAGATCATTTAAGATGAATTTAGGTGAACACCAGTTAAAAATTTTAAAATTTACACTTGTACGTATGAACCTATGGACGTAGGTACTCACAAAGTAAATTATTTATATATTACAAGGTCACACGTCCCCTTTACAAGCATTTTTTTCCGATTTCCAGACAGCAATTCCCACATTTCGCTACAGAATGAATTGAATAAACATTGTAACATTGCTTCGGTAATATAAAATGTTGCATAATGCAACAGTTGCACTTAACATCGTGCAATATTGAAACCGTAGTCATAATCACGCAATAGCTATGAACTTGAAATATCTGAAACAAACTCAACATTACTTCACCCAAGATGACAACACACGTTACCTAGCTTATTTTATATTTTCGTTGACAAACGCAATGTCGTCTTTGAATTTTAGCTAAAAAATGAGAATTATCTAAATACATTTTTTTTTAAATATATATATAAAAATAATATATATCATCGCCGGAAAGGCAAAAGAGCTGAAGCGCCATTTTTGGAATTTACACCAGAGCACTTTGAAGTTTTTTGTTATTTTACAATACAATTCAAGTCTTCAGTACCTGATTCAATGCTCTCACTGAGTTACCTGAAGCGACAAAAACCTAAAAAAGACCCAAACTTGTGTCGCTTGAGTGAAGCCTTCACCCAATTGGTAAATATATTTTAGATGGCTGAAGAGTCACAAAAGTCTTCAGAATCAAACGTAAGTCAGAGCATTCGATGCAGGAAAAAAACTGATAAAAACCGCATATTTAACTCATTTTTGACCAAAGTGTCGCTTAATCCCTTTTGCCTTTCCAGCGCCGATATGGGTACCTTATTATTTTCACAGGTAACAATAAACAAATCTAATTAGCTAAGGAAAAGGTGACATGTGAATCTGTTTTATTTTGTTTTTTTATGGGGAATACCGCACAAGAGTCTCAACTGCTCCCAACCGTTTATCACCAGCGAGACTGCGGCATCCACAATCGGAGTATGTTGTGAGGTTGAAGGTAGTGGAGAGGGAAATGAGATGAGAAAGAGGAAGGTTGGGAAGTACCTGACTCTTCAGATCTGATCACCAAACACGGCTAAAACCATTTCGAGTAACGTTTCGATTCTGAACGGTGGTCTTTCACCAGGGCGGTACTAAGAGTGTCTACCACTCTGGAACGTGCCGCAAATATACTACATTTTATTTTATATTAATTAAATGTGTTATAATACCTATTAGTTCAAAAAACATTATTTGCGCACGCTGGGTTTGAACCCTCGACCTCTATTTGAATGCTGTATACATGAGATCCGTGGGGCGTATGTGCGTTAAAAGCATTTATGACCGTGTTAAAAATGTGGATATCCGGAAAGAATGCAAGGCTGATGTATGCGTTATGAATAAGATAAGGGAAAGGACGCTTAGACGATTTCGGCATGTTTAGCGTATAAACTAGGAAAAGAGTGTGAGAAGTATATATGACGCGAAAGTGAATGGAAGAAAAAGTCAAGGACGCCCGAGGAAGATTTGGCACGTTCAAGTGAAGAGTCAGAATAACAGAAGAGTATGTATGAGACGATGTATGAATGTGGATGAAACAAGGAGTGTGTGCCAAGACAGAGTTGTTTGGCGGTCTATCTTCTCCGCCTACCCCTGCCGAGACACGGCCTAATCGTAAGTTAGTTTTTAGAAATGCGACGATTATTACATATTTCAAAGGAGATCAAATATCAGAAGAATGTTTTCTTTATCTATATATTTCTAGTTGAAATTCACTGAACAGATAATCTCAAGAAGTGTGATCTTAACCGATTCGATGAACTTATATCACCTGTGTACATTTGGTCTTTTGACTCCAAGGCCCAAAATATTCAATTAAAAAACTTCGATGGTTGAACATTTTTGATCAATTTCCGCAGAAGAAATCATTTATCGGTTTATCGGTTCAATTTTTGAATACATACAATCATTAATTTATTTAAAAATATATTGACATATTTTCAAAAGAAAAACCACAGCGATATAATAATAATTGGTTGGTTTATATAGCGCCGTTTTCGTGACAGAAATATCACCTCAAGGGCGCTTTACATCATAATTAACATAATATTAAAACTAAGACTTATTACTAACTAATAACTAGTGACTAACATGTTTACATTAACACATATATATATACGAGTAGAATGGTTGTTGCCCGTGCTGTCGGATCTAGGAAAGAAAAAAATGCAGTAAGTATTAGTAAAAATATACATATATTTAAACTATATATATATATTTAAACTTAGGAAACTATACATATATATTTAAACTACATATAAATTTAAACTATGTATAGTACTCGGACTGAGTGATCAAAACTCTAGTGAAGCAAATTGACGTTATTATGGGTGTGATAATTAAAAAAGGTGTTTTTTAGTTTTGCTTTGAATTTTGTTTAAATTAGTTAAAAATATTACGGTAACGCCGGCGTGTCATCTTGGGAACGAAAGGAAACGGTCTTGATTGACAATAATGAAATAATACATCGTGATATCCAGTACTAGAACTACTTGTATGAGATGTTTCGTTGTTTATTGTTGTAGCGTTGATGGAACTTCCGCCATGACAATATTATATTGTTTACAGCGCTATGGACGTCTATGGTCCATCGTGTAATCTGTAGATATATTGCGATAAATCTCTCTAGTTCAACCGACGTACATCAGTAGAAGAGTGGTAGATACTCTCAGCATCGCCCTGGTAAGACTCCACCATTCAACTAAACAGACCTTGGTGACAGAGCACAATTCAGAACTGCAACGTTGCTTGAGATGGCTTTAGCCGTGTTAATGACCAGATCTGAGTAGTGGGAGTATGGCATCCTCAATCAGGGTATGAAGTGAGAAAGGGAGGGAGATGGGGAAAAGTTAGTTAGTTAGTTAAGTCATTAGAAAGTAGCTGGCTATTCCGATCTGGTCACCAAACACGGCTAAAGCCATTTCAAGCAACGTTTCGATTCGGAATAGTGGTCTTTTACCAAGGCGATACTTAGAGTATCTACCACTCTGGAACGTGCCGCAAATATATTTTTATAAGAATTAAATGGGTTTTGACGCATATTAATTAAATAAAAATTATTGGCGCACGCCGGGTTTGAACCCGCGACCTTTGGATTCGCAATCGAGCGTCTTACCACTCGACCTGAATACCTATGCCCTAGTGCTAGCCACGCCCAGGTCTGCCGAGTCCGGCAAAAATCATTAAAAACTGACTAAACTGCCTTAGAAATACCACTCTATGTACTCTAAGATTGGCACTCATCTCCCAACTGCGCAGTGAAATCGCAATATCAGTGACTCGGAGCGCATGACAGCGACAGCACTTCCACCTGCCGTGCACTAGTTATTCGAGCAATATGTTAATAAAATTAATTAACTAACATTCTATCCAGTTTGAATAAAAACTTAGGTTAAATCAGGCCTGTAAACGCTATATTATACCAACAAGGGCGACCAAACTCAACGGTATGGCGTATTTTACATTTGTAGATGGTCAACAGTTGTGTACTATTATAGTATATAGAGTGGTATCTATCCAAGGCAGTGTAGTCAGTTTTTGATGATTTTTACCTGACTCGGTAGACCTGGGCGTGGCTAAGACTAAGGCTAGGGTATTTATTCATCCATTCATATCACATATCGACATAATGTGTTTGTTTATTCGTATAACCACTTTTTTACGATATTAATATCAACAAAAATATAGCATCTAACCTAAAAAACCGTTTATTTGTGTCAAGTTTAGTGGCATAGTAAAAAATGTGGGCGGAGTCCCGCGGTGACCCAGGAGCCCAAGATCATTGTGACAGTACATAGAAGCGGAGGATTATATTTGTTGTCTCTTTCTCTCTCATGGTGTACGACGTAAGAACCCGGAGAAAGTGATTTATCGCAAGTTTTTATCGGTTTGGTAAAAATAATTAGCTTTCTCTCCATACATTATTTCTCCAAGGTTCCAATACAATACCCCTGATTCCTAGAATCACATATCTAGCATCAATAGTGCCTACACTATCTATAAAACACACATTTTATCTTCAATTCTAAATAAATTCCGCTAATTGGAATAAATTTAATTACATTCTTGAAAGTCCATTTATTTTTATTTTTTTTAGTTATATACTTTAACATTTAATACTTCACATTTAATAAACCTACCATTTATAACAATATGTTTCTTTTGTACTACCATGTAATAACTTTGTTCTATTTTTCATTTAATTTTATCTTTTTAATCTATCTAATTATTTCTTTTCTTCTTTTTCCTTTTTATCATTTTTTTTATTTTATTTTTTATTAATATGAATTATTAATTATGAGTATTAATAATTATTAATTATAAAATATTTACATTTAATATTATTTAATTTATGTACACTGCTTCTGTCTCGACACAGGATTATTCTAGTGAGACAGAAATGGACCAAACCCATGTTTTTTTTTAAATATTTTAACAAGAATAAATAAATATTACATTTGGACTTTACAACATTGAGATACGATTTCCAAAAAAATACAAGGCTTTTAACTTCTCTTAGATTTAAGGAAGTTCTTTGAAAATTTCAACATCCTTATATTAAATATTATTTTAAGTTTCTCAAAAATGTTAACTTCTCGTATGGCAGAGGCGTGCATTCCATAAAGGCACATATACCCTGCTGTACTCACATATTCAATAATGTGAAATTATTTTTTTTAAATTATTCTTTCGAAAATACGCACGAAGTTCAGGTAATCGCACCGCCCCGAGCGCCCCACCGTCCTATTACCGTATAACATGTCAAAAGCAGTAACTACACATGCCCAAATGCTGCCAACGTTTGAGTAGATTCTATATTCACTAGACTACACAAAATATGTGTACGGTGATCTGATACGTGTTCAAGTGGCTCGTTTGTGTTAGTGTCTAAGGCAGTGCTTTTTAAAAAGACGGCCTCCGTATTCGAGAGGTAAGACGTATCTAGAGTTCGCGGGTTCAAACCCGGCCTGCGCAAATTTGTTTAATTCATATGTGTCATAACATATTTTATTTACATATAATAATATATAGTATGTTTGCGGCACGTTCCAGAATGATAGATACTCTAAGTACCGCCCTGGCGAAAGACCACCATTCAGAATCGAAACGTTGCTTGACATGGCTTTAGCTGTATTTGGTGACTATATCTGAATAACCAAGTACTTTCAAACCTTCCTCTTTCCCCTCCGCACTACCTTCTACCGACGTACCCCATTTGGGGATGCCATAATCTCACTGGCTCTAGACGGTTGGAAGCAGTTGGGACTCTTGTGCGGTATTATCTATAAAAAAAACATTTATGAACAAATCCAATGGCAATCAGTGACATCTGTTGATCTGTCTGTACTATCGATTAATCCGCTATTTGTATTAGTGCCTACCCTAATTAAAATCTTTGTGCACGTCACGGTCGCAGGGTGGCCATTAGCCATAAACAGTGCTAATAATACAAAAAAAAAATAACATATAATCGGACCGCATATGGCTATATGACTTATAAATAAATACTAGGGTATTATACACTGAACTTTGACACACACTAAGCATGTTTAATTGGAGTGCATTATTATTGTCTTAGTATAACTGCTGCAGCATAATATAGATCGCATTCCTTTGTCCATAATTATTTCTAAACGCTTAGCATGACCCGGAGAACAGATACGACAAGTCGAGATAACCCCTAAATGGTATAAGTAGATGTAGTGCAGCAAATGGACATAAAATAACAATGTATCCCCCACGGACAGGTTCATTAACAGTCGAACTGTTGACAACTCTAATCGCACTCTGACACGCTTTGCTTTATAGTACATTCTTAATCGTACGTTGTCGATTTGTTTCATTCTTGGAGTATGAATATATATAACGAGAGAGTTAAATATTTTTACCCAATTAATACAAATTTTACGTCGTATACCGTGAGAGAGAAAGAGACAGCAAAAGTCCTTACATAATATTTCAGCACTTCTAAGAATGTAAAGATGTCTCCTTCCGCGCTAACTTCACATCATCAAGTCGTATAACTTACGTCAACGGATTTTGAGGTTATTTCCTATATTTGTGTGGATTAAAAAACTTGCAGTGGTTTTACAAATAAATCAAACATGATGGTGATGTGTGCTATGCGTGAATGTTCAAATAAGACCTAACAAAGATTTGAAAATATCACTTTTCATAGGTATTTTAACAGTTTCAAATATTTTTGACCGAACTTTAGAATTTTCACATTTTTATTGATATAAAGACATAAAATCAACAAAAAGCTTCCATCATCTTTAGGCGAACCTTCTGTTATCAATGTGTGTGTAATATTTTGACTTAATAAATCATTTTAATAGTGTATTGATATTGTTTTGTTTAATGTGTTCAAACATTTTTTATAAAAATGTCCGAATTCCATGTGGGCGGTAACTAATAGGCTTTCCAACATCCTTTAACATATATTTGTCTCTTTTTATCGAGTCAGTATAAAGTCAACCGACCTGACTACACTGTTTCGCAAAAGTACCTCTCCATACATTCTTACTCCAAGGTTTCATTTATGTCGAGTAGAAATATTAACCCCAAAAGTACACACTACTCTAGATATACTTAAATTGATGAGGGGCGTTCCCAAAAAAAAAATGGACGGAGACCTAAGAAAAGAAAAAAAAAATTTCTTTAATTTATTTTTTATTGTACATATAAGATTTATTAAATTAAGAAAAAAATGATCACCATTTGTTTACAGTTAGGTGAAGTCAAAATGATAAAAACATTTAACTAATTATTCGTTTCAATAAAGCTTTGATTCAAGATGAGTTAAACAAAGATTCGACGTGTTTATTGACACAATATCGGGTCAGTAAAAAAAATATGCTCGTCGACGGCTTCCTTGGTTAAAACACTCGACTACGAATCCAGCGGTCGCGAGTTCAATTTTGGCGTGCACAAATACATTTTATTTAATTCATATCTGTCATACACATTTAATTGATTTAAAATAATTTTAAAGCTTATTAGCGGCAGGTTCCAGAGTGGTGGATATATTGGAGGAAGTATTGCCTAAAAGACCACCATTAAAAACCGGAACATTGCTTAAATGGCTTTAGCCATGTTTGGTGACCAGGTCTGAACAGCCAGGTACTTTCCATCTTTCTTCTTCCCCATATCTTTCCTCTTCCCACTACTTCTCTCACTTGTCTCACAACTGGGATGCTATAGTCTCACTGGCTTTAGACGGTTGGGAGCAATTAGGGCTCTAGTACAGTATTAACTATAGAATAGATAGAAAGGACACGGTATTGAGTTGGCTATAGCAGACCTAGAAGGGTGTTTTGCCAAAGGTCTTTACTATAATCAATTCTGATCAACATATAACTTTAATCTCTTATATTTTTAGGAGTAACTCATTCATTGTATAGAAAAGTTAGATTTGGTTTTTACCTCTAATGTTATTGCTGAAAAACTATTCGAAGTTTCAAAATATGTAGAAAATGGTTAGTTTTATATAAATTACTTATATCTCGAGAGCATTTTCGGAAAAACATTAGGTATTTATGTTACAGTATTAATTCAAAAATGAACTCGGGCAAATCGTCCATCTTTCGTTCAAACGTTTTGTCACCTTGAAATTTAATTATTTTATTGAAGATAACCCCCACGGTTATCATTTGGAGAAGGAGTAAAATAAGGTTAGTTATGTGATATTGATTTACTCGGGGCACGTGTTGCACGTGCTTATTCTTAATGCCAGTGGCGGCTCGTGACTAGTACTAAGATTAAAAAAAACTTCATTATTGACGACGTTTTTTTTTCTAAATTTCATATTTTTGTATGAAGATTTTTCTGTAAGCAATGCAGCGCACTTCCAAAATTGAAAAATCGTGAAAATCTTCAAGTAATATTTTTTAAATTTAAATAACATCGTGTTTTTCAATTTCAGCACTCAAGCACACTAAAAAATCATGAGCCACCACTGAGTGTTTCATATTTCAATAGGAATAAATATTATTTTGTTTAAAAGAAAGACAAACATTTCCGGGTTACGAATAACCTGACAATATTTTAAAACACTCCTACTGCCATCTTAAGAAACGGAAGATGTTGCTTGTGCAATGATGGAGGACTTAGCCAGCAGACGAATTGAACGAACGACGCCTGGGTGGGAATCCGACGCGTTTGTCCACTCAGCTACCGACCGGTCGAAAATAATTATAATTTTGAATTAAATATTATCATTTTTTTCAGTCTTCCGTTTGGAATGATTACATAACTTAGCATATTATCAGCAAGAGATTAAACAATTTAGGAGCAATAGAAATAAAGAAAGCCATTAAAATTAATAGTCGTATTCTTAATAATCACGTAAATTTGTCCTGTAGTCCTATATTAGGTATATTTCTCGTAAACTCATAAAACTTTTCATTATTATTTTATTTCTTTCTCAGTTGACGTTTTGCCTCTTTTACTTCATATTATCTGTCTCTTTCTCTCTGTTCTTTTGTTATAATTTAAATTTTATTCTTTTGTTTTCTTATTCTTCTCTTATTTTATTTTATATTATGTTCTCCCTCTGTATGTACGAGTATAAATGGCCACACACTATTTTTTTGTTAAATTTTTTACCCTGATGATGTTTAAGCTAAGCGAAATTGGTCGATCATAAAAATTAAAGTTAAATATGTGGTCCTATACAAAGCTATTATTTAATTTTCATTAAATATGTCAAACCACAAAGTGATAGCCATCGACGAAAATATAAAAATAAAATTAAAAATCATAACTCAGCGTTTACTCTATTTTTATTGGTAAGAACATTCATTGAAAATGTACAAAAAATCTTGACCTTCAGAACTTGCGTCAAATTATTGCATTATTCGTATTGCCTATTGAGTTGGTCGTTTTATACATAAGGTTATTTCTTAACAAAGCCTTTTTTCACATTTTATCATACATTATTATGAAAATTGTTTGCATTAATTTAACTGCGTTCGTATTGACCTGTCCCAAGGTGAACATAACCTTACTTTCAATAATATACCTTCAATTAGTTCATGTTGAATCGGAATCACTTATTTTGACCGTCGAAACGCAGTCAAATTGACTAATCGCACGCAAGGCAATTGTGTACTTAGATATTGCCTATCTTTGCTGTATTATCTATTGGCAATTGTTTAAGCAAAGGATCCGTGATAACAACATGTTTGTAGGTCATGGTGTTTTTAGTTCAAGGAAAACGATAATTGTTAAAAAACCAAGAAAATACGATGAAGTCAGGTAGTTCGTCCTAAGACCCCGCAGTTAAACCAAATAACAATAAAAATAGTCCAGTTTTTTACTGTTGCAGTGAGCCGTGAAACCCTTGACATTTGTTTAGATGGTTTCACTTGTAGTTCCGTGATTTTATCGTTTTAACTTATTTTTTTGATTTTTCATCTTTTTTAATATAATTAACCTATTTATGAAATATGGAATTAAATGATAATGGACATAGAAGTATTTTTATTCAACAATTAAAATGTTGTAATTTTATTTTTTATTAATTACAACATAACATTTTGAAAAACAGATATGTTGAAAAACAATAATATTTTATATTCGTTAAAAGCATAAACTTAGTGGCTTGCCATATTTATAAATATACATTCTCCAGATACTTCAAAACATACATTTTTTGATCGTGTGCAGAATTTATCTCTACATATGTTTCTTCCAGAAGAGATATTATTATCATATATTATCTAAAGGTTTAAAATATAACTTAAATTATAATAATAATAATATTCACAACGCTATTGAAAATGTGGCAGTAGATATTGAAAGTGCGTTAACCAATCAACCTAAAACACATCAATATAAAAGTGCGGAAATCATTAAACATCAAATAACAAAAATTACAAAAGGTCACTAATATGGAGAATATACACATTGAAAACATTCGTAGAATTTTAGATGAAGAAAATTTAGTGCTCACCAGGTCGGATAAAGATTAATTTAATTTTGTCCTGATGATGGAAGGGTACTTCCGAAACCGGTAGACAAAATATTATATTAAATAAAAAAAGTGGTTAAAAACAAAGTGTATGTGTTCTATTTACAATAATATTTTATTCACAGTCTTCCTCACTAGAGATTTTTGTTCCGAGGGGGACTGTAGATTACTGCGTTGGTGTCACTGGTTCTATGATTACTTCATAATCTTTATAATTTCCTCGTCTTCATGGTTTTTTATCCACTTTTGTATGTTACTCTTGAACATTTGCATTTCGGTGGCATCTCTAATACGATTTGGGAGAGCATTATATAATTTGGCAGCATGGAACTTGTGGTTTTTCTGGCCGAAAGATGTGTTCAATCTTGGAATGTTGATTTTATTTAAGGTTTTTGTTCTTGTAGTGTGAGCGTGTTGGTCAGTAAGGTACTCACTCTTTCTTTTAAAATTAATTAGAGCATTTTTTGTGTATATTTTTGTGATACTGAGAACATTAAAGTTTAAAAAGATTCTTTTGACGGAGTTCTTGTAGTTTTTTATTAGATATTAAATAATTATTTTAAACGGATATGATTTCAGTTGATCTGAAAACAGTCACATTTCCAAAATGGTTCTTAAAAGTACTTTTTTCTAATCCTTCAAGTGCCAAAAAAATTAGAATAACATGAAAAACTTCACTCACTTACAAAACTGTCAATTTTTATCATTTATTTTTATATGTAAATACCGCACAAGAGTCTCAACCGTCCAGAGCCAGTGTTACTATGGCATTTTCCAGTAGGTATGTTGTGAGGCTGAAGAAAGTGAGAAAGGAAAGGAGATGGAGAAGAGAACAAAGTGAGGTACCTGGCTAATCAGATATAGTCACCTTACATTCCTAAAGCTATTTTAAGCAAAGTTTTGAATCTGAATTGTGGTCTTTCACCAGGGCCTTTGACGGCTTCCGTAGTCAAGTGGTAAGACGCTCGACTACGAAGCCAGAAGTCGCGGGTTCAAACTCGGCGTGCACATTTAAAAAAAATTAAAATGTGTCATAACACATAAAATAATATCAAGTATATTTGCGGCACGTTCCAGAGTGGTAAATACTCATAGTATCGCCCTGGTGAAAGACCACCATTCAGATTCAAAACGTTGCTTGAAATGGTTCCAGCCGTGTTTGGTGACCAGATCTTAATTAACCAAGTACCTCCCAACCTTTCCCTTACCTATCTTCTTCCCCTTTTCCCTAACTTCAGCCTCACAACATACCCTAATCGGGGATGCCGTAGTTTCACTGGCTATAAAACGGTTGGAAGCAGTTGGGACTCTTGTACGGTATTCACTGTAAAAAAAATGGCAATTCTGAGAGTATCTACCACTCCGAAGTGTGCCGCAAATATATTATACATTAATTAAATATGAAATGTGTAAAATTAATTAGTGCACGCCGTGATTGGAACTCTCGACATTAGCATGTACGCATTCGTTTAACATCGATATTTGTCGATCACTTTATTTTGAACTCCATCTTTACTAAGAAACCCCATGTACACATTCACTTCAACACCTTTTCGTGTTATTTGTGTACATACATTTTAATGAGGTATTTGACGGAAATGGATAAAAGGAATTTGTAACTTATTTTATGGTAAAATTGCCAATAAATGCCATAATTAACTGTTTCCAAATTGTCAATGTGTATTCAACTCTTTTTCATCTGTGCAATTAGATTATTAATAGCAGAATTTCCATAACTCAATAAGTGTTTGAAACAGTTTTAAGAATACCTGTGATATACTCGAAATGGTTAAATTAAGTTTTTTTTTTATCTTAGCAGAGATCGGCAACAAATAGTTTGAGGAATACATGCCACGATTTAAATAATCAATCGGGTCATGTCTAGAGTCTAAAACAGAAGAATTTATAAGACTAACTGACCATCAAGCCGTTCCTCCGCATGGGTAGGAAGAGAAGACGGACCGCCATACATCTCGGTCTTGGCACACACTCCTTGCTTCATTCACATGGCCCAACTCAAGTATTTGATTCACTTGACCGTGCCATATCTTCCTCGGGCGTCCCTGACTTCTCCTTCCATCTACTTTCGTATCGTATATTCTCATCCCACTACTTTCTTCGTTAATTTGCTCTACGTGTCCAAACCGTATAAGCGTCCCTTTCTTAATCGTATCTAATACGCTTGCATCAGCCTTGCATTTTTCCGGATATCCACATTTTTAACACGGTCATACATGGTTTTACCGCACATACGCCTCAGAGATTTTATTTCAACAGCATTCAGTCAACTTTCATCTCGGCCCGACTCAAGTATTTGTGGTTTACTTGATTGTGCCATGTCTTCCTCGGGCGTCCCCGAATTCTTCTTCCATTCACTTTCGCATCTTATATTCTTCACACTGCTTTCTTCGTTCATTCGCTCTACGTGCCCAAACAATCGAAGCGTCCCTTTCTTGATCCTATTCATCTATAAAGCCTTGCATTCTTTCCGGATTATACTCATTTTTAACACGGTCATACGTGGTTTCACCGCACATACGCCTCAGGGATCTCATTTCTACAGCGTTCAGTCTACTTTCATCCTTCCTTTGCCAGTTCATTGTTTCACTGCCATACATCAGGGTTCGTATAAGCATTCCATTGTAGACTGCTGGCTTCACTTCTTCAAACATTTTTTTTATTTGCGCCAACAGTGTTCAGTCCTCCATTAATGGCGTTTCCTGCATTCACCCTTCTTTTATTATCCTTATCAGCCTTTCCGTCTCTCGTAAATATACTTCCTGAATACACAAACTCATCCACTTGCTTTAAATTTTCATTATTCACAATTATTTGTACGCTATTCTCTTACTCTCTCTTTCAAAAACCACGACTTTGGACTTACTTACATTCATCATTGACTCATTTTGCATTATATAAGACGATGTATCACATATCGCTGTAAACAAGGAGTGCGTGCTAACATAAAGTAATATGGTTGTCTATTCAACATTAAACACATTGATGTTTATGCATAAAATGAAGAAAAACTTGCCGCCCAAATATTTTTCTGATAAAATTATCTTCAATGTTGATATTCACAAACATAATACAAGGGCATGCAAAGTAATCAGACTACAAGAAAAAAATTAAGCCAAACAAAATAGTTTACTACATAAATGGATGAAATCTTTTAATGCGCTGCCGGAAACCATCAAAATAATTCCAATCAATAAATTCAAAATAGCCTGTACGAACTACGAGTATTTAAAATACATTTAAATCAAAACAATAAGTAGGATATAAGTTTAATCATTATAAAGTCAAAAAGAAAATGAAATAATTAGATATTTCGTAAACTTTAATGTACAAGTAACTAATATAAAATAAATAAAACAAAAACTAAAAATTCTCTCTGCATACGCCTGCGGAAATATTACGTAATTGTTTGGTCGTTACTCAAGATATGCAGTTTTTCTCTTCGTGATTGTGAAAAGTAGTTAAATGCTGAAATAATATTATCCGTCGAAACCTATGCTAACACACGAAAACAAGTGTTTTGCCGCGACCGAGATTTTAATGCCGGAATTTACCGCTAGCCGGGTCTCTGTACTAACCACGTATAACCAGTATAACCACCGAGTCTTTGTACTAACGTATGGTATTTGAACATAACATAACACATAAATATTATCAACATTAAGTTAACCCAATAAATGCATGAGGGGAACTCAGCACTTCCTAATGTTAAACTTAAAAACATTGCTACACAGAAAATCATTTTTCCGAATCTAAATAATTAAAGAACAAGTCTAAATCGTAATAAAATCATTTAAATGCTTTTTTTTTAGACAGACATTTTTGGGTTAGAATTAACTGAATTTGTTATCCTCTTACTTCCCTAATTATAAGCAAAAATGTTTATTTTGCAATGATAGAGGACTTAGCTAGCAGATGAATTAAACCCACAACCCCTGGGTGGGAACCGGAGGAATTTGTGCACCCGGCTATTAGTTACATTACATATTTATTTACTTTTAAACCTGCGGAAAAATGCAAGTATCGTGGTAGGTCATTCATAATGATAAAACAATGACCTCAATCTCAAATAAACGTTAACGTAAACAAACCTCTTTTCTGTTATTCCCAAGGTCACTGACGATATTGGCCTCATTGTTAGCAATAAATGATCAATGACCTAATGTTTACAGTTACATAAAAAGCATCGGTCAATAAAAGAAACTAATAGCATGACGATTGTAAAATATGGTAGTGGTAAATCACTTCAAATTGATTTGAACAAGCAGATCGAATTCATGGAGTTTATTTGCATCATGATATCTAATGATATGATAGATGCATCTGCAGGAGTACGCAGACATAATGGAACACCACCCCTCCCGTTTTCGTATGCATTATACACTTGGTAAACAAACAAAAAGGATATTATTTTATTTTTATAGTGAATACCGCACAAGAGCCCAACTGTTCCCAACCGTCTAGAGCCAGTGAGACTATGGCATCCTAAATTGGGGTATGTTGTGAGTTTGTAGGTAGTGGGGAAGGATATGGGTAAGAAGAAGGTTGGGAAGTACCTGGCTATTCAGATCTGGTCACCAAACAGGGCTAACGCTATTTCAAGTAACGTTTGCGTTCTGAATGGTGGTCTTTCACCAGGGCGATACTTAGAGTATCTACCACCACGGAACGTGTGTGAATAGGCTTTACATTATTTTAGATGAGTTAAATGTGAACAAATATCAATTAAATACAATTTATTTGCGTACGCCGGGTTTGATCCCGCGACCTCTGGATTTGTAGTTAAGCGTCTTACCACTCGACCACTGAGGCCGTCAAATCCTCGTCTCAACAAAATACTACGTCCAATACCTCGACATCAGTATTTTTAAATATTTTTCAGTTAATAGCCATTGAATATCTGGGTGCTACGATCGAAATATTTAACACTTACCGCTTTCTTTCATAAAATATAAAAAGGGCAAACAAACCTCTAGTCTTTCTTTAATATTTAATAATAGACTAATGTTGTTTAATATTTCAGAATTATGAAAATAGACCGCGTTATTGGATTGGCTTTTTGCCTAAAAAAAATAAAGGTTCAAGACCTTAGTAATTGATTAGACCTTGAATCTACCAAAATGTGAGCATTTGGAAAATAGGTAAATTGGCCCTTCGACTAAAAAGGTTGTGTATCACCGACGCATATTAATCAGTCTCTTGAAAATTAATAAGCAACCTGCATCATTATATATTCATTTGATATTACCATGTCTTGCTGGAATATTTTTACTTTTCGAATTTATATAACAGATAGATTATGATAGAACAGAAATTGCTATTTTGGTTTATTTTCGTAATTTAATCTAAATATCTAAAAAGCTGTTAAGCAAATGTTGCCCTTAACATTTAAAAAAATTATCAGTTAACAAACAATCATTTATTGTAAACGGATCATAAAATCACCGCTTTCAACATACAATGTAACCCATCTTATATGGTTTTTTACGAGAGAGATGAATAAAGTTATATTACCAGTCAAAAAACTTCCTTATCTCGACAGAAAACAAAATCATGATATCGCCGCTGGAAAGGCAAAAGGGCTTAAGCGACTTTTTGGTAAAAAAAATGAGTTATATATGCAGTTTTGAACAAGTTTTTTTTTCTACATCAAATGCTCTGTTTCTCATTTGATTCTCATGGCTTCTGTGGCCCTTCAGCCATCTAAAATATATTTACCATTTGGGAGAAGGCTTGACTCAAGCGACACAAGTTTGGGACTTTTTAAACTTTTTTTCACTTCAAGTAACTCAGTGAGAGCATTGAGTTACCGGAGTTAACTTTTTTTTCAAAATCCAACCAATTACTGATGACTTCTGAATTTTATTGTTAAACAAACAAAAAACTTTAAAGTGCTCTGGTGTAAAACTTCCCAAAATGGCGCTTTAGCCCTATTACCTTTCCGGCGACGATATGGCAATATTCATCAATAAAATAACTCATTGTTGACACAAAAGAATGTATAAAACTTCGTAGTTTAAGTAAGGCATGAACCAGTCTGAAGATGATTGTAACAGGTTGAATCCAGTTCAATTAACAATAATAATTAACAGTGGAATAAAAATGATAATTTATTTTATTATGTCATTAAACAATCAACTTTACTTTAATCAATTCCACAATAATTAATGTTGAATAATACGTAAAAAGGTGTTCTTTGTGAAAAACAACCTTAGGTGTGCCTTATAATTAGATAAATTAAAAACAATCTTGATATGTTATTCAACTCTCCACCTAAAACTAATAACTGTGTAATTACTTGAAACTACAGCTAATTATTACAAATATATAATAACTTCAATGTTTTCTACATTCTTAACCTTTAATCCTACAATAAGCAAAACTGATGGTATTAATACAATAAGCTTGTGTCGAACATGGTTCGTTTAATCGCCGTGTGTGGCGCTAACGTCTGCAAAATTATTCGTACACTAGTTGAGGTAAAATATTATTCAATTTAGGCAACATATCACTCCAAAAAATGGGTTTTAAGATTGACATTTTTATTAATCGTGATGAATCTTTGACAAAAATATCATTCTGTTTCCGAAGGTGAACTCAGAATTAAAATAATTTATATTTCAGATTAATAAAAACTAACCCTTCCCTTTCATAATCTTACCGCAAATCGATTCCATATCGTTTTACAGCTGTAAGGACCAGATTTTATATTTCTTGGCGATTTTTTTTTTAAAGAAAGACAAACATTCCCGGGTTACGAATAACCTGACAATATTTGATAAATTCCTACTACCATCATAAGAAGCGGAAGATGTTGCTTGTGCAATGATGGAGGACTTAGCCAGCAGAGGAATTGACCGCACGACGCCCGGGTGGGAATCCGACGCGTTTGTCCACTCAGCTACCGACCGGTCAATTGGTTACTTCCGTAGATATTAATTTTAAAACATTTTATTTCATAGTAATATCTTGACGGCCTGCATAACACATTTAATTGATATAAAATAAAACATAGTATATTTGCGGCACGTTCCAGAGTGTTAGATACTCTAAGTATCGCCCTAGTGAAAGACCACCATTCAGAATTGAAACGTTGCTTGAAATGGCTTTAGCCGTGTTTAGTAACCAAGTCTGAATAGCCAGGTACTTCCCAACCTTCCCTTTTCTCATCTCCTTCCTCTTCCCACTACTTTCAGCCTTACAACATACCCCTATTGGGAATGCCATAGTCTCACTGGCTCTAGACGGTTGAGAGCAGTTGAGACTCTTGTGAGGTATTCACACAAAAAAAAAAACAGAATTAATAAAATAAACACCCCCCCACCCCTGTTTTTATTTAAACATCCGTTATATTTATCACAACCAGAGTTGACCCGAACATAGTACTCACACATATGCTTTTCTTGCATACAGCATGATTTCAACTTATTATTCGACTTCAAAGAAAATTCCAGTGAAATGGAAAACACTGAGGCTTAAATTTTTATTTCATAATAAGAAAACACTGATTTTTTCATCACTAAAAACAATAAGCAGGCGAGAAAAACCAGGACTGTTTCTCAGTGACGCTTGGCAAGAACATCACTACCAGAAGTAAATGCATATGCACCAATACACACAATCCTTAGATTATTTCGTATGGGTCAACTCGAATTGCGGAATTTATAAGTAACAACATTACGAGTATACTGTTTTATATTAAAACATACGCTCTATTGAGATTTTCTCAAGTCAGGCATTTTACGATTTCTTTATTATTTACTCGGATAATGACATTGATTATGTTACATTAACAGATAATTAACCTGGGAATTATCTCAATTGTTGATTATAATTATAATTGTGTTACTACTTACCAATGTTCATAAGATTTTTCTACTGTATTTAAATAAAGATAATTTTATATCACGGAAATCATGCAATCCCTGTCACGTTACGAACTTATGTCAATTAGGTACCTGACAATCGACAAATTATAATCTAAGCGTGTTATTAAGATAGATAGGGTGTCTTGCATCGTTGATGAGCCATCGGAACAATCAGTCAATCGAGTTGTCTTAGCAACCATTATGTAATAGCTTTTTTTCTTTCTTTTTTTTAAAGAACGACATATATTCCCGGGTTACAAATAACCTGACAATATTTAAAAATAACTTCTACTGCCATCATAATAATCAGAAGATATTGCTTATGCAATGTTGAAGGACTTAGCTAGCAGAGGAATTGAACCCACGATGCCCGGATGGGAATCCGATGCATTTGTCCACTCAGCTACTAACCGGTCAAAACTTTCCTACCCGGCTTCGCTTAAGATTTAAACACACTTTTAAATAGCTGTTTTGTCATTTAAGTATTGACGATGAGGAGCTCCAATAACTTTTTTGTTTGTTTGTTTTTTTGTTTTTTTTTTGTTTTTTGTTTGTTTGTTTTTTTGTTCGGTTTTTTTTTGTTTTTTTGTTTTTTTGTTTTTTTGTTTTTTTTTTTTTTTTGTTGCTTGTGCACAATCTTTATTCACGTCTATCTTAAACAGCAGTTTTTCTCAACGTTTTCTTTGTTCATTTTTTTTATACACGCAGTTGAAACCGTGCAATGCTTAGCATTTCACATGGTTGGACAGATATCATAATTTATTGAAAAACACATATGTATACATATTTACAGATAATCTAGCAACATTTAAATAACGTATATTTTCAAAAAAATTATTTTTTGTAGTAATATTTCCCATTGAATTTTATATTTGCTGTAAAATCAAAAAAATTAAACTAAATATTCAATAAAACCAAATACTAACCGTCTTACTTCTTAGATTTTTACGCGCCGGTTCAGCGTTGGTGTAGTTACACTGGACGTAGACCATTAAATTAGACGCATGAGCCGTAGTTATAAGGCAAGTTTTTCGCTATTCCCACCTTACAGCACGCGTAACATTTACACCTCGTTTATAGGTAAAAGGTTTGTCACAAATTTTCAATAGGATATACAGCCAATAGCGTCCATTCCAGTAATGAATAAAATATAATATTTTATTCCATAGATTCACTTCAAACTGTACCAGTCTGAAAATGCCCGCTACAAGGTGAAACCGGTCCGATGATGGTAAAAAAAAAGTGGAACAAAGTTTAAAATGTGATATTATCAAAACCTTAATAGGTAAATAGAGGAGATATATCTTTGCTAAACAGTGTAGTCAAGATTGTTGATTTTTTCCTGAATCGAGCGTGGCTGTAGCTTTTATGGACACACTTTTATACATCCATTCATTGGATATGTCCACATTATGTTTTATTTATTTGTATAACCACTTTTTCACAGTATTGTTATCAACAAAAATAAGGGATATAACCTCAAAAACAAAACGCAGTGCGCGGAGTCGCCGGAGTCAAAGTAGTGCGATATTATGTGAGAATTTGTCTTGTCTTTTTCTCTCTCGTGGTTTACGACATAATAACCCGAAAAAAGTGATTCTTCGTAAATTTGTATAGGTTGGGTAAAAAAAATTGGCAATCTCTCCATACGTATTCTTACTCCAAGATAAATACAGTGATAAAGTTATTTTATTAAACTTTTTAATACTTTCATTTCAATTTTGGGAAAAGGTTTATTTATTTATTATTTATCTTTCAACTTACCTTTATTTTTTTATACGAGTAGTTTACATACATTGTTTTATGACAAATAAAAACCAATTTGGTAATCTATTGAGGCATAGTGTACTGGTCGTATAGGTATCATAATGATATCTGTATAGCATCGGCAATTAAAAAGTCGGTATATCCCCAATATGAAACAATTAACAGATAAGTTTTTTATCATCAATTTTGTTTGCAAAGGTGAAAAATAAACATATGAATTATATTGTACTCACAAAACAAATTATGTTTACATGTAATCAATTGGTACATTTCAGTCGCTGAACGTAATTACGCAATTATTCTAATAGAGCAGCTATCCGCAAATTTAACAAAACTGTTATAATTTCGCTTCATTTGTAGTGGATAATTGATGGAGTTCACATCACCGTGAATGTTGCCATTATGCATAATTCACAGACAACCTGCTTTATGCCAAAATACGAATAATAGTTTGAAAATAATGCTTGATTTAGGTCTGCAAATGCGTAAAAAACATTTTATAAAATTAATAGGCGTTTTGATACCAACCCTAATTTATGATACGAATGTTGAGATTGGCAAAAGAAAGACAGCTTAAATTGGATTCCTGAGACGTATGAGTGACAACACTAGTGTCAATCTTATTCTACCTAAACAATGCAGTAGTTATTTGAAACTGTTGATTCGTGGTGGAATTCCTTTTTAATGATTTAATAAAACAAATTCATAACTTTATTCCACTTTTATTTTATGACTGGACCGGTTTCAGCCTATGACGGCCATCTTCAGACTAGTACATGTTGTTGTTAACCTACGGCTTATAAACTATTTTTGGGGATGTCAGGGGTAGTAAACAATGATTTTACTTTAATTATATTCATCAGTATTGTTGCATGATTTTAATAGTTAGCAATAAATTAAAAGCTACTTTTAATTTATTGGTATTATTTTTTATTTTTTATTATTTTTATAAATCTATCTGGAATATTTATTTATTTGCAGTAGTTTTTATTTTATTTTTTATAGTGAATACCGCTCAAGAGTTCCAACTGCTCCCAACTGTCTGAAACCAGTGAGATTATGACATCCTCAATTGGGGTGTTTTGTGAAGTTGAAGGTAGGGGGAGGGAAAATATATGGGAAAGAGGAAGGTTGGGAAATACCTAGCAATTCAGATCTGGTCACTAAGCACGGCTAAAGCTATTTCAAGCAACGTTTCTATTCTGAATGATGCCCTTTCACCAGGGCGGTAATTAGAGCATCTACCACTCTGTAACGTGCCGCAAATATACCACACACTATTTTATATTAATTAAATGTATTACGCACATATTAACCAAGTAAAAGGTATTTAGCACGCTGGGTTTGAGCCCGTGATCTCTGAATTCTTAGTCTAGCTTCTTACCACTCAACCACGGAGGCTGTAGTGGTTCCGAAACGGAACAAAAACGTTAGAATGATAAATACAAATATATATATATATATATGTTACATGAAAGCAGATAAAAGGCGTCAGGGACATCTTTTAAATACGTAGCAAATTAAGATAAATGATTGTTGATACAGTATTCTATATGCTGTGCCTAACCTTACGAGGAACGGTGTGATGACTAGTTAGTTATATTTTGAAGCAATATTAAAAATTATTACAAAATCATTATTGTAAAATGTTTACAAATTAAGAACCTACGTCAAAAACCTGTTAACTAACATTTTTGTCAAAAATGAGTTAGTATTGTCTCCAAACTAATTCTAGTACGCACTATCCAATGAACACACTTTCAGTTCACGAAAATGGCACGAGCATGGAAAATCAAAGAGTTGAACACGTTAACTGCAAATTTTGTTAAAACTGAAATATTTTTTTATGGCAAAACAATAATAACATAATAATAATACAATAATAACTTTGAGTTGTAGAAATGCATCCAGAGTGGTAGATACTCTAAGTATCGCCCTGGTGAAAGACCACCATTCAAAATCGAAACGTTGCTTGAAATGGCTTAAGCCGTGTTTGGTGACCAGATCTGAATAGCCAGGTACTTCCCGACCTTCCTCTTCCCGATCTCCTTCCCCTCCCCACTACCTTCAGCCTTACAACATACCCAATTTGGGGATGCCATAGTCTCACTGGCTCAAGACGGTTGGGAGCAGTTGAGACTCTTGTGCGGTATTCATGTAAAAAAAAAAAATGCATAAAAATGCTAAATTATAAATTAAATTTAGTATGTTAGCTCAACACTCATGAAAAATAGTTTGTTGGTTTGTGATGGCACGCACTTTTTTTGAACAAAACGGAAAGACTAAATATCTCAGAATGACTCGAGAGTCAGTTAACAGGTTCTCGCCGTGGGGTCTTCAATTATAATTGGTCTACATTAAATCACACTTCTGAAAATATCCAATCAGTTCCGCCTCGTGAATACAAAAATAAAAGATTTAGTTTATATTATGGTACACGGCATTCACTGATAATCAGACACTATCATCCAAAAATAACTCGGCATAAAAATAACATAATTTTATTATTATTTGTGTGAAACCATTCAAAACATCCATTGTTCGGAGTCAATTAGACTATGTGAACATCATTCATGATTGCGTATTGAGGGGGGGGAGTGGAAAAGGGTAAACAAAGACGGTTTAGAAGTGCTCGTAACAAGAACATAAACACAGCTACAGCCAATGCGAATAACGTTTTGCTTTTCATTTTTTTTTTCCTTTTTTTTTTAAAAGACAAACATTCACGGGTCACGAATAACCTGACAATATTTGAATAACTCAAAGATGTTGCTTGTGCACTGATGGATGACTTAGCCAGCAGAGGAATTGAACGCCCGACGCCCGGGTGGGAATCCGACGCGTTTGTCCACTCAGCTACCGACCGGTTGGTGTTGTTGTCTCTCATCAGCGAAATACTAAAATTATGTTTCACTTTAGTTAAGTGTGTCATGTTCGGCTTTCAGTTGGCATTACTTGACTCTCTTAAGATCCTCATATGGTGATTATTTTTTCTTTAAATATACGATATATCCGAGTATATTGAATTTCGCACAAGAGTCCCAACTGCTCCCAACCGTCTAGAGCCAGTGAAACTATAGCATCCCCAATTGGGGTATGTTGTGAGAATGAATTTAGTGGAGAGAGGAAGGAGATGGTTGATGAAGGTTGAGAAGTACCTGGCTATTCAAATCTGGTCCCCAAACACGGCTAAAGCCATTTCAATTTGAGTATCTACCATTATGTAACGTGCCGCAAATATAATATATATTATTTTATATTAATTATATGTGCAAGCACACATATTTATTGAAAAAAATGTATTTGCGCACGCCGAGTTTGAACCCGTGACCTCTGGATTCGTAGTCGAGCTTTTTACTTTATCGAGAGCTAAGCGAAACCGGTCGGTCATAAAAATTAAAATAATATCTGATACAAAGTTATTTTTTCACTTCTTTCAAAATGTCAAACCACAAAGTGATTGCTTTCTGCGAAAATATAGAATTAATATTATCAAAAGTGGCAACTGACTAAATACAATTATCTACAGCATCTCGAATTGAATTGTGATGCAGAAGGAGGTGTAGAGGAGTAGGAGTTAAAGAGGAAGGATGGGTTAGGTTCTCAGAGCAATAATATACAAGAGAGAGCGCTGCTGTAGTCAATTTTTATGAGGTTTGCCGGACTCGGCTAGGCCTGTGCGTGGCTAGAACTAAGGCTAGGGTTTTCATACATCCATTCATAGCACATGTCGACATAATGTTTTTGTTTATTCTTATAACAATCATCACCATACTAATTATGGGTATGATTCTCCAATGTCCAGAATGTCAAGACTTGTTAACTCAAACCATGGTCTTGAAAATTTTGGTAGCAGTCTAAATGATTTTTGTCATTCTTTACGACTCTACCAAAACTTTGACCAGACCATGGATTGAAAGTTCTTTCTTATGTTTATTTTGTCCTATTCTTCGTCATCGCTTCACTTATTATTATGTATGTGCTATTCTTTCTCTGTTGCTCTTTTTTCATTTCGTGTTTTATATGTTTTTTTGTAATTGGACTTTAGTCCGTTCGTTTATAAATTAATAAATAAATAACCTCTTTTTCACAGTATTATTATAAACAAAAATATAGCATGTAACCTAATAAACCGTTGAAGTATGTTCATTAATTTCGCGTATCGAAACGTGTGGATGGAAACAATTATTTAAAGCGGTGTGATAATTTGGGAGATTTTGTTGTCTCTTTCTTTCTCATGGTGTACAACGTAAAAACCCGGAGAAAAGGATTTATCCTAAATTTATATAGGTTGGGTAAAAATAATTAGCTCTCTTTCCATATATTATTACTTCAAGGTTAGGTTATATATTATCATTGGCTGAATGAAACGTTTCCACACCACTTAACATTGTGACAATGTTGTTTTTTTCTCCTGTAGTAAATTAAATTTGATTCTCCTTTTTTCCAGTTCCCTCCAGAGCATCACGAGCTCTGCCTGAGAAAGACCAGACCTTGGGAGCGGCCCCGTGGCATGCCGGTGCGCAGTCTCAGCTCAGGAGGCTCCTGGCCAAAACGCCCAACACCAGGGTGGCCAAGAACGTCATCCTCTTCCTCGGGGACGGCATGTCGGTGGCCACCGTCTCCGCCGCCAGGGTCATGCACGGCCAGAGGTTCGGGCTGCTGGGAGAAGAATCCTCTCTTGCTTTCGAGGACTTCCCTTATACTGGACTATCGAAGGTAATAATGATGATCGCCGCACTCAGTATAGTAACCCTAACTCTGCAGGTAATAAATGTACCGTCGCTTGACAGGCAAAAGGGCTTAAGCGACACTTTGATAAAAAAAATGATTCAATATGTAGTTTCGATTAGTTTTTTTTCTGCGTCGTACGCTTTGACTTTCGTTTAACTCTGAAGATTTTTATAGCTCTTTAGCCATCTATTTTTTTTTTATATGATTCAATAAAAAAATAATTTATTTTTGTTTTTACTGACAGATGTTTCGTCGTTTAAGGCCATTATCAAACCGCTGTCACTAAATAATAGTCACATTAAGTTTAATTCAATTCAATTATATAAAAATAAACAAAAAAAGAGTTCTACAAATTGAGCACAAAAAAAACTGTAACTAAAATACATTTTCTATTTGGGAGAAGGAGAATCTCAACATAATCTGTCTCTCGACGAATCACCTTCAGATATACAATTTTTAACCAAATCCTGTACTGTACGACAAATTCAAAAAGTTCATTTTTTTATTTCGCTCCCATGCCCTATATCGGAAAAAAAATTAAAAAATTATAATTATAATCTTAAGTTAATAAGTGTGTCCATGTGATGGGACCTGCCAGGTTAGTATGTTCCTGTATATTTTCTTATTTAAACTAGGAATTAATATGTAATAATGGAACATAAGATCTGTACGGCGCCCTTGAGGTGATTTTCCACAAAAACGGTGCCATACAAATCATCCAATTATTATTATTATTTATTGAGTTAACTTTTTTTTCAAAATTCAACCAGGTACTGGAAGAATGAAATTTATTGTAAAACAAAAACTACTTTAAAGTGCTATGGTGAAAACTTCTTAAAATGGCACTTTAACACTTTTGCCTTTCCGGCGACGATATGTTAAGGTTGGAGTATTTTCCTCTAAAATGTCGAACCATATAACCTTATACCTTTCATCACTCTTTCACCCTCCAGGCCTTAGAGTATACAAGAGGTAGCCCAAGCCAAAGCCAGTGAAATCAGTTTTGGACTTGTTTTTGATGATTTTAACATGACTCGGCGCAAATGGGCGTGGCTAAGACTAAGGCTACGGTATTTAAACATCCATTCATATCACATATCAACATAATGTTTTTGTGTATTCGTATAGCCACTTTTCCACAGTATTTTTATCAACAAAAATATAGCATCTAACCTAAAAAACCGTTTAGTTGTGTCAAGTTTAGTGGCAAAATAAAAAATATGGGCGGAGTCTCGCCGTTAACCAGCGAAAATAACCAGCTTAAGATCATTACGACAGTTAATAGAAGCCGTCCAAGAAATTTGTTGTCTCTTTCTCTCTCATGGTGTACGATGTAAAAACTCGGAAAAAGTGATTTATTACAATTTCGGATGGGTTGGGTAAAACAAATTAGCTATCCCTCCATATATTGTTACTTCAAGCTCCAGGCTTATTATAGAGAAGCCTCTTAGGTGGTCCACCATCATTCATCGCTAGACATTCTGCTCAGTAAGGCTATCCTCAATCGCTAGTATATGTTTTTGGTTTTCTTCTTCCAGACTTACTGCGTGGACAAGCAGGTGGCCGACTCTGCCTGCTCCGCCACCGCGTACCTGTGTGGCGTGAAGGCCAACTACGGAACCATCGGCGTCACCGGCTCCGTGGCCAGGAAAGACTGCGTGACTTCTACAGACCCCGAGAATCACGTCAACTCCATAGCCTCCTGGGCGCAAAAGGCTGGAAAGGCAACAGGTATTAAGCAAGGATCCTCTTTAATACCTCCTTTATCTTCAAGAACTTGACTACATGAATAATGAAGACTTGGGTGTCAGGTGTCATTAATTTCGCACAGTTTTTTTTTTAAATCTGGAGATCCGAGTATTAATATTTCTAGCTCACATTGTCAAGTTCCACTCTGAATAACGTTTATTTAAAAGAAATTGACTCCGTTTTGTTCATCTTTATGTATTCATAGTAAAAAACTACAAGATTGTTGAAACTGGATTTTGGAATCAGACAGAAAAACTGGCAAGTGCAACGGGAAAATTATTGTGGAAACGATTCTTTGGAGCGGTCGACAAAAAGTATGTAAAACATGGAGTCTTTCAGCGATATTACTTCATATTGTTTTTTGTGTAATTAGCATAAAGAATGCTTTTATGTTACTAAAATCCTATCGTGTGATAATTTGAACTGATATTGATACAATACTTAGCTTCATTACCTTCAATGTACCTAAAAGATCTACTCAGGACTCATTTTTAGATACTCGCTTGTAACTAGATTGCTTGCAGTGGGTTATTCCTTTGCAAAAATAGTAGATATATTCAACTGCACTGAATGTAATTACAAGGAGCCTATAATAGCATTCCTCTTTCAAAAATACTAATGTTTATTCATTCCATTGTAATATAGTATATTTATTTACTTTTTAATGGAGAAAACACAGATCCAGACAGTAATTTGTAAAAAAAAAATTAACTAGAGAATATGCCTGCATCCCAACTATTTCTCACAGATTAACATAAGTAGCAGATAACTAAATCTTAATTAATAATAAATAATAGTCATTCTTAAATAATTATTATTAATTAATTGAGTTAAACAGATAAATAAAAAGTGTCTGAACGAAGTAGCAGCGAATAAATAACCTTTACAAGAGGAATTTAAATAAAAGAAAAAAATAATAGTTAAATGAAAATGGTGTTACACAAAGTAATTATAACAAGTACACAATATACAAACACTAAATTTTTATTTTTTTACATGAAAACAGCTTTCAATTTCCTACTAAAAATACTGTATACGAGTATATCAAAGAATATGTCAGAATCTATTAACGTTAGATTTTGATTGAATAATTCGCACATTCTTCTGATTGGATCCCTAACACCAGTAATTGTGCATATATCTCTGGTAACTTAGTTATTTTTTATGTACTAATAATCATTTACTCTGTATTATTTGTGTATTTCTATTATTTTATACTATCTATTGCACAGTAATGTAAAGCCCATAAGGGCGTATATAATAAAATAAATATTTTTGACATTGACACTTGTTATTGGCGTTCGATCCGGATATTATATTTTGGTGACTAAATTATTTGGTAAACTTCTGATAAACTCTTATAATTACATTGTACACATCGTGTTGTAAATTTTGAACTGGAACACATTAACTTTTTTTATAATATTGATAACTTTCAATGACCAAACCTCTCACTATTCTAGGAATCGTCACCACAACCAGAATAACCCACGCATCTCCTTCGGGAACCTACGGCCACACTGCCGACAGAGACTGGGAGGCTGATAGTGACCTTATCAAGGCTGGAGTGGACCCCAAGGTTTGCCCCGATCTAGCCAAGCAACTCGTCATGGGAGAAGTGGGAAAGAACTTTAGGGTGAGGAAATAATCAAACATTTTTGTTATTTTGAAGTTTGAAGTTATATCAACCAATTGCTTAAAGAGCCATTAATAATAAGGTACACTATAGTGGGACGGTTTTGTTAGATAGGGAATTTAGCACTAAAATGGCTTTTATATAATAAGTTTGTGGGACAAAGGAGTGAAAATTGCATTATTGAGTATTTTTTAAATTTTGTTTAAAGTGAACACCGCACAAGAGTCCCAACCGTCTGGAGCCAGTGGGACTATGGCATCCCCTATTGGGGTATCTTATGAGGTTGAAGGTAGTGGGGAGGGGAAGGAAACGTGGAAGAGGAAGGCTGGGAAGTACCAAGCTATTCAGATCTGGTCACCAAACACGACTAGAGCCATTTCAAACAATATTTCAATTCTGAATGGTGATCTTTCACCAGGGCGAAACTTTAAAGTATCTATAACTCTGGAACGTTTCGCAAACATGCTTAAGGGGGGAGCCTGCTTTAGGAGGCCTAAAAATCGGGCTTTTTTGAGGATTTTTTTAGAATAGAAAAAAATAAGTCAGTCGACCGAGCTTTTTAGGACACATTAATATATTTATATTTGAAAATAACAAAAAAAAAAATATCAAAAAATATTGAAATTCAGCCGATTTCTATACACATTTGTGCAGCACCTTGCAACTGCAGTCTCCAATTGGCGGGAAAGATGGAGCTCGCAATTTTCGTCTAAAACAACAAAACCAGATTTTTTTCAAAAAATTTTATATATTTTTCTTCAATGTGAACTAAGAAAAAACCGAAGAAATTGTAAAATTAAAAAAATTTCACAACTTTATAAAAAAAAAGTGTTTTTTTTTGTTTTTAATCATTTCAATTTGCCAAAAAAGTTGTTTATTTTTTATTTTTTCATGAATATTTTTAGTTCAAATAGAAGAGAATACAATATTGAATTTAACAACATTTCGATCGTTTTGATTGGTTGTATAGTTTTCTTTCAATCACGCCCGCCAATTGAGTAAAATCGTAAAAACAAAAACTCGAGAAAACGCGCTTCAAAGTTCACGCTTAGAAAAAGTGTTGATTTTCGTTTACTTACAGCAATAATACGCTAATCAGCTATCCCAGCTCCATAAAGTAACCCTTCAGCTTGCTCGTGAAACTCGTTTTGTTCAAGTTGCTCGAGTCTGTTGATGACCGTTGAATCTTTTTAGGTACACAGTTCGGAGCTATTATACCTAGGGGACAAGCGCGCTACAGCTGCTCGAGCGCTCGTATACCTGCGCCCCACCGCGTTTAGTACTGTATCTTTGAAAATATTGCGAATTAGCCTCTATAACTTTACATACATATTCTTCTATATATTAGAAATTAATTTAAGCAATAAAAAAAAAAACGATTTTTTGAACCTCCTAAAGCAGGCTCCCCCCTTTTAACATGAATCTAATAAAATGCACGCACGCCGGGTTTGAACCCGCGACCCCTAGATTCGTAGTCGAGCTTCTTACCACTCGACCACTCATGCCGGGAATAGATATCTGGTGGAGACGGCGTATTCAGCAGACAATGTATTCTTCTTTAAATCAGTATTATAACATCCAGCTTTGGACGTAGGCCTCCCCCGAGTTTCTAGAAATGGTGGCTCTCATCCCTCCAAAACTGGCAGCTCTTTTCAGATCGTCAGCCTATCTCAACTGCTTATCTTTCCCAACTGAGGATTCCATCTGATAATTTTCAAGTTCATCTGTTCGTGCTATGCGCTCGTCCTAAAGAAACTAACTAACCAACTAATCATCACGCCGTTTCCCTGCAGGGGTAGGCAGAGAGGACGGACCGTCATATAACTATGTCTTGGCACACACTCCTTGCTTCAAAGTCCTAAAGCGATGAATTACAAGGAGTTATGATAATAAGTGACGGCCTCCATGGTCGAGTGGTAAGAAGCTCGAGTAAATACGATTGATTTAATTAATATGTGTCATAAGTCATCACACATTTAGTTAATATAAAGTAGTAAATAGTGTTTCTGCGACACGTTCCAGATTGGTAGATATTCCAAGTATCGCCCTGGTGGAAGACCACCATTCAGAACCGAAACGTTGCTTAAAATAGCTTTGATCGTGTTCGGTAACCAGATCTGATTAGCCAGGTACTTTCCAACCTTCATCTTCTCCATCTCATTTCCTTTCCCGCTACTATTAACCTCACAACTAACCCGGTCGGGGATGCTATATTCTCACTACCTCTGGGTAGTTGGGATTCTTGTGCATTGAAACTCGGTATAATATATGAAAATTGAATACTATATTTATAAAATTGTTTTCTTATTTTTAGGTGATTCTTGGCGGCGGTCGAAAGAACTTTTTCCCGAACACCACCGTAGACCCCGACGGCGACTACGGCGTCCGCTACGACGGCGTAGACCTGATCGCGGCCTGGCAGAAGGAAAAGGCCTCTCGGGGCGTCTCCTCGGCCTACGTCACGGACAAGGAAGGCCTCTTCGGGGCCTCCCAGATGGCCGACTACATCTTCGGGCTGTTCCACTCCGACCATATGAGATACCATCTGGAGGCGGACTCGGCAAAGCACCCCACCCTGGCTGAGATGACCACAGTGGCTATACAGATGCTGGCTAAGGAGGATAAGGGATTCTTCTTGTTTGTTGAAGGTAAAAAGGGAAATGAGAAAGGGGAAGGTTGGGAAGTACCTGGCTTTTCAGATCTAGTCACCAAACACGGTTGAAGCCATTTTATGCAACGTTTCGATTCTGAATGGTGGTAGGAGTATCTTTCACTCTGGAACGTGCCGCAAATGTACTTTTTATTATTTTTATATGAATTAAATGTGTTATGACACATATTAATTAGATAAAAGTTATTGACGCACGCCGAGTTCGAACCCGCGACCTTTGGATTCGTAGTCGAGCGTCTTACCATAAAATAAATAAATCGTATTAAAAAACGTGTTGTGCTAAGAGACCTTCGAATTTAAATATATTTTATTTTTTTTAAAGAACAACAAACATTTTCGGGTTACGAATAACTTGACAATATTTGAAAAAAATCCTACTTCCATCATAATAATAAGCGGAAAATATTGCTTATCTAATGATAGAGGACTTAGCTTGTAAAATAATTGAACCCACGACGCCCGAGCGGGAATTTGACGCGATCGGCCACTCAGCTACTTACCGGAAAATGGTATTATTATATGGTTTTACCTAGGGTATACCATTGAAAAAAAGGTTACTTATCATCGCCGGGGAGGCAAATAGCAAAGGGCTTGAGTGCTTTTTCGGGAATTTTACACCAGAGCCCTTCAAAGGATTTTTGTTGTACAATAAAATTCATAATTTTTCAGTACCAGGTTGAATTTTGAAAAAAATGTTAACTCAATGCTCTCACTGAGTTACCTGAAGCGCCAAAGGCTGAAAAAAAATCCCAAAATCGTGTCGCTTGAGTCGAGCATTTTCTCAAATGGTAAATATATTTTAGATGGCTGAAGGGCTACAAAAGCCTTCACAATCAAACGAGAGTCAGAGCGTTTGATTCAGAAAAAAAACTTGTTCAAAGCTGCATATTTAACTATTTTTTTTACCAAAATGTCGCTTAAGCCCTTTTGCCTTTCCAGTGATTATATTAAACTGGAAAAATATGCAGTTCAGATGTACATAACACAGGTACCGAAAGAAATAATATCTTTGTAGCAAAACTATTTTTTATTAAATAATCATTTATTTATTTAAGTTTGAGCAAGCGTATTAAAATTGAGATGTGTTGAGCCATAAGTAAAGCAATTTAGATTAGCAAAGCAATGGTGCCAGTATCTTAAGCAAACGTGATTATTTGCTTTGTTTAATACACAATATAATTTTATTGGTAATTCACGAAACCTCATTTTTTATATGGCAATAACTTTTCCGTGTTCTTGGGATATACTTTGCGGTATCAACTAATTAAGTTTACGACTTTTTTGTTTTATTGCATTGATAAAAAAAATACAAAAGAGGTTTTCGTAACGACGGGAAAGTCCTCAACAGATTATCTATCAAATAAAAGTAGTGCTCTTTATTTTTATGGGAACTCTCATGATGCCTACCGCTTCTTATCTAAGCCATATTATTGCTTCTTCAGAAGACCGCATCAAAGCTGTCTCTTTTTTACTCACCTTATCAAACCTGGTAACTGTTTTAATTTGTCCCACCTTCACCTGATATAAATACTTCTTAATTTATTAATACTAAAAGGTTTTGTATAATACATCGTAATAAATTATTCAAAATATTTAGAATGCAAAAGGTACCATGCGTCATACGCGCAATACGTGTTATGTCCATGGTTACAAATAATTTCATCGTACTGGGCGTTTGCATTTAAGCAGAACTGTGTTACGTGTTGATGTTTTTCTTAAAATAATGTTACACTGCTCCGAAGAAGACATGGTCAAACCAGAAACTATTAACGTTCATTCAACGGCCGTTGCCGGCCTCCGTGGTCGAGTGGTTGGACGCTCGACTACGAATCCAAAGGTCACAGGTTCAAATCCTGGCGTGTGCAAATAATTTTTATTAAATAAATATCTGTTTTCTCACATTCGATACATATAAAAATATACATAGTATAGTTGCGACACGTTCCGGAGTGGTAGATAGTCATAGTATCGCCCTGCTGAAAGACCACCATTCAAAATCGAAACGTTCCTATAAATTGCTTTCGTCTTGTTTAGTGACTAGATCTGAATAGACAGCTATTTTTCAATCTTCCTCTTCCTTTTCTTCACTTCTTTTACCTACTCACTAATTTCACCCTCACAGCACGTGGGCCTCTTTAAAACCCATGTTCGCTCTTTACTTTCCTCATAAAGACCCTCCATACAGCATTTCCAAAGATGACATAGGCCATAAATAAAATCATAAAATGTATTATTGGGAATAAAACGAAGGATATAGAGCTCTTGAAGAGCCTATCTGATTCCTGATCCGAAAATTCATTAGATTTTCTCACAGCAAACTCTCTCTACCAGTCTTTCCAGATTGGCCAAAACGTTGTTCATGAATAACCAAACAATTATATAATTTCTAATTTATATTTCCCTCGCTCCAGGTGGCAGAATAGATCACGGTCACCACGACAACTTGGCCAGGAAAGCTTTGGACGAGACGATCGAATTCTCCGAGGCCATCAGGGCCGCCATGTCCATAGTGGACAAGGACACCCTGGTAGTTGTCACTGCCGACCACGCGCACACCATGTCCTACGCGGGGTACGCCAAGAGGGGCTCGGACATCCTCGGCACGGGGGGCAACGGGACTGACGGCCTGCCCTATAGCACTCTGGCATACGCCAATGGACCCAGCTACAAGCCAGAGTTCAAAGGAAGGCATAATCTGTCCCTCGATGACATGCGTAAGTATTTTAATACCGTTATTAAAGATTGAAAAAATTATGCTCACAAGGTGGTAAATTTATTGGTTACTGTTTATGCTACGCATAGGTAAGGTACAAGATGACATTAATTCACTGAAAAGACAAAAGGGCTTTAGCGAAACTTTGGTAAAAAATAGTTAAATATGCAGTTTTGATCAGTTTTTTTTCTGCATCGAATGCTCTGACTCTCGTTTGATTCTGAAGACTTTTGCGGCCCTTCAGCCATCTAAAATATATTAATAATTTGGGAGAAAGCTTGACTCAAGCGACACAAGTTTGGGACTTTTAAAAACTTTTTGTCGCTTCGAGTAATTCAGTGAGAGCCTTGAGTCACCTGAGTATTTTTTTTCGTAATCCAACCAGGTAGTAAATACTTATGAATTCTAACGCAAAACAAAAAAAAAACCTTTGAAGTGCGCTGGTTGCAAAAATGGCGCTTCAGCCCTTTTGCCTTTCCGGCGACGATATGTCATGTCTGAAACAATAACTTCTGCAATTATCAGTCTCACTAATGAAATTTAAAAATCAAAATAAAATAAACAAATAAATTATCAAATTTACCCAAATATATAATAAGGTTAATTAATAAAAACATGTCCCATAAAATTGAAAGAGAATTTATATTTTATTACGTAACCAAGACGGTATTTATGGTCGAGTGGTAAAACGCTTGACTACGAATCTAGAAGGCACAGATTTGAACAAGGCGTACGCAAATAAATTACATATAATTAATATGTGTCATAACATATTTAATTGATATAAAATAAAATAGAGTGATAGATACCTTAAGTATAGCCCTGGTGACAAACCACCATTCAGAATCGGAACGTTGCTTTAAATGGCTATATATCTGAATTACCAAGTAATTACCAACCTTCCCTTCCTCATTTTCTTCTCCTCCCTACTACCTTCAGCCTCACAATATACCCCTATTGGGGATACCAAAGTCTCACTGGCTTTAGACGGTTGGGAGCAGTTGAGACTCTCGTGCGGTATTCACGTAAAAAAACAACTTATTAAGATTACTTTTCCTCGGAAGATTTACATATATTTAAAATTTTATTTCAATAATTTGTCGATGTTGTGTGATATTTGGTATTTGTATAATTTTGTAACAATATTATAAAATTATTATTTTTTGTAACAATAAAAAGTTTTTACAAAAATTTAATTTTAAAAAAATGTTATTTTAGAAAACTGTTTCTAGATTGAAAAAAAAATTAATCAATACTTACTTGTCCTATTTCTTATTCCAGACAATCTGAACTACACTTTCCCATCTCCTGTGCCGCTGGAGTCAGAGACCCACGGCGGCGAGGATGTTGAAGTGTTCGCCCACGGACCCTGGTCCCACCTCTTCACCGGCCTCTACGAGCAGAATGTGATCCCCCACACCATGGCCTACGCAGCCTGCATCGGGCCAGGAATCACAGCCTGCTCCCTGCATTAATCTTTCCCCATAACGTTTCGACGTGAGGTTGGCCTCACCTCCACGAAAATCAATATGAAGAAGCAAATATTACAATTGTAAATGAACTCATTGATTTTTGATGATTTTGTGCAACAGCTGTTGAGTATTATTAGTATGAATATTTGTGATGCAACGATTTTTACTTTTATTATTGTCATTACGATTATTCTATCTATAGCAAGTAATTAAATAAATAAGGTTTTACACAGATGGAAGCTTTTTTTCAATATTATGAGAAAAACCTTTTCAAAGATTTTTAACTGAGTTCCACCAAATCCAAGTGGGTTTTCTGAAACTCAGTCTGGTCCAAAATATTCATGTAAGCAACAATATTTTTTTATGTAAATTCCCCACACGAGTTTCAACTGCTCGGAGCCAGTGGACCTATGTCACCCCCCCCCCACCCCCTATTGAGGCATATTGTTAGACTGAAGGGAGTGAGAAGGAAAAAGATATGGGGAAGTACCTGGCAATCAGATTTAGTCATCAAACACGGCTAAAGCCATTTCAAGCAACGATTAATTTCTGAAAATATGTTTCATTGGGGCGATACTGGGAGTATTGAAAGTTGCAGGAAATCAGTTGTTTATTTAAGATAAGATGATAATAATATCAAAACCAACTCACGAGTAAATCCCATCGAATGATAAATAAACGATATTGACAATAATTTACCGACATAATTTCGCTCACCTCAATTTGTATCATGTTTATTTTTATATTATTGTAAAAAAAAGTTGAGTGCAGAATAAACGGTCAACCTTTGGAATGCCGGATTCCCGCAAGCTACAATTTCCGTAATTTCGTAATAGCTCACTTTCATTTTTCTAAATGATGTGTTCGTCAATTCTGTTCTCTTCTCAGATAATTGGTTTGTGTTTTTTTACGACAGTGGAATAAGTGTTTTTTTTTTTGGAATAACTACTTAAATTCGGAGAATCGTTTTTTTTCTATCTAATATCACTTTAAAAAGTTTGATTTAGAAATACATTTCCTTTAAAATAAAGTAAAATTGTATGAGGTTTTCCTGTAAACACAAACAGTAATTTCACTTTGAAAATCGTTTTTTTTCAGTCCTACTTATGTAAGCAAACTTCAAATATGTATTACACGACTTGTACCAAACATAACGCAATACAAAATATCTCTATAGATTGATTACTTTAATATTAAGCGATTGTGGTTAGCTTAAATATGCGAACAACAGGTTTTAAAGGATAAAAACTCTGTGAAAAGAATGTGATGAATGTGTCGTTTTCTCGGGCTCCATGGAACCAAATGAAGTAAGCCTTTGGAATTCTGGTAAGAATGATAAACTAAAAACGATCAAATGAAAAAATCTATTAAAACAATATTTGTAAAAAAAATACCGCTTTACAGGCCAAAAGCGGGACTTGGGGTCGAAAATATGATACCGTTTTCTCAGGCTCTATAGGACTGAATTAAGTAAACCTTTAGGATTTCGTTAAAAATGATTAATTATAGACGATTAAATGAAAAAAAATCTAATAAAAATGCGAGACTTGAGGTCAAAAATTAGATGCCGTTTTCTTAGACTCTGTGGGACCCAATGAAGTGAACCTTTGGAATTATATTAAGAATGATGAACTTAAGACGATTAAATGTAGAAATCTACCAAAATAAACATTTGTTACAAAATTACCACTTTGAGGGCAAAATGCAAGACTTGGGGTCGAAAATTATATGCGGTTTTCTCAGGCTCTATGAAACCGAATAAAGTGAAACCTCACAATTATTTAATGAAAGAAGACCTTAAGACGATGAAATGAAAAAATCCCCAAAAAATAACTTTTTTTTTTTAAATACCACTTTGCAGGCAAAATGCGAGACTTGGGGTCGGAAAATAGATGCCTTTTTCTCAGGCTCTATACGACTGAATTAAGTAAACCTTTGGAATTATGTTAAGAATGATAAACTAAAGACGATTTTATGAAAAAATCTAGCAAAAGCAGCATTCGTTAAAAACTACCACTTTGCGGACAAACTGCGCCTTGGGGTCGAAAATCAGATGCCTTTTTTTAGGGTCTAATTTTATTTTTATTTTTGTGATTACTGCTAAGAATGAGGTACATCAATCGATTAAATTAATGAAAAAAAAATCTAAAAGTTGCATTTGTCGAAAAAAAAATACCACTTTACGAGCAAAATGCGAGCCTTGGGGTTGGAATTATAAGCCATTTTCCCAGGCTCACGCTAACGCTCTCTGAAGTTAAACAATGTGCGTTTCCCGAATGAAAATACACATATTTTTTTATTTAACTCAGGTATTAAAATAAATGCATTTGGATCATGAGATTATTTTAATTATTTCTAGATCCTTAATTTTTCTAAATTATATTAGTATGCTAAAAAAAAATATTTACGTTTCAAATTCATGTGATAAATTTTTTTTACATTGGCATTGCTAAAAGAATGCTACAGAATTCATTAATTTTACTCTCATTGTGTTATTGCTAGTTTCTACATAATTTTTACTGTTTTTTTATCAAAAACAGAGAAAAAAATTTTCCGTTTCCAGTGAGAATTTTTTGTTCCAACGGAAGATAGGTAACAACTCGTATCAAGTGCTAAACGAGATGCACGCTTCTAAAATACGTAGCATCAGGCTTCGTGCATCGGGAAATTGTGGGTTGAAATACCGTTCGTGAAAAGTATCGTTTTTTTTCATTTTATATTATTTTATATGTATATTTTCAAGTGCTGGGCGTATTAAAAAGCACTGTAAATAGGTAATTTCAGCGCCTTAGCAATTCGCCGCCTGGAGCGGACTGCTCCAAACGCGCCTGCACAAGACCGGCCCTGGGTATCGGCAACGATTGATTCCACCCTCAGAGCAATAATGTACAAAAGAGAGCGCTGTAGCGAGACCTGTAGACAGTTTTTTTTTGCCTGACTCAGCTAGACCTGGGCGTGGCTAAGACTAGGGCTAGGGTATTATTTACATTCATCCATTCATAGCACATGTCGACATAATGTTTTTGTTTATTCGTATTATCACTTTTTTACAGTATTGTTTAAAATATATATGGCATATAATCTAATAAACCGATGAGTTATGCCAATTTATGTCGAATATCAAAACGTGTGGGCGGAGTCAACGGAGACGCGGAACTCGAAAAACATTCCAACAATACTTTAAATCGGTGTGATAATTCGGGAAAAGTTGTTGTTTCTCTCTTTCTCATGGTGTGCGACGTAAAAACCCGGAGAAAGTGATTTATCCCAAATATGTATAGGTTGGGTAAAAAGAATAAGTTCTCTCTCCATATATTGTTACTTCGAGATCCCACCCACCGGTGGGATGAATTTAATAGCATATTAAAGATGTAATATATGTGTACACTATTTTATTATAAGATTTATTTATTTTTATATTCTGTTTAGTTATTTACCTTGTGTAAATGGCATTAGTGTGTCGTAAATAAATATTGCAACACAGCATAAAACTCAGGGAGTTTTTACATCTGCGGATTTTGTAAGGCTTTGCTAGCGCCGTTCACTTTGATAGATTGGCAAATAGAGTGATTAACTTGGATTACAAACTCTGATTTCTTAATTAGGATGGGAGCTTTACAGGTAAAACCTGACCTTGTGAAGATAACGACCTCTTTATATCTAACCACAACAGTCGGTCAAAACCATAAGTCTTTTATGTGGCCCGTTTTAGGCACTCACAAATAAATCTTTAATCTTTAAGAACTAGAAAGAAACTTCTTTCAAGCATTGGTTTGTAATTATTTTGGGTGTAATGCCATATGTAACATTGGACGTCGAATTTAACCTAGACTCTCTATCTCAGGAAGTGGGATGTCATCTCTATCATGTTTGGAGGGATCCTTGGTTTTAAATATTAAAAATAATCTTTATAATCACACAATATATTTCTTAGTCTTCGTGAAGTAGTTTTTTTTTATATGAGAGTGAGAGAACACTTATTCAAAAATTAGAAAATTTTGTTTTGATGAAAAGGTACTATATATTTTCGGTCCTATTAACGACAGGAATGTTGGGCAGAATACCTCCCAACTGGCGACGGTCATGCCGTAGAGCAGGTTGTAGGGCTCTTCATCATTACGGATAGCTTACTGCAGGCGGAAGAGAATAACCTTTTTTACCGTGAATACCGCACAAGAGTCCCAACTGCTCCCAACCGTCTAGAGCCAGTGAGACTATGCCATCCCCAATGGGGGTATTTTGTGAGGCTAAAGGTAGTGAGGAAGGGAAGGAAATGAAGGGGAAGGTTGGGAAATACCTGGCTATTCAGATCTGGGTACCAAACACGGCTAAGGCCATTTTAAGTAACGTTTCGGTTCTGAATGGTGGTCTTTCACCAGGGCGATACTTGGAGTATCTACCACTCTGGAACGTACCGCAAATAAACTTTATTTTACATTATTTTATTTGAATTCATTTTTTTATGACACACATTAATTAAATAAAGGTTATTGGCGCACACTGGGTTTGAACCCGCAACCTTTGGATTCTAGTCGAGCGTCTTACCAATCGACCAAGGAGGCCAACAAAGTTGGTTAGTTTAAATAAAGGCATTAATATCTGAATAGTAAAGTACCTCTTACAATTCTCCTTTTCCACCATACTATCTTTAGCTCCACAATACAGAGACATATCTAAATGATACATATTCGTGTGTCACAGTAGTCTTTCATCAGGGCGATACTTAGAGTATCTACCACTCTGGAACGGGGCGCAAACATACTTTATATTATTTTATATCAATTAAATGTGTTATGGCACATATTAATTCAATAAAAGTTATTTGCCTACGCCGGGTTCGAACCCGCGACCTCTGGATTTGTAGTCGAGCGTCTTACCATTTGACCATGCAGACTTTGGTCGTCTTGTCGTCACTAGCAGTATTGCCGGTCAGTTCGAGCACTCTGGCATAGTTGGTCTTCCTTCGCTGTTCGTTTCCCCGAAATGACATATTTCTCTTTCTTCAGACTTCGACCAAGAAATTTCGGGGTACCGATCTTCTGGATCGAACCCGTTAATATCGTCAACTCATTGCTCACCTCCGCGAATCCCTCGGCAAGGCCGTTGTCAGTTGCTGCGCATCGCCTAGCTTCTGATTTCTGAGTCGCTTCTTATTAATGACGTCCATTCGTATAAAATTGTGTAGTGAGGTAAGTATTCTTACTCAACATTATTTAATTTTTAAATAAATAATGTTTTGTTTTAAACCACAAATTTAGTATGTTTTACTTTATTACTATTACTATTATTATTATTATTTTGACCGGTTAGTAGCTGAGTGGACAAACGCGTCTGATTCCCACCCGGGCGTCGTGAGATCAATTTATTTGTTAACTAAGTCTTTCAATCATTGCACAAGCAAATATAAAGGGATGAAATCGTATAATGCGCTGCCGGAAACCATCAAAATTATGCCAATCAATAAATTCAAAATAACCTGAAAAATGATTTATAATGCGTTTTTCAGACTCTCATATCCTCAAATTCAATAAAAGAATTTCAACATAATCTGTGTCTCGACGAATCACCTTTAGATAAACAAATTTTAACCAAATCCTGTACTGTAAGACAAATTCAAAAAGTCCATTTTTTTTCGCTCCCATGCCCTAAATCGGAAAAAAATAAATAAAATAAAAATTAAAAAACAAAACATTAAAAAATTAAAAAATAAATTTAAATTAAATTATAATTATAAGTTGATAAGTGTGTATATAGGACCTGCCAGGTAGGTATGTTCCTGTATATTTTCTTATTTAAACTAACTAACTAACTAACTAACCATCACGCCGTTTCCCCGCAAGGGTAGGCAGAGAGGACGGACCGCCATACAACTCTGTCTTGGCACACACTTCTTGCTTCATTTACATTCATACATCGTCTCATACATACTCTTCTGTTATTCTGACTCTTTCACGACCCGATTCAAGTATTTGATTTACTTGATCGTGCCATGTCTTTCTCGGGCGTCCTCGACTTCTTCTTCCATTCACTTTCGCATCATATATTCTTTTCACACTCCTTTTTCTTCGTTCATTCGCTCTACATGCCCAAACCATCTAAGCGTCCCTTTCTTAATCCTATCCATTACGCTCACATCAGCCTTGCATTCTTTCCGGATATCCACATTTGTAATACGGTCATACATGGTTTTACCGCACATCCGTCTCAAAGATCTCATTTCCACAGCATTCAGTCTACTTTCATCCTTCCTCTGCCAGTTCCATGCCTCACTGCCATACATCAGGGTTGGTATAAGCACTCCATTGTGGACTGCTAGCTTCGCTTCTTTGGACAATTTCTTATTTGCCCCAACAGCGTTCAGTCCTCCATTAATGGAGTTTCCTGCATTCACCCTTCTTTCAATATCCTTATCAGCCTTTCCGTCTCTTTGTAAACATACTTCCTAAATACACGAACTCATCCACTTGCTCCAAGTATTCATCATTCACAACTATATTGCACGCTGTTCTCGTACTCTCTCTTTCAAACACCATCACTTTGGACTTACTTACATTCATCATCAACTCATTTTGCATACATACTTGGTTCATCCTAGACACGAGAAACTGTAGATCTTCCATATTGTCAGCAATCAGCACCGCATCATCCGCATACAATAGGCAACATACTTTCACATTGTTCATTTCGCGCCCAAGCCCACACCTTTCAATTCTTGCATACAATTATCCATGTACAAATTGAACAACCACGGTGACATTACACAGCCTTGTTTTACACCTTTTGTGATGTTAAACCACTTCGTAAAATCACCGTTCACTCTAACACATGCAACGCTTCCCTCGTACAAGGACGCGATTGCCTGTATAAGATTTGTGTTAACTCCATACATCGATAATACCTTCCACAATTTGTCCCTATCAACTCGATCATACGCCTTTGCAAATCGACAAAAGCACAGAAAAGTTTCTGGTTTTTGCCAAAAACTTCTCAGTAAGCATCCGTAATGAGAAAATTTGATCCATGCACCCCCTTCCACTCATGAAAGCACCTTGAATGTCCCAAATTTTGTCTTTTGTTTTCATTCTTACTCTTTAAACTAGGAATTAATATGTAATAATAGAAAATAAGATCTGTACAGCGCCCTTGAGGTGATATTTCACAAAAACGGCGCTATACAAATTATCTAAATATTATTTTTATTATTATAAATCAAAATAATAAGTAGTATATAAGTTAAAATATTATAAAATCAAAAAGAAAATGAAATAATTAGCTACTTGTAAACTTGAATGTACAAAGTAACCAATATAAAAAAATTAAAAAACTAAAACTAAACAAGCAACATTTTCCGCTTATTATGATGGTAGTCAGAGTTTTTAAACATTGTCAGGGTAACCCGGAAATGGTTGTCTTTCTGTTTAAAACAAAGTGTTCTTTTATTTTCATATGATTTCAAACCACAAAGTGATTGATTCTTATAAAAAAAATAATTGTTTTATATGTTACATGAGTATTTTTGATGTGAAGGATATAAAGTTTAAATTGTCCACCTATCTATTCCAGTACATCATTGTATGCGTAACAATAAGGGTAGTTATGTGAGGTTGCCTCCTTGTTTACGGTCAGTGGCCGCCGCCACCCCAACCCCTCACCAGTCAGTCTTCGTCACCCCATCAGCCTGTAATAACGTGTCATGGTTACGAATTGACAGTTTGTTCACTTAAGGGAGGAATGGAAACTTTTCGCAATTAATTATATCATTCACAAGATTTTTTGTGACCGAGTACTGGTATTGGTATTGGCTTTGAAATATAACTTGGCTTTGGTATTGCGAATAATCCTATGCTGCACATACTTTTAGCAATGTAACTTGGACAGTTATAGCTCTACGAACCGCATATGTTCGGCATTAGTAATTTTGGCTATCTGTTGAAGGTTATAAAGACATCATGGGTCCAAACTAGGACCGCTTCTTATTTTGGCAGCAGTTCCTACTTCCTTCATTTTTCATTGAAAAAATACTTTGATTGAAGTTAATAGTTCATTTAAGCGTTGTGATTGCTCCGTGTGAACTATTTCATTTTGCGGCAGTTCAAACATCATTTATTTTATTTCATTGAACAAATGCTCCAATGGAAGTTAGATTACAAAGAACTACTTCAATTTGCAGCAGTTCAGTTGTGAAGTTAAACTTCAAAGCCTGTTTTTCGGAGAGCCCTTTTCGTTTTAAAATCTCTATCGAGTAGTAATTTTTGTTTTGGTGAGGAACCGGTTCCAGTTCTTTTTACTTTCAAATATTTATATTTTGTCGATTTCAAGGAACCGGTTCCAAAAAGAACTGAACAAACAACCGGATAAATTCAAATCTCTTTTTTGCGAGTTCGACTTCAATTGAAGTGTTCACTGCAAAGGGTTTATTTTAAAGAACTAGCAATTCGTGAAGCATTCACAAAACATTGAAGTTTTTCCCAACGCTAGTCCAAACGAATAAGTGATTAGGAAACTAAACAAGTCAACAATGCAGCATCGCCCTGCTCTTTAATTCGATCTTAATATTAATACTTATTAAACGCAATTTTGACAAGACGTCATATTTATTTATTTATTTATAAATTAACGGACTAAAGTCCAATTACAAAAATACATATAAAACACGAAATAGAAAAAAAATAACAGATGCAATAGCATATACATTAAAATAAATGAAGCGATGACAAAAATAAGGCAAAACAAACATAAGAGAGAACATTCAAGCCATGGTCTAGTCAATGTTTTGGTAGAGTCGTAAAGAATGACAAAAATCATTTAGACTGCTACCAAAATTTTCAAGACCATGGCTTGAGTTGACAAGTCTTGACATTCTGGATATTGGAGAATTATACCCATAATTAGTATTGTGATGATTGAGGAGCAGCAATTTTATATCTTTAATGTGTTTCGAGGATTGATTATTTTTAAGAGATTGTGTGAATATTGCACAAAATTCCCAACTGCTCTCAACCGTTTAGAGCCAATGAAACTATGGTTTCTTCAATTCAAGGTATGTTTTGAGGCTGAAGGTAGTGGGGAGTGGAAATAAATGGGGGAAAAAAGGTTGAGAAATACCCGGCTATTCAGATCTACGGCTGAAGCTATTTTAAGAAACGTTTCGATTCCGAATGGTGGTCTTTCGCCAGGGCGATACTGGGAGTATCTACCACTCTGGAATGTGCCGCAAACAGACTAAATATTTTTTTAGATGTATTTGCGCACGCCGGGATTGTAACCCGTGACCTTTAAATTTGTAGTCGATGATCTTAACCGCTCGACCACGGAGGTTGTTGAGATGTATTGTGAGATAGTGATTTAACGATCTGATTTTGCGCAGTGCTACCGTTAAACTATTATAAACAGAAAAAAATGACAAATGTCATGGTTCGTAATCTCATGGTCAAAATGATAGGTACAAGATATATACATTTTTTTAAACTCCAATTTCGTTGACACATCATGACGAGGGACAAATACAATACGATATGGTACAGAAAGACAGCCCACTTCATGGCTTTAAATGGCAGCCAACTTACGATAGGAGAGGGTAACAGAGAAACAGTATAATAAAATTGAAAAATCGCAATATTCCATTTGCTGGAGAATGGTAAATATTTTAGCCAACAATTTTTTTCATTCAATCTTCAGTCGTATTGTTCAACTTCGGAGGTTTTTTTGTTATTTTTCCAGGCTCCATGGCACATGCAAGATAGATTTCCAGGTGAGAACGCAACTATAATATCGTCGCTAGAGAGGCAAAAGGGCTGAACCGCCATTTTGGGAAGTTTAGAGAACACTAGAGCACTTTAAAGTCTCCACTGTACCTGGTTGGATTATGATTTAAAAAAAACTCAGGTGACTCAATGCTCTCACTGAGTTACTTGAAATGACAAAAATTCCCAAGCTTGTGTCAAGTATTTTCCCAAATTTTAAATATACTTTGGATGGCTGAAGGGCCACAAAAGTCTTCAGAATCAAACGAGAGTCAGAGCATTCGGTGCGGAATAAAAAACTGATCAAAACTGCATATTCAACTCATTTTTGACCAAAGTGTCGCTCAAGCCCTTTCGCCTTTTCAGCGACGATATATGGATGCTTGTTGATGAAGTGTAAATTGTCTCCGGTCCGATATTGGCAAAAATAACCCTCGATTCCCTCTTCACATCATTTTCCGTTGCGGTTCCTGAGACGAGTCGGGAAATGTGAGAGTTTGGAACGCGGGCAATTGAGGAAATGAAAAAACTCTAAAGTAGATAGAATTCTCACTTGGGGATGTCTGGCGTCATCTTTGATTGAGCAAAATGCTCATAGATTCAATCTTACAGGATTTCCGTTCGCCATGCCAGTCGAGTTCTATTCCCAGTTCACAAATGTAGTTAAAATATTTAACTAGATTTTTGTACATACGAGTACATATTATATTATATATTCGAGTATGTACAAAAATACACGCAATTTAAATTAAATGACGCATCTATTATTAAAAAAACGATCGCGGTGAGATGCTCAAATGTAGATTTGTGTTGAATTTTATTAGGTGTGCTTACCCTTTTAAAATTCAACACTGTGGGTAAGTTACCCCGTTAACCTTAAACCGACCCATTTAAATAAAAATATAAGACCACTTGAAATAATTGGAATTAAATAAATGTTTCCGATCGAAGAACAGATACGACTTACTTTAATTTTAAAAATTGTCAATGGTATTATAGACAGCCCTGATTTACTGAACCTTATTATTATACCAACGAGAATTACTTGATCCCCAGTTTTATTTAGTTGTAACAAAATATCAGGACTGAGTCTTTCAAATACTCGCTTGTACCTAGATTGCATGTAGTTGGTAATACATACGCAGAGGTGGCTGATGTATTTAACTGCATGGAATGTAGATACAATAAAGATACAAGAAGGCTCCTTATTGTGTTTGAATCGTCGTATTCAAACACCACCGTATTCCACCAATTTGGCTAGAAGGTAACAAACTGCTTGTGGCCTCACAGGTTAAATACCTGAAACATATCCTTACAAAAGATTTTAGCGATATTGAAGATATGGAACGACAAAGAAGAGCTATAAATATACGGGCCGGAATGCTCTCAAAGGGGTTCTACCTCTGTAGTGACGATGTCAGGAAACTGCTTTTTAAGACGTACTGCACTGCCCTGTATTCATCTGAGCTGTGGATACAGTACCCAACAACACAATGGAACAAGTTGAGGGTTTGCTATAACAATGCCTATAGGCAACTTCTGCAACTTCCAAGATTATGCAGTGCCTCTACAATGTTCACCGAAGGGAGGGTGCAGTCATTCCCCGCCTTACTTCGCCACAGACTAGGATGTTTTTTTTTTGATTTTTTAAAATAATTTATTGCATAATTTGTATTACAACTCTCACTTATGTTTTATGTATTGTCATTTTGTATTTTTGGTTGTATTATTTTTATGTATTTTTAATTATGGAATGTATTGCATTACACTATACCTGCGTACATTTTGGAAAATATTTTTTTATTATTTTATCATATATCTCATTTCTACAGCATTCAGTCTACTTTCACCCTTCGTCTGCCAGTTCCAAGCCTCACTGCCATACATCAGAGTTGGTATAAGCGCTCCATTGTTTGATAGAAGAAGATAAAACAGTTTTTTTCATGATCAGCAATCTTTTTACATTCATAACATTTACACCATGCAGAAAATACAACATTCTTTATTTCCACTAATCTTTAGGTTAGTTGGACCTTCATATTACCATGTGTTAAAATGTAGATAAAAGCTGAATAAAATAAAATATTTCTTTAAAAGAAAGAGGCTTTGATATATTCCTGTGAACGTTATCACCCCTCCCTCCGCTGCTAACGGCTTGTCTACCCAATTATGTCCAATATCTCGCTACGATCCTTTTCCAGCGTACAATGTGATGATACAACTACAACAACGTGACACAAGGCTAGCTTTTATAAGGTTACTAGCTGTTAGCCTTCATCCATTCAATAATCGAACCAGATCTGATATAACAGTTATGTTATGTAGTAAACTTTTGTAACATTCAAAATCGTCACAGTCCAACGATTAGCGCCATCTTGTTTATTTAACATTTGACTGGTCCTCGTTAAACGCCGATCATCGTTTCGTTTTGATTTAAATTTTGATCAGCTGAAAAGCATAACGGTTCTATTGTTATGATCGTTAATTAATTTATTAATTAATGCCACGTTGTTGGAATCTGTTAATATCTAGGTCAAGGCGTTATTTTTAGGTCGCAACGTAATTCTCGTCATGAGGTATAGTTATGAATGCATAAAGACATTCATTTATCAGTAAAAAGGTTAAGCCAGATGTCGAATTCTCTGTTCAATCAATTAAATCGTTGAGAAAAAAGATTTAGAGAAACAAACCCAACTATTCCCAACCGTCTGAAGCCAGTGGGACCATGGCATCCCCATAACACATTTAATTCATTTAAAAAATAATACAAAGCATATTTGCGGGACGTTGCAGAGTGGTAGATACTCTAAGTATCGCCTTGGTGAAACACCACCATTCAGAACGCAACGTTGCTTGATTGAAATGACTTTGGCTGTGTTTTTGGCCAGATCTGAATAACCAGGTACTTCGCAACCTTCCTCTTCCCCCATATCTTTTCCCTTTTCACTACATTCAGCCTCACAACATACCTCAATTGGGGATGCCGCAGTCTCACTGACTCCAGGAGAAGTCGGGACTCTTGTGCGGTATTCCCTGCATTTTTCGGTGTTGTTTTAATCCCCAATTGCGGCATGTTCAAAGATGGAGAGGGAGAAGATGAATTAGATAGAGATGAGAAAGATTGAAAAGTAGTTAGTTTTTCAGATCTGATCACCAAACACGGCTAAAGTCATTTTATGCAATGTTTCGATTCTGAACGTAGGTCTTTCACCAGGGAGACATTAAGAGTATCTACCACTATCTAACTATTAAAAAACTGCAATAAGAACATCAAGTTCATCTTTTTCAATAAAATCAATAAACTCCTTTACTAAGTCATTAACCACCCCAATAATGGAAGAAAACCCGACATATCCGCTTTCCCCTATCCCCTATTGACGCTCTATTAAACTTGGGGCGAACGGAATAACCAGTAAGCTTAGCGCCAAGTAAGGCAGTATATTTCCCAATAATCCATTAAGGCAGTGTTTGTCAGGGATTATTAAGTCAGGTGGTTGATGGCTTTGGAAAAAGACACTCCCTTAAAGGCATGCCTCACAATTTCCGAAGAGCTTATTTAAATTTGGCGTTTTTTTTTAAAATTAATATGTTGATCAATGTGAAAAACAACTATTTTTTTAAATTTGGTGTTTTTTTACATTAACGTGAAAAACTTTCATACAAAGAATTACGTATTTTGCATATTCCCGTAAGGGATTCGTAAAAGTGTTAGTAAAGAAAAAAGTACGAGTAGAGGTTTAATACTCGTTGCAATGACCCAGAAAGGCAAATAACCTACGTCGGCAATACTCTATTGCGCATTTCCTTGGAAGATAGTGAACAACAATTTTGTCATTTTTTAACGTCCAAAACCAGTGCGACTATGGCACAGAGAATGAGATGGGGAAAGAGAAGGTTGGAAAGTACATATCTTGCTATCCAGATCTGGCCACTAAACATCGTTTTTCCATTTAACGCAACGTTTCGATTCTGATCGGTGGTCTTTCAGCAGAGCGATACTTAGAATGTGTACCACTATGTGTATTATTTTATTTAAATAATGTGTAAAATAACCTTAGAGTACATAGAGTAGTATCTATCCAAGGCAGTGAAGTCAGTTTTGGACTTGTTTTTGATGATTTTAACATGACTCGGCGCAGTTGGGCGTGGCTAAGACTAAGGCTACGGTATTTATACATCCATTCATATCACATATCGACATAATGTTTTTGTGTATTCGTATAGCCACTTTTTCACAGTATTTTTATCAACAAAAATATAGCATATAACCTAAAAAACCGTTTAGTTGTGTCAAGTTTAGTGGCATAATAAAAATGTGGGCGGAGTCCCGCCAGTGTTACTTCAAGGAACCAGGACCTTAAGATCATTATGACAGTATATAGAAGCGGGCCAAGAAATTTGCTGTCTCTTTTTCTCTCATGGTGTACGCCGTAAAAGCCCGGAGAAAGTGATTTTTCGCAAGTTTGTGTAGGTTGGGTAAAAATAATTAGCTCTCCCTCCATATATTGTTACTTCAAGAAAATAACACATAAAAGTTTAATTTAATTATTTGAACACCCCACCATTCAGAATCAAAACGTTGCTTGATTGAAATGTCTTTAGCCATTTGTGACCAGATCTGAATAGCCAGGTACTTCCCGACCTTTCTCTTCCCCATCTCCTTCCCCTCTTACCACTTTCAACCTCACAACATACCCTTTTTGGGGATGCCATAGTCTCACTGGCTCTAGACGGTTGGGAGCAGTTGAGACTCTTGTGCGGCATTCATGTAAAAAAAAAAAAAAAACACTGGGCATCGAACTCGCCTAATTCGGATTTGCAGCCGAAGATCTCAAATAAAAAATTAAATAGGCGTCAATTCCGGACATTAATAGTATATATATACCATTGATTTAGGTAAAATTTTAGCAATCTGAAGATGCCCGGTTCGAGATCCGGTCTCAATTAAAAATAGTGGAAAAAAGTTAAAAAATTGGTATTATCAAATCATTTAAATAAAAGTTTCAAGTAAGCTTTTACCGTTAAAAAAGTGACCACCTTTTTTATTCTGGAGCCATTGTGAGGCAGGCTCGGTCTACTTCACACACTGGCTGCAAAGTTTGTCCAAGAGTAATAAATTACCCGGGGAGCGGTAACCGAAGAAGGTCACTACTATTCCTGCATACGAGTATTACCTCTCGAACTGACTGCATCCCCCATCGCCCGCCCACAGACATTGTAATTACTTTCCTGGCAATTCGCTTATTTATTAAGGGGAAGTGTGCAATTGACTATAAACAATTTCCTTTTCGAGAACATACGACCATATGAGTATGAACTTTTCATATTTGGTACTTATGTCAATTGAAATTATCACTTTTTTTAAACCCTTTCCCCTACCTACCTGTAACGTATTCCAGCAGACATTATTCTATATTTGAAATGGGTGGATTAAAACAACTACCTTTTTTTTCTTGGCAAGTCTAGTTCAACAAGTAGTGATTAATATTTACAGAATAAATTATGTATCTCACCATTCGCTGTATTTGAGATAATTTTGAAAATTGTCCAAAAACGCGAAGCTAGCAGTCCACAATGTAGTGCTTATACCAACCCTGATTTATGGTAGTAAGGCATGAAACTTTTTATCATATTATGCCTTCTTGAAGAGACCCATGTTGTAGGACGGAGGAAAAACAGAGGCTGACAAATGCTGAAACTGTAAGAGGATAAACCTAGATTGAATGCTGTTTAAATTAGATCTTCGAAGCGTATATGTGGTAAAACCATGTATAAACCTGTTAAAAATGTGAATATCCGGAATGAATGCAAGGACAATGATAGCGTGATGAATAGAATTTAAAAAAGGAAGCTTAGGTGGTTTAGGCATTTACATTTTACTTGTAATGGAAAAAACTCCATAGAAATAAATGCAAAAATTAAATAAATAATCTTGTACAGAGGCTTAAGATAATAGAATATTTATATTTCTTACAGCTGACCAAAATACTCATAGTAAATATAATATAATAATAAATTAAATTACACAGGAAAAAAACTTTTTTTTTACATTATCTCCACACGGGCCTATGTCATCGTTGAGGATGCTGTGTGCAGGGTCTTTTTGGGGAAAGGAAGGAGTTAACCTGGATCTTGAAGAGGCCCATTTTATAGGATGGAGGAAATACAGAGGCAGGCAAATCGTTCCACAGCCGAGCTGTTAAACATAAGAACGAGCCGTAATAGCGACCTGTTCTCATGTTTCGAACGTCAACCGTGTACAAATGTTAGGCGCGCGTTTGGTTAGTTTTCCGGCTATGCACCGATGCAAATTGATCGGAGCATCTTCCATTGAAATACCGGTATAACATGGACAGCATTCCCACTTGACGTCTGTGCTTCAAAGATTGCAATCCGTTTGTTAAGATAGGAAAATCTATCAAACGGATCGCCCGTTTTGTTATTTCTCTTCCTTCCCGTTTTTCCTCTGTTAGCTTGTGTTTATTTTTATGATTGTTGTCCGGGAGATTCGCTTTAACGAAGGCTTCATCAGAGCTTTATATTAACTAGGTTAAGCTTTAGTCAAATCGAAATCTGGTCGGCATTAAATACGCTAGTAAATTGTGTTCTAAAATAAATGTCCGACCTTTTATTTTATTTTTACTGTCACTCAAGGTGTTTTTTCTTCAAATATATCATAGTAACCTGAACGTTGGATTTAATAAACGTTTAATAATTTTAATCGAGAAAAAACACATAATCGCTCTAGCCAAGTTTTTTAATATTATTAAGAAACGGATGATCTTTCGAAAACCATGTCTTGGAAAATTAATTAAAAGACATGTCTTGGAAAATTTTGGCAATTAATTACGTTTTTACACGTAGATTCTTGTTTCTGAAAAGTGACCAAATGAATAATAGTCTTATAATTTAATACGTTAATAATAATAATATTTGGCTGATTCGTATAGCGCAATGGATAGGATCAAGAAAGGGACGCTTAGATGGTTTGGGCATGTAGAGCGAATGAACGAAGAAAGGAGTGTGAACTACTCATTAATCAGATTAATTGAAAAAGACTGATGCAAGATGTGTTCCAATAAAGCGTTTAAGTGTGTAGTGTTTTGTCTATTTTTCCCGGATCGCACCACAGTGATAACTGACAAAATTTTCGTTCAAATTACTTGCTACATAATATTTGTAACAAAATATTTGTATTTATCAAGGTTCGTGTTTACACGTTGAGAACGTTTTTTCAGTTGTTTTTTCACAATTCGGAGATTACAAGGCCTCGCATAATAATAAATATTTTTCGTTCCAAAAGAGCAACAGGTACTGTTCTTTGTGTAGACATATTTTTTCGTCAATCTATCTGGGCTTTTTGATTCTACGAAGGTTATATTATGGCTAATATAAAGTTTTCGTTTGATTGGTTGAAATGTTTTTTTCTCCGGGGTGTTTAATCCATTAAATTAGAATAAAATTATCACAGCTTGTAATTATCTTATTTTATTTTGTTTTATCTTTCTCTCTCTTCCTTTTGATATAGTTTTTATAAAATCTAATGTTTTGTATTTTTATTCTAAAATTTGTTTCTCCCTCTGTATGTATATATAAACGCAAACTTTGTACTTTTGCTTTGTTTAATTTTGTACCGTGATGATGCTTAAACTAAGCGAAACCGGTATGTCATAGAAAAATATCTGTGGTCTTATACGAAGTATGTATTTTAGTTCCATTTATCTTATTAAATCTTAGAATTAACGAATCTTTAGATTGATTTTGGTATAAACCATTAAAACAAAATCAACAACTTACGAAATGCAAAAATAAGAACACAAAAAATAAAAAGATTAGGTTGCGATCGAGAATTGAGTTCGGAACTTAGAGTATACTAGAGGTAGCCCAAGCCAAGGCAGTGAAGTCAGTTTTGGACTTGTTTTTGATGATTTTAACATGACTCGGCGCACCTGGACGTGGCTAAGACTAAGGCTACGGTATTTATACATCCATTCATATCACATATCGACATAATGTTTTTGTGTATTCGTATAGCCACTTTTTCACAGTATTTTTATCAACAAAAATATAGCATCTAACCTAAAAAACCGTTAAGTTGTGTCAAGTTTAGTGGCATAATAAAAAATGTGGGCGGAGTCCCGCCGTTAACCAGCGAAGATAGCCAGCTTAAGATCATTACGACAGTATATAGAAGCGATCCAAGAAATTTTTTGTCTCTTTCTCTCTCATGGTGTACGATGTAAAAACTCGGAAAAAGTGATTTATTACAATTTCGGATGGGTTGGGTAAAACAAATTAGCTATCCCTCCTTATATTGTTACTTCAAGGTTCGGAACCTCTCCTCTATCCGTAACGTAACGTTTTTGCCAATTGAGCAACCGAATCCTTTTTAAAATCGTCATTTTTATCCATCTCATATTTCTTCGAAAATTATAAATTTTATTTTTTCTCATATTTATTTATTTATTATTTTACTTAAACATACATTTTTTTATTAGTTGGTAAATTACCCATATTATACCGATATAGTCAGCCATCGTAGTATTGGTGTGCACAGCTATACCCAAACATAGTTGTACAGTTAGATAGTGTCTTGGATAAACTACACATTTTTATTTACAGAAAATCTTTGACATGGTTTAAGGTCCAGAAATAACATTGAAATTAGAATAAACTTATAAACGTTTTAAGGTTTATTTTTATGTTAATTATTGAAAAAATGTCGATACTTTATTTCTTGTTTGATGTTACAGTAATTTTACTGTGCTGTTGTACAATATGCAACCATTTTGTGGATTGAAACAAAATATTCACTTTTTATGAACTACTATTGATTTCAATAATTTTATTCTTCATTGTGTTACTTTTTAGTAAGGTAAACATCGTAAAGGATAATCAAATATGTTTCTGAAACGTACTGAACTAAATAACTAACCTTCACGCATATTCCGCAGGGGTAGGCAGGAGAGGACGGACCGCCATACAACTCACATTCCTTGATTCATTAAATTCACATTCACATAGTACCACACATTCCTTGATTCATTAAATTCACATTCCTTTCTTCGTTCATTCGCTCTACATGCTCAAACCATATAAGCGTCCCTTTCTTGATCCTATTCATTACGCTTACACCAGCCTTGCATTTTTTCCGAATATCCAAATTTTTTAACACATGGGCTTACCGCACATACGCCTCAGGGATCTCATCTTGTCTACTTTATTTCATCCTTCCTCTGCCAGTTCCATGCCTCACTGCCCATACAACAGGAATGGTATTAGCACTTCATTGTGGACTGCTAGCTTCATACTGAGTTAGCATAATAAATATTTTTTCGTTTCGACAGAATCTTATTTATCCAGTCAAAATTCGGAGATCGAGTGTCCATACACTATACGAAGCTCAGAGCAAGAATATGTATGGAGAGAGAGCTACATATTTTTACCCAACCTATACAAACTTACGATAAATCACTTTTCTCCGCTAATAAATAATATAGCACCAATATTCGGTATGTAAGCATATTTTCCGTCTCCCGCGTCTCCGGTGACTCCGCCCACTACGTTTTGTTTTGCGACATAACAGGATAAAACTCAACGATTTTTTAGGTTATATGCTATATTTTTGTGTAAAACAATACTGTGAAAAAGTGGTTATATGAATAAACAAAACATTTTATCCACATGTGCTATGAATGGATGTATAAATACCCTATCCCTAATCTTAGCCACTCCCGAGTCAGGCAAAACTCATCAATACTGACTACAGAAGCGCTATTTGCACTCGTAAGGGGAGCAGATCTTTTGATTGGATCACATTACAGTTTACTAGACGTATCAACAGATTCTATGAGAAACCATTACTTCCATAACAGTTTACAAATTGATTAATATTACGATCCTGAGCACCAATAACGATTAAAGAATAATGGTAGATGGGTGAATCAAGCTAACGATAACGGATTTACGTACGAATCAACAAATTGCTTTATACGTTGTTTGAAGAGAGGCCGACCAATGATGGCAACACGACAACATTGTTGTTCGGGTGACACTAAACGGTTTATATTCAACACTTAACACGAATGGACACCAGAGGCGTGTAATGTATTTAATTCTGATATATTTTAGAGGTGAAAAAAGCAAAGGTGACCTCAAATATGTTTGGTCATACCTTGGAGTAACAATGTATGGAGAGAGAGCTAATTATTTTTATCCAACCTATACAAACTTGCGATAAATCACTTTCTCCGGGTTTTTACGTCGTACACCATGAGAGAGAAGTAGACAACAAAAACAGCACACCGCTTTTATGTACTGTAATGATGATCTTGGTCTCCCGCGTATCTGGAGACTCCGCCCACATGTTTTATTATGCGACTAAACTGGACACAACTAAACGGTTTTTAGGTTATATGCTATATTTTTGTTGATAATAATTCTGTGAAAAATTGGTTATACGAATAAACAAAAACATTATGTCGACATGTGCTATGAATGGATGTATAAATACCCTAGCCTTGGTCCTAGACACGCCCAGGTCTGCCGAGTCCGGCAAAAATCATCAAAAACTGACTACACTATATTATGGGTAGATACCACTCTATTTACTCTAAGGTTCATACAATATACTAAATTGGAATACAAGAATTGTATTGGAATTGTAAAAAATTATCTTTTTATCCCCTGGACAATAATTGCTAGATGGATCATATCACCGCTGTGAAAAAAACTCTATTTTCCTTTTTCCTTTGAAGTAAATAATGTGTTGGGCTTTGTTATCTATGAATGTATCTTTGTTGTACATAATTTTGCTAGAAGTATTTTGTCAAGATGTTTTTTTATTATTTCGTGTATAAATACCACTGTGTTCAAGGTCAATTTTTTTATGTATTTTTATTATTAATTTTTTTATAGTAATACCGCACAAATGTCCCAACCGTCTAGAGCCAGTGAGACTAGGGCATCCTTAATCACGCTGGTGAGGCTAAATGTAGTGGGGAGGGGAAGGAGACGGAGAATCAGAAGGTTGGACAGTGTCTGGCTTTTCATATCTGGTCACCAAACACGGCTAAAACTATTTTTGGTTCTGAATGGTGGTCTTTCACCAGGGCGATACTTAGAGTATCTACCACTCTGGAACGTGCCGCAAATATGCACATATTAATTAAATAAAAGTTATTTGCATACGCCGGGTTTGAACCCGAGACCTTTGGATTCGTAGTCGAGCGTCTTACAACTCGACCGTGGAGGCCGTCCATGGACCATTGACCAATTACATAAAATACACAACACAAAATGATAAAAAAAAGCATAACAGAGAAAGAACAGCACATACATAATATATGAATGAAGCAATGGCAAAAATATACATTCAGGATAACGTATAATATCTGTATTAGCTCGTTTTACAGTTTGGCTAAATCCATTTCACTTCAATATTATTTTCACTGCAGTATATATGTTAACGGTCAATCTAGAGTCAAATACAACTCCTAAGTATTTTATTCAAGTAACAAAAAAATTATCGTCATTTTAATTTCGCTTTCACTGCACGTCTTAATTGTTCAATTTCACGCATTTTGTACAAAAAGAAAGAAAAAAAATGTATAAAAAGAAAGAAAATTTTGTATGTAAAGTAAAAACAATATATTTTGAAGAATCTGAAAAAAATCAAGGCACGCTCTTGGAAGGTCTATCGTAGAAGTCTACGAAAGATTTCTACCATTTTCTTTCCTAAGTGCTTTCCGTAATCCTTTATCTGGCGCCACACCTGACGCACTGAGTCTCTATGTTCGACTTATCGACCTAGTCTGGCGCGACATAGGATTCTATGTTAATTTTCATATTCTATGTGGATTGAGGAAAGCTATTTGACTAATGATACAACTTTGTAATACATAAGATAATCAGATATGTTTTAATAGGGCGTTCCACCATTGACTTTCAATGCTGATATTACAGATAACTCGAGACGTAGTGAATATGTATGTCCAGCTTATCAATTTTCATCGGCTGGGCTGAAGCGAGATTGAACTAAGGCTCTCTGCACACGGAGATACTAAAAAAAAACTTTATTATTTTAATAGTGAATACCGCACAAGAGTCCCAACTCCTGTCAACCATCTGAAGCCAGTGAGACAATGACACCCCAAATTGGGTATTTTTTTTTTGATTTCTTAATTTTATATTAGTTACTTGTACATATGCGTACGCCTTGAAGAAACAATATTTGAAGGGAGAGCAAATTATTTTTACCCATTCTACACAAACTTTTTCCGGGTTTTTACGTCGTACACCATGAGAGAGAAAGAGACAGCAAATTTCATAGACCGCTTCTATATACTGTCGTAATGATCTTAAGCTCCTGGTTCACCGCGGGATTTCGCCCACATTTTTTTATTATGCCACTAAACTTGACACAGCTAAACGGTTTTTAAGGTTATATGCTATATTTTTGTTGATAAAAATACTTTGAAAAAGTAGCTATACGAATAAACAAGAAAAACATTATGTCAATATGTTATATAAATGGATGTATAAATACCGTAGCCTTAGTCTTAGCCACGCCCAGGTGCGCTAAGTCAGGTTAAAATCATCAAAAACAAGTCAAAAACTGACTTCACTGCCTTGGATAGATACTACTCTGTGTACTCTAAGACGTACACGTATGCGTACATAGACGATGCGGTGCTGATTTCTGACAGTATGGAAGATCTACAGTTTCTCGTGTCTAGGATGAACCAAGTATGTATGCAGAATGAGTTGATGATGAATGTACATGTAAGGAAGTCCAAAGTCATGTGTTTGAAAAAGCGAGTACGAGAACAGCCTGCAATATAGTTGTGAATGATGAATACTTGGAGCAAGTGGATGAGTTTGTGTATTTGTGAAGTATGTTTACGAGAGACGGACAGGCTGATAAGGATATTGAAAGAAGGGTGAATGCAGAAAACTCCATTAATGAAGGACTGAACGCTGTTGGCGCAAATAAGAAATTGACCAAAGAAGCGAAGCTAGCAGTGCACAATGGAGCGCTTATACCAACCCTGATGTATGGCAGTGAGGCATGGAACTGGCAGAGGAAGGATAAAAGTAGACTGAATGCTGTGAAAATGAGATCCCTGAGACGTGTGAGTGTTAAAACTATGTATGACCGAATTAAAATTGTGGATATCCGGAATGAATGCAAGAATGGAGTGTGAAAAGAATATATGATGAAGCTCGAGAAAGACATGGCACGATCAAGTAAATCAAATACTTGTATCAGGTCATGTGAAGAGTCAAAATAACAGAAGAGTATATATGAGACGGTTATAAATGTGAATGAAGCAAGGAGTGTGTGCCAAGACAGAGTTATATGGCGGTCCGTCCTCTCCGCCAACCCCTGCGGGGAAACGGCGTGATGGTTAGTTGGTTTACTTGTACTTTAAAATTACAAGGTATCTGATAATTTAATTTTCTTTTTGACTTTATAATATTTTAACATACACACTAATTATTATTTTGATTTAAATGTATTGTAATAGTTCTTACAGGCTACTTTTATTTTATTGACTGGCATCATTTGGATGATTTCCGGCAGCGCATTATAAGATTTCATCCCTTTATATAGTAAGCTGTTTTCTGTGTTGGCTTTATTCTTTTCTGGTGGTCTGATTTCTTTGCATGACCTTGTATTATGTTTGTAAATATCAACATTGTAGATAATTTTGTCAGAAAAATATTTTAGTAACAAGTTGTTTTTCATTTATGTTCTTATTCTAAATATAATTATCTTTGTTTTATTTGGAGAATTTAAAACTTGTGTTGTTCTCTATCGTTACACAAGAAAAGAATCGTTGAACAGTAATAAAAATATGGAGCAATAATGTAGTTCTAAATTGTAATTGTAGTTTTACTGGAATTTTTATTGACGAAATTCTTCTCAAAAAAGAGATATTCTTCCCAATTTTTCTTATGCATATACTCAGCATGCTTGTCAAAGGTTGTGAGGTTAAAGGTAGTAGAGAGGGGAAAGAGATTGGAAGAGGAAGATTGTGAAAGTACCTGGCAATTCAAATCTGGTGTCATATTTTTTCAACTGCTCCTAACCGTCTGGAGCCAGCGTGACTATGACATCCCCAATTGAGGTATCTCATGTGGTTGAAAGTAGTGAAGAGGAAAATGAGATGGAGAAGAGGAAAGTTGAGAAGTACCCTGGTTTTTCAGATCTGGTCACCAAACACGGTTTAAGTCATTTCTAACAACGTTTCGATTCTGAATGGTGGTCTTTGACCAGGGTGATACTACCAGTATCTATCACTGTAAAGTGTACCGCAAATATACAACATGTTATTTTATATAAATTAAATCTGACACAAATTAATTGAATAAAATTTATTTTCCCACGCCGGGTTTGAACCTGTGATCTCCATAGTCGAGCTGTGGCAATAACAAACATAATAAGTAAGTACTTTAGTATCTAAATATTCTCATGTGCTTTGACTATCGTTCAAGCACTAACCTTCATTAATTAAATAACTAATTTTGTTGGTTGAGCAAATGACGACATTTTAATTAACCGATATCCTTTGTCCTGTAATTTACTAAGACCACGTTCGTCCTGTAGCCCTTTTAGCGCAATAAAAATATTTCACTCAGGTTTTTTATCCTCTTTTTCTATACGATGAAGAGATAAACCTTTGGAGTAACAATATATGGAGAGAGAGCTAATTATTTTTACCCAACCTATACAAACTTGGGATAAATCACTTTCTGCTGGGTTTTTGGTGGTTGCAAAATTAGTAGAGACTCTAAGAGACGCCCTGGTGAAAGACAACTATTCAGAATCTAAGCGTTGCTTGAAATGGCTTTAGCCGTGTTTGGTGACCAGATCTGAATAGCCAGGAACTTCTCAACTTTCCTCTTCCCCATCTCATTTTCCTATTCACTACTTTCAACCACACAAGATACCCCAATTGGGGATGCCATAGTCACACTGGCTCCAGACGGTTAGGAACAGTTGAAAAAATATCACAATCTGTCTCTCGACGAATCACCTTTAGATATGCAATTTTTAACCAAATCCTGTAATGTATGACAAATTCAGAAAGTCCATTCTTTTAATTTCGCTCCCATGCCCTAATTCGAAAAAAATAAAATAAAAGATAAATAAAATTAAAATAAATAAAAAAAAATAAGTACAAAAATTTAAATCATAATTATAATTTTAAGTTAATAATTGTGTCAATCTGATGGGACCTGCCAGGTAAGTATGTTCCTGTATATTTTCTTATTTAAACTAGGAATTAATATGTAATGATAGAACATAAGATCTGTACAGCGCCCTTGAGGTGATTTTTCACAAAAACAGTGCTATACAAATCGTTCAAATATTATTATTATTATTATCATTCTTCCACGGATTATCTGTTACGTGGTTTCACAGCTATCAGGCCTTTTAAGGGTTTTTTAAGATGAAACCATTTCCACTTGAAGAAGGGCCGTCAAACACGGATAAGTAATGAACGCAATTAAATGTACCTAATAAGGACTACTCTTCAACTCTAATTGAAAGTAATAATACTTTCCCTCTCAAATGAAACGTAATAAAAATTTCGCTGCGACTTCACGCCTCGACTCCGACATCTTTATCACGTTTACGAGCACTAATTCTCGTGGCGTGTGGCTTCGTTCGCCAAAGAAGTCTTTTCACGCCACTATCATCATCGCCTTACCACCATCCTGATATTGCATTTATTATATTTTGATTGGAATCAGATTGTATTTACCTAACCTAACAGAATTACCCGATCCAAAGTTCTATTCAAGTGTAGCAATAATATCAGAACCTTACAGCAATAATATACAAGAGAGAGCGCTGCTGTAGTTAGTTTTGATGAGCTGGTACGAGCTCGGCTAGACCTGGGCGTGGCTAGGACAAGGGCTAATATTTTTGTTTATTCGTATAACCACTTTTTTACAGTATTTTTATAAACAAAAATATAGCATATAACCTAAAAAACCATTGAATTATGTCAATTTATGTCCGAATATTTGAAAGTGTGGGCGGAGTCAACGGAGGCGTGGGACAAGAAGAACACTCTTACAATACTTTAAAGCGGTGTGATAATTTGGGAAATTTTATTGTCTCTTTCTTTCTCATGGTGTACGACGTAAAAACTCGGAGAAAGTGATTTATTCCAAATTTGTATAGGTTGGGTAAAAGAATTAGCTCTCTCTCCACATATTGTTAGCCCCAAGATCAGGACTGAGTCATTTCGATACTCGCTTGTACCAAGATTTGCTAGAATTATAAATTAGGTGGATTGTAACCAGTTCCAAACATGTTTATTGTATTGTGCAAGTGTAGATGTTTTAATTTGTGTAGGAGAGAATTATAAAGCTTAATAGCCTGGTATCTGTAATGCTTTTGTCCAAAGGATGGGTATGTTTGCATTGCACAAGCAACATCTTCCGCTTATTATGATGGCAATAGAAGTTTTTATGTTACAAACTGGCATAGCTGAAAAGCATGTAGGCGAAATAAAAAAGGCTTCTCGCTAAACATTTCACTCCTTGGTGAATAAATCCTTAGAGAAAATTCAGAGATGAAATTATATAATCTAAAACGCAGACGCAAACATTTCTTGCGACTTTTCATACGGAATTATCCCTCTTTATAATATCCTTATTAATTCTCTCATACTTGATCATCGTGATGGGAGAAACTTTTTTTATGTTTAAGTAATATGTATTAAAAAAAGTTTTTTACTGTACATAACAGAAAAATTAAATATTTTCTAAAGGCGAGGATAAACACAAGTCTCAATTCGGTATTTAAAATTATTTTTTTAAATCAAAAAACATTTCATTTTCTTTGTTTATCGCATGGTAAATAATTGGGTATTTCTGAAGTAACCTGCCAGGTAAATATTCTTCTGTATATTATTTCTGTACATAAAGCAATACATATTAATATGCCATAGATTATAATATGTAGTTGGTAATAATATGGAGCCTGTGAATTAAGATTTGTACAGCAAAACAAAACGGTGCTATAAAAATATCTAAATAATGTTATTATTATTTATTTTTTTTATAATATTTTTATTGGACATAAAAGTAACTTTGTTTTAAGACCACTTTATTGAATACATACAACCATTGCACTCACTTTGTGGTAAGACGTAATTAAATTTAAAATGAAAGTAACTTTGTTTTAAGACCGCTTTATTGGATACATACACCAACCGGTTTTGGCTCTACCTGAACCTTCTTCAGGGTTAAATAAAAATGGATAAATTTAAGAATATAACAATAGACTAGAATAGACTTTATTCAACCCTGGTTAAAGTTCAGGTAGAGCCGAAACCGGTTGGTGTATGTATCCAATAAAGCGGTCTTAAAACAAAGTTATTTTTAATTTTAATTACGTCTTACCACAAAGTGAGTGCTTCATGTCAAAGTTCAATATTTTTTATTTTATCGAAGGAAGCAATCACTTTGTAGCTTGACATTATAATTTAAATATAAAAATGTTTTAGTTTTAAGCCACTTTATTTATATACATATAACATTCGACCGGTTTTGGTTAAACTTAACCTTCTTCAGGAAAGTATATATATAAACAGTTTATATATATACTTTCCTGAAGAAGGTTGAAACCGGTCGAATTTAATGTGAAACCGGTCGAATGAATGTTATATGTATATAAATAAAGTGGCCTAAAACTAAAACATTTTTTATTAAAATTTTAAAAAGTTTAATATTTTTATACTGGAGCTAAACGCGGGGGGGACGAGATAAGCTAATCTAGATCCAGAGGTTACTGGCTCACAACATGGCAATACCAAATAAAAATTGTTACTAAAAATCACATTATTCAACAATTTAAAGTCGAGTAGCAATCTAGAGCAATGCTTCGATAGAAATGACTTAAGATGATTGATAGAACAGGCAGTAGAACGCTCGTCTAGAAGTCGGAGAGATCGAGTTTGTTGCTTGCAGCAGGTTTTATCAAGTTGTACCTAGTAGAAAGGTTTGTTTATCTTAGGTTTAAGTAGATATAAAGTGAACGGTGAAAGAAATTGGAAACGCCTAAGGAAGACATGGCATGATCAAGCGAATCAAAAACTTAAGTCGGGCCTTGGCGAGAGTCAGAATAACGCTTTTGGCGCAAGTAAAATTATTGTCCAAAGAACTGAAGCAAGCAGTCTACAATGGAGCACTTATACCAACCCTGATGTATCGGTAGTGAGGCTTGGAACTGGCAGAGTAAAGATGAAAGCAAACTGAATGCTGCAGATTTGAGATTTCTAAGGCGTATTTACGGTTAAAATATATCTGACGGTGTTAAAAATGTGAATATCCGAAATGGATACAAGGCCGATGTGTGCGTAATGGATAGGATTAAGAAGGGACGCTCAGATGGTTTGGACATGCAGGGTAGTGGGAAGGGGAAGGAGATGAGAAAGGGGAAGGTTAGGAAGTACCTGGCTATTCAGATCTGGTCACCAATCACGGCTAAAGCCATTTCAAGTAACGTTTCGGTTTTGAATGGTAGTCTTTCACCAGGGCGATACTTGGAGTATCCACCACTCTGGAACGTGCCGCAAATAAACTTTACATTATTTTGAATGAGTTAAATGTGTTATGACACATATTAATTAAATAAAATTAATTGGTGCACGCCTGGTTTGAACTCGCGACCTTTGTGATTCGTAGTCGAGCGTCTTACCAATCGACCAAGGAGGCCGTCAAAGTTAGTTAGTTTAAATAGAGGTATTGATTTACTAGATCTGAATAATAAAGTACCTCTTACTATTCTCCTTTTTTACCACACTATATTTAGCTCCACAATACAGAGACATATCTAAATGATACATATTTAAAAAATAAAATAATAAAATATGGACCCTCCCGAATTTAGGTGCTATTGAGTTCGGGCAATTTGGCCTAAGAACCTCAAAATATCAACATAAAGAATAAGTACTAACATCATCTTCAATTGTTGATGCTTTGGTCGTATTTTCGTTAGGTTTTACCCAAAAATATATCGGAATTGACAAAACTTGTTTACGCTCTAGGCACATTAATATGCGTACGAAAGGGGGGCTTTTCAAATTCGTAAGTCGAAGAAAATATAAAAAAATATATTGAAAAGGCCGAGTCTGCAATATAAATGTTAATTTCTATCCGAATCTTATTATTGTCCTGTTTCATCGTATAAAATTTCAGATTTTGAGTTCATCGCGTCGTGTACATTTTTGTTCGAAGGCCATTTTGGTCGAGCAAATGAGTTCTCCTTTCTTGGTGGAGGCTTCATTAATTCATTTACGCTCAATAAAGTTCGCATTTACAGAAAGTTTTTTTTTAATGTATGTAAATAGTTTAACATGGAAAAAACTTTGAGGTAAGAATATACGTGGAGAGAGAGCTAAATAAAAGATATTAACATAATTCTCTTTTTTGTCAGTTCTTGGGTAATCCAAAGTGGTAGATACTCTCAGTATCGCCCTGGTGAAAGACCACCATTCATAATCGAAACGTTGCTTGAAATGGCTTTAGCCGTGTTTGGTGATCAGATCTGAATATCCAAGTATTTCCCAACCTTCCTCCCCACCGCCCTTAACCTCACAATATATACCAATGAGGGTTTCAATAGTCTCACTGGCTACAGACGGTTGGGAGCAGTTGGTTGCAGTTGGTAGCAGTTGGTAGCAGTTGGTAGCAGTTGGTAGCAGTTGGTAGCAGTTGGTAGCAGTTGGTAGCAGTTAGTAGCAGTTGGTAGCAGTTGGTAGCAGTTGGTAGCAGTTGGTTAGTTGTGTGGTATTCACTTATAAATAATATAACCATATGAACTTGTGACTATTCTGATGGTCGTTCCTAATATGCCAGTACCTAATTCTATATTACTGAATAAATAAACATTAAAAATAAAAATAAAATTAAAAACAATATTTAAAGAGATGTAAAAAAAAATAGATAATGCAATATAATATTTGAAATAAGAAAAAAACAAAAGAAAGTTTTATGTCTTATTAATTAATACTTTTAGTTGGACGTAAATAAATATGCATTAAAATAATTGAAAATTCATTAACATTTTTATGAAATATTTCCAAAAAAAAACTGAAAAGTTTCCTATTGAAAAAGTTTTGTACCTTCCAAAATTTAACTGATATGATTTTTTGAAAAGATTAGTTTTCTCTATGAATCTTGAAGAACTTTTTATGCGTTTAGCTTAAGTGGGAGCTTATTTCAAAGCTTAGGACCTGCTACTCAGAAAGCTCGATATCCAACCTTAGTTTATGGAATGCGTTACGTTTTTTCAACCTTCCGATAGCCGATGAAGACGCTGTCTTAAGTGTCGACTCTCGTGAATTGGTACTATCTCGAATGTAGTAAAGTTTGTCAACAGCAGAGCAGTGTCAAGTTTCAGGAACGCCCTAGTGATAATTTAAGTATGTTCATCGCAGGCGCTACAAAACTTGAAGAGTCCTGGCCAATTCAAGGCAATGTCATCACTCCTGGTGATTTCCTGCTGTGTTACTCCATACCCTGTCTTCTAATATGTACTTATTTATGTAAGGTTATTAATCGTATCAAAAAAAGAAGGATATCCGAAAAGAATGCAAGGCTTATGTAACCGTGTACTGGACGTATGGTCAGCACATTGACTATAATTTTTTGAGGTGCCAGTTTCCTCTAGTCAGTCAGCTGGCATGAAGCGGGCCTGAGACGGGTGCAGTAAGTCGAGGTATCGGGAGAAGGCGATGGTCCAGGAAAATACAGAGTCAAAGAGGGTTGTAGTTGTCCAGGCGGGAAGAAGCAGTCGGAGAAGCCAAGTTAGGCGAGATGATGCCGGGCGGGATTTTGAAAGTGTTTTACTTTGTAATAAATAGACTCAAGAAAATGTTGCTTAGATGGTTTGGGCATGTAAAGCAAATGAACGAAGAAAGGAATGTGAAAAAAATATATGACGTGAATGTGAATGGAAGAAGAAAACAGGGACGCCTGATGAAGACATGACACGATTAAGCGAATCAAAATATTACATCGTTTGATACACAATCCATACCTCCTGGAATGCTATATGTTATTTGTGCCAAACAACTACTGCCGGGGGCGACACCACGATCTACTGTGTGTTCCACATGGCAGAACAGACGTGTTTACGCAGTACACCATGACACGGAGTATGGTACTACTAAATAACATCTCTCTTGATATCTTCAACATAAACCTTGAAGATTTCAAGAGACATGTCAACAATATATCTTAATACATATGCTTTTTTTATGTCACTGTTCATGTGTATTGTAAATCGACGCAGTCTGATTTACACAAAAAAAATACTTGATTTGGGCCATGTGAAGAGTCAGAATAACATAAAAGTATGTATGAGACAATCTACGAATGTGAATGTAATCAAGGAATGTGTGCCAAGACAGAGTTGTGTGGTGGTCTCTCTTCTCTGCCTACCCCTGCGGAGAAACGGTGGGACGATTAGTTAGTTATTAATAACAGGCTTCTAAAAACAACAAAAGAAAAAGCTTGATATTTCGCGAATTTTATCAAAAACGTTTTCAGGTACCACACACTTACGAGAGATACGGCCCTGCTAGATCTTTTCAACTTTCACAGAACAAAGTTTATAGTAGATTCCTTTAATCAGAACATAGAGCCAGTGAAGCTCCAAAGACAACTTTAAGATGAGAGTTTCGATTTCGGAATTTCGCCTTTCGTTCATCGCATAACATCATTCAGATTTTTTATATGAAAGCAAAAGACCGTCATGACGCGTCAGGTCGAAACCCTTGATTATTTTTCACACTCGTTGCAGAAATGCAAACACATTGTGTCAGGGGAATAAAAAATGATTTATAAAAGGTTAGAGATAATGAAACCGGGAAATACAATTTGTTATTTCTAGACATTGGCCTAGTATACTATATATGCCACATACTAAGAACTAACTATGCAATGAACTCCCCAGTCCAAGGCTTACATACTTTATTTATGGTTTTAAAGTTTATTTTGTAGAACTCCATTTTATTTTTTAGGTTTTTTAATTTTATTTAAACAATAATTATTATTATTTTAATATTTTTTAAAAAACAATTTTTTGGTTAAAAGCTCTGCGATTTAATTATTTTTACGCGTGACAGCTGTTTCGCCTTCTGAGGGCATTACCAAACAGTTTGATAATGCCCTCAGAAGGCGAAACAGCTGTCACGCGTAAAAATAATTACATCGCAGAGCTTTTAACTAAAAATTGTTTTTTTTAAATATTAAAAAATAATTATTATTGTTTAAATAAAATTAAAAAACCTAAAAAGCTTACATACTTATTACTTAAACATGGGGGAGTATACATATTACGCATTTTTATTCCCTTCGTTATTTTTTATGCGGAATGCTAGATTTTCACACCCCGCAAGCCCGCCAGAAGATGTTTTTGGGCAAACATTTTAAAGTTGATTTCTAGAAGTATTTGTAACCCATATTTACTATGGTTTGTAACCCAAGTAAGCACATTCGTGCGAGGCATCATGTGACGTTTTACACACTGAAAGTCAGAACTTCCTCATACAAAAACACGCCAATACATAAAGTGATGAAACTATTCAAAGAAGCTGCATCTACCTTAGATATATTTAGATGCACATATACTGAGTTATGTTATTATCTCTTGATGTACGTACAAGCTTGATTGTTAGGTACATAACGATATACATACTCTTAAATAAAATATATTTTTACGCACATTTTTACACATTTTTGTGTATAAGAACGAACTTCTCCAATATCTTATTTTTTTGTTTTTCATTGCTAACATTATTTGCGTTATTATTTCATATATAATGCGTCACACTACTTCAGTTTGTACTCATATAACTCCTTCGGATATATAATGCCTTGTTTAGATGTGAGATATACATAAATGTTCAGTTTATTTTTTTACGCAATGCATGTATCTAAAATATTTTTATATCAAATCTTCGTTAAATAAATAAAAAGGCTTGATAACGAATTTTTCTATATTCCTTTATGAAATTCAAATCAGAATTATATAACATAATTACGTAAATTGACCATGTTTTAGGTCATACATACTTGAATATGTGGTTTCTTAGTTGTTATTGGTATGTTGTTTCTTTCTTATCAATTTTATAATTATTATCTACATATACAATTCTAGGTATGTTACTTTATTGTTACACTGTTATACAATGTACTCTGTAATAGTCCAATGGGTGTTTATCAAATAAATAAATACTAGACGGCCTGTGTGTTCTAGTGGTAAGACGCTCGGCTACGAATCCAAAAGGTGCGGGTTCAAACCCGGCGTGCGCAAATAACTTTAATTTAATTAATACGTGTCATAACATATTTGATTCATCGAAAATAATATAAAGTATTTATTTAGCTTGCTTACTTCCGAAACCGGTAGACATAATATTGAATAAAAAAGTGGTTATAAACAAAGTGTATGTGTTCTATTTATTTATTTATTTTTAATTGTGGAAATTAAGTTTCAGAATTGAAATCACAATAAGTTAGAGATCGGTGTTTTCGGGTAGGCTTTGTTTATTATATAGTTAATTATTTCTGTCTCGACACAGGAATTTCTTAGCGAGACAGACATGAAGCATTGCAAGCCCATGTTTTATATTTTAACAAGATAAATAAAATATTTTTTTAACAGATTTGATAAAGGATCAACCTTAGAGTAACAATGTATGGAGAGAGAGTTAATTATTTTTTCTTAACCTATACAAACTTGCGATAAATCACTTTCTCCGGGTTTTTACGTCCTACACCATGAGAGAGAAAGAGACAACAAAAATAACACACCACTTTTATGTACTGTAAGGACGATCTTGGTCTCCCGCGTCTCCGGGGACTCCGCCCACATGTTTTAATACGCGACTAAACTCGACACAACTTAACGGTTTTTTAGGTTATATGCTACATTTTTATTGATAACAATACTGTGAAAAAGTGGTTATACAAATAAACAAAAACGTTATATCGTCATGTGCTATGAATGTATGTATAAATTCCCTATCCCTAGTCCTAGCCACGCCCAGGTCTGTCGAGTCCGGCAAAAATCATCAAAAACTGACTACACTGCCTTGGATAGGTACCACTCTATGTACTCTAAGGGATCAACAATATTTTTAAAGTTCAAGTAAAAGCCTCAAAAAAGTGGACTGTTAGCCTTCCATTTAAATTGCGGGTTTATGTTTAGGTAGAAGTCTATTCCAACTAATGCCAAACAAGCATTATTGTAAAACGTGTATTTCTGAAATCTCCCCCAAAAGTTTGCGAGAGATATTAAATAGGTCCCGCCCGTCTTCAAAGCTCAAAACATGTTACATAATGCAGCCTCGCAATTCTTCAGGGAATTGTCCCTGAACAAACCCTCACGCTAAAAGCTCTGTATTCATGAAATTTTCATCTTCCTCGGTTTGGACTCCTTGGTCAGGGGTCGGCGGGAGCGGCTCTTTGCATAGATATTTGCGGCTCTTCGGATAAACTTCAATTTCACTTATCTCTTTTTTTTAGAGAGGATTTTTTGTTGATTTGTTAGTATTTTTTTGGGGAGAAACATTTGTCGATTTGCTAGTACTTTTCGATTTCAAATCTCTACCGACTAATGCTTTTTTTTCGGAGAGGATTTTTTGTTGATTTGCTAGTATTTTCGATTTAAATATAAAAATCTCCTTCGTAAAACTTTTCTGGCACCAGGAACCGAACTGCATAAATAACCGGTTCTTCGATGGTCACCGGTAACTGGAACCGTAGGTACACCCGATTTCGATATCTACTCTCTTTAACATATATGTGGCTCTCTGGTACCTTTGTTATCCTGTTTCCATGACAATTTGTTCTCACTTGACAAACTGCCGACCCCTGCCCTAGGTCAACAAGTTATGAAACTTTACAATAGCAAAACTGTTCAATTCTTCTGTCGGCTAAGTCCTCCATCATTGAACAAACAATATTTTCCGCCTATTTTGATGGCAGTAGGAGTTTTTCAAATATGTTCAAGTTATTAAAATAACCCGGGAATGTTTATATTTCTTTTGAAAAAATAACTAAATAAATTTAAAAAAACTCGAACCCATTTTGGAAAGCCGATTAGAATGGGTCGTGCAAATAAATTTTATGCGAACAACACATACTTAGAACTATGTGTATTGGTGCATATGTATACACTTCTGACAGTGATGTCCTTGCCAAACGTCACCGAAGAACCGTTCTTTGTCTTGCCTACGCCAATTTATTGTAATTAGCAAAAAATGGACGGCAAATTTACCTTTCAATATTTTTTTACAGATGTTCAAAACCCACAGTTTGTTATTTTTATTTTATTAAAAATTATCATCTTGGTCACCGAAATTTTCTTTTCTGAAGTCGAATCATGAGTTTAAAACATGCCATATGCTAGCAATTCATATGTGTGTGTACTGCGTTCAAGCCCACTTTGTATAATTAATCTCTCGGTATGCTTACCTTTCATTATCACTAGTATTATTGCAAAACGTCTCTCACTGAAATCTCTCTCAAAAGTTAGCGACAGTAATAACATATCCCGCCGAGTGTTATAAGGTATAATACAGCCTCCGATTGGCGGAGGGGGAAGGAGAAGTTAGTCATGAGAGGGAAGCACTCCCCGTTCCACCCCCAGCCACTGCCTTCATCCCTCTGCGGACAGTGCCGTCCCGACAGCCGGAGCGTTGCTACCCTCATAACGAAAATTTCGGTGTTGAACGTTGTCAATGATGGCAAGTTTTTAATTCACTCTAAATTACTTAGTTAGATCGTATTAAATTTTCAATTAATTTATGCATTTTTATTTATGTGTTTTGCTTGTAAATTTGGGTGGAATTTCGAAATTCATATCTGAATTTATTAATAATAATTTCGTAAATTTGGACGAAATATCGTATTATGCAAAATATCGCAATAATTGTGGTGTTAAGTTAAAGGTGATAAGGGCTAAAAATGTTTGTAATGGGTTTGTCAGTTCATTAAATGCGTGTATTTATTATAAGCTTGTAATATTTTATTTTAGTTCCTATTAATTTATGCTTCAGTGTACTTTAGCTGTAAATGTGGTGAAATTGAAATATTTTTGTATGGTCAATTTTAGCAGTTTACAGTTTTTTTTTTTATTGTCCTTGCAAATAAAAAATTATATAATTTACTCGTTTGTTTAAATTATGAGCTAGAATTATCATAGTTATATCGTTTATAACGAAAGCGGGTACATATTTGTGTTAAATTTTAAACTCATGTAAAATTTTTAATAGTTGTCCTTATTACATACTGATATAGGCCATAGCTTTTTATTACGTGGTATGGTTATTTAGTGTTTTATTATATTTGCTTAAAATATCTGTTTTTGTTGTAATAACTTGTTGTTTTAGATTTCAAAGGGATTTGAGTATTGTGAAATATATGTTTCTAAACTGTTTGCTAGAATGTTCACCAACTTTGTTTGACTAGCCAACAGTTATCTAAATATACAAAACGATTTCAACGATAAAATTATTTAAGCGAATCAACTCATTACTCGTTAATTAGAGTTTTCGACCAACCCATAAATCTGGTGAAATATTTAATTTATTTTTCGTGAATACCGCACAAGATTCCCAACTGTCGAGAGCTAGTGGGTCTAATCGGGGAATGTTGTGAGACTGTATTCATGTGGAAGAGTGAGGTTGGGAAAAAATTGGCAATATAATAAATTTAATATACTCTTATAAATCGTCATTAAATAAAAAATGCGTGTCTTCACAAACGGATTTCTATTCCCAGATATATTTCAATCAATCAACGCTTAATTATTGGTGATGTATATTTGCTCATTTATTTTCATCTGCCAGCAAATAACACGGTTTTCGCCCTCGTTATATTTCTACGCTTTTATTTCTCAAGTCAATTCCGATAACATTGAGTGACAGTGCTTACTCAATAATATATTCCTCCCCGTAGTGTCTTAATGGAAAGTCCTTGTCAAATTCAGAGGAATATAATTACACGGTGTGCTTATTATAGTTAGGAAATAGTACACACCTAGAAGATTATAATAAGTTTAAACTTACGTTTTTAATAGTATTATAAAGCAGTTTGTGAATAATAATAACGTATTAAGTTCGTGAAATAACTTATTTTGCGTTTCGCAACTTGAGAAAACCACTGTTTTCTAAACTTAGCCGAGATTTCACGTTAATCGACGGTGTGTTCGGTACTTTAAACTTGCCAATAATAAAGTTGTGTAGATTTCAAAGACCTTAATGCTTACAGTTATCCGGAAATAGTTGGTTCATTATTACAAAAGCTTCTGCGAATTCGTAATAGTTCTGAACCTCAAACAAGTGTACGAAAAATTAAATTAAATGACAAAAGCGTTGAAGTTTTTTTTCCCTTGAAAATAAATAAATTATCAAATTGAAACAAACAAATATTATTTTAAAACTAAACATTAAAAAAATTATTTCCTCGGGCGTCCTTGACTTCTTCCATTCACTTTCGCATCATATATTCTTTTCACACTATTTTCTTCGTTCATTCGCTCTACATTCCCAAACCATCTATGCGTCCCTTTCTTCATCCTATCCATAACGCTCACATCAGCCTTGCATGCTTTCCGGATATCCGATTTGTAAGCGTTTAATCAACTAGATCTATCCTTACAATTAAACGTCGGCGATTCCGCTGTGGAAAAACCTTAGTTAAACAAACAATTAATCACATTTAGCTTCTTGTGCCCAAGAGTCTCAACTGTTCCTAACCGTCTAGAAAAACTGAAAGTCAGTGAGACTATGGCATCACTTCATATGGTATGTTGTGAGACTGAAGTTAGTGGAGAGGGGAAGGAGATGGAGAAGAGGGAGGTTGGAAAGTACCTGACTATTCAGATCTGGTCACCAAACACGACTTTTCAGCCATTTCAAGCAAAGTTTTGATTCTAAATGGTACTAAGAGTACCTTACCACTCTGAAGTGTGCGGCAAATATATTATTTTATATAAACTAAATACTTATGACACATATTAATTGAATAAAATGTACATGTGTACGCCGGGATTGAACCCACGACCTCTGGATTCATAGTCGAACGTCTTACCACTCAATTACGGAGGTCGTATGCGGTTGCGCGGCATCAGCATTCGACTTTTCACATAAAATTTTCAAAATACTTTAAATGTTCGCTATTTTCTTAGTACAGCAGTTCTCTATAAAGGGTCAGGACCCAAAAATATACACTTTTTGGTATTCTAATACAAGCAATACTACAAATAATTTATCCGTTATTTTTTTACAGGCAGTTTTAGGGAAACGTCTAAGGTTTTCAGTGAATACAATTTAAAGAAAGTAATCTTTTAAATTATTTATAAAATTTTAAATAAATCGTTCGAAAATGGCTGCGATGGTTTTCAAACTGCACCTTTTACCGACATTTTATTATGTTTTTCATTGAATTAAAAATATTTAAGCTTAAAATTTGTCTTCACTGAAAACCTTAGAAATTTTCTTAGTTACTCATATAGAATTTACAGATAAATCATGGGCAATATTCTAGTATTAGAATGCTACAAAGTAACGTTTAGCGCCATTTTAGGTGCTGAGCCTTAAACTATCAGTGAAATTAGAGAACGAAAGAACGTCATTACGTTTCACGTTATAGGGGAGTGGTATTAATGACGTCATAACTTTGTACTTTTTATGTCATCCATTCAACAAATTAAAAAACCTTACCCATCGGGAATTAATTGCAGGTTGTCTTTTGTCAAGCCGTACTCACACAAGGAGTCTTTTAACGCGATGCTATTTTCAATAACCCGGTTTGTAAAGTAATTTGGCAAGACGATACATATCGTTCTTGGAAAGGCAAAAGGGCTTAAGCGACGCTGTTGGGTCCTAAAATCAACACTTTGATAGGTCCAAATCTGATGTTCATTATTACCCCATTCCTACCTATTCCTACACGCCATTTTGCGCCACTGTCATGCACTATTTGCATGGCTGAATAAACATGTATTCACCAGCCTGTGACATGACCCCCATTATCGGGTAACGACACAAGATCGGGTCGTCCGAACTGTCGACACCGGTCTCAGGCACTTCAAAATCATCGCCCGGACAGGGAAGTTGGCTCTTGACAATCAAAGCCCGGACAGGGAAGTTGGCCGCTCCTCGCAGACATCCAAACCAGGTTAGCAAAATGGCGTAAAACCTTTTACCATTGTTTTCCTCAGATTATTCAAATCATTCACCAAGTATATCATCGTTTACTTAATTCATTTCAAGTCTTTCCAGAAACCGATTCGCGATTTCTGGATCGAACAGACGCTTTGGTCAAAGATGAGTTAAATATGCAGTTTTGATTCGTTTTTTACTCTCGTTTGATTCTAAATACTTCTAACAACATACCGTTTTTGGGGATGCCATAGTCTCACTGGCTCTAGACGGTTGGGAGCAGGTGTGACTCTTGTGAGGATAAAAAAAGGAAAATAAAAATAAAAGTCCCTGCGCACACAGATAAATTATGCAATTTTACATTAATTATAAATAACAAAAAAAAACACACACCGACACACATAAACAAAGCAAATAAAAAAAAAAACATATTTTGGATTAAAATCAACATTAAGGCTCCACGTTTTTTTATTGTTTATTACTAAGATTATATCTGAGTTAAACAGTAATGAATGACACTGTAACTCTTCTCTAGCTGTGAGTACCGTCTCTGCCAATTGAGCTACTGACCTAATTCTTTTTTTTATTTTTTGTGTATTTTTCTGTATCAAATTTCATTGAAGATTATGCATGTTATTTTTTTAAGTATTTGCTTACGCTGGATTTTGAACCTACGACCTCGCGATCCGTAGCCAAAGACCTTAACCGCTCAGCCATGGAGGTAGTCTTTCTGTGTTTCATGCCAATGTATTATAATTGAAGACCCCACGGCAAGAACCTGTTAACTAACTGTTGAGTCACTCTGAGATATTTAGTCTTTTGGGTTTTGCTAAAAAAAAGTGTGTCCTATCACAAATCCACACTAACTATTGTTTTTCATGAATGTTATAACTAACATACTAAATGTAATATATAATTTAGCATTTATACTTTATTTCTGCAATACAATGTTATTATTGTAGATAACATGTACTTGCCATTAAAAAATACATTTTAGTTACAATAAAATTTGCAGTTAACATTTTCAACTCTTTGATTTTCCGTGTTTGTGCTATTTTCAATATCTGAAAGTGTGTTCATTAAATAGATCGTACCATAGTAATTTTAGTGAGAATACTAACTCATTTAAAAAAAAAGGGTTTTTTATTTTTATGTGAATACCGCACAAGAGTCTCAACTGCTCCCAACCGTCTAGAGCCAGTGAGACTATGGCATCTCCAATAGGGGTATGTTTTGAGGCTGAAGGTAGTGAGATGGGGAAGGAAATGGGGAAGGAGAAGGTTGAGAAGTACCTGTCTATTCAGATCTGGTCACCAAACACGGCTAAAGCCATTTCAAGCAACGTTCAATTCTGAATGGTGGTCTTTCAGCAGGGCGATACTTAGAGTATCTACCACTCTGGAACGTACCGCAAATATACTTTTTTTTTTTTAATCAATTAAATGTCTTATAACACATATTAATTTAAATAAAATATATTTGCGCACTCCGGGTTTGAACCCGCGACCTGTGGATTCATAGTCGAGCGTCTTACCACTCGACCATGCAGGCCGTTCATTTAACAGCTTCTTGCCGTTAGGTCTTTCTGTGTTCATTTGTTTTGCACTTTATAAAGCTCATAATATTCTTATCTTCAGACGTTCACCTCAAGTCCAAGATATTAGTTTTCGATCCCTTCAGGGATTTCTCAACATGCTACGATATAGCCGTAGTTCAAAAAGATATGCACAAAGGAGTTCTTTATTTTCTATTGCCTTTGTTCAGGTTCAAGCTTTTGCGTCCTCCTTACATGAGTATTGAAAAGATCTGACCCTTGGTAAATGGAGTTGAAGATATCTGTGCTGCAAAGTACTTTTGTTATCTATACGGAGGTAACTCTATCCGATTTTAATCTGAGTTTGGATCCGGTCTCATTGATTACTAAGCCGCACTCAAATAAAGTAGAACCTCGGATTGCAAGTAACTTGGTTTATGAGTGTTTTGCAAGTGGGGATTTTTTGTTAATTATTCGTCCTAATTGCATCAACCTTAACAGAAATCCAAAGGTTCATTTCATTCGGTCCCATAGAGCCTGAGAAAACGGCATCTGATTTCCGACCCTAAGGCTCGCATTTTGCTCGGAAGGTGTTTTTTTTTTGCAGGTTACTTTTACAGGATTTTTTCATTTAATCGTCTTTAGTTCATCACTTTTAGCATAGTTTCTTTGGTTCACGTTATGCGGTCCCATAGAGCCTGATAAAATGGCATCTAATTTCCGACCCCAAAGTTCACATTTTGCCCATAAAGTGGTATTTTCTTAACAAATGTTACTTTTGCAAGATTTTTTCAGTTTACTGTCTTTAAGTCATTATTTTTAGCAGGATTCCAAAAGTTGACTTCATTTGTTCCCATATAGCCTGAAAAAATGGCATCTAATTTCCGACACTATGGCTCGCATTTTGCCCGTAAAGTGGTATTTTTTTTAAGAATTGTTACTTTTGCCGGATTTTTTCATTTTATCGTCCTTAGGTTATAATTCAAAACATATTTCCTAATGTTCACTTCATTTGGTCTCATATCTTAAGAAAATAGCATCTAATTTCCGACCCTAAGGTTCGCATTTTGCTCGTAAAGTGGTATTTTCTTAACAAACATCACTCATGGTGGATTTTTTCATTGAATCTACTAAGTTATTCTGCTGCAGCTCTTATCATTGTTATCACAAGTGTCAATAATAACTGCAAATTACTGACTTCATCTAGATTCAGGAAAGAGCTCCGTTGAAGTGATATTTTATGCAAAAAGATCGTGGAAATTGCAATAAAAACAAGCATTTCAACTGCCCCTTAGTGTCTGTGAATTGAGATTGTAAAATTGTAAATAAACGTGCGGGGAGCAATAAAAAAGAAAATAATAAAAGTAATATTGAAAACGTAAAATCTAATGGTACATGTATTATAACAATGATGAAAATGGAACTGTTACGTTGAAGATGTTCTAACCTAAGATAAAAATAATTAATGAAAATTATACCTTTCCCGGTAAGACGAGGAAATTAACCCTAGAATAGGTGCTACAAATGGTGTACTGCATCTCTTAACGTTTCGGCTAAAAGCCGAGTTTAATATCGACCGTATCGGTGTATTGCCTCACCTTTATACGCGGTTAATCTGGACGATAAGCGAAAGAGTACGTTCCTGGGTCAAAGAGAAATACATCAATACCCAATCATAATAGTTTAAAATTGATGAAATACGGTGGAACCCTTAGAGTACATAGAGTAGTATCTATCCAAGGCAGTGAAGTCAATTTTTGACTTATTTTTGATGATTTTAACTTGACTCGGCGCACCTGGGCGTGGCTAAGACTAAAGCTAGGGTATGTATACATCCATTCATATCACATTTCGACATAATGTTTTTGTTTTATTCGTATAGCCACTTTTTCACAGTATTTTTATGAACAAAAATATAGCATATAACTTAAAAAACCGTTTAGTTGTGTCAAGTTTAGTGGCATAATAAAAAATGTGGGCGGAGTCCCGCGGTGACCCAGGAGCCCAAGATCATTGTTATAGTACATACCATAGAAGAGGAGTATTATATTTGCTGTCTTTTTCTCTCTTATGGTGTACGACGTAGAAACCCGGAGAAAGTGATTTATCGCAAGTTTGTGTAGGTTGTGTAAAAATAATTAGCTCTCCCTCCAAGATTGCGACAGTATATAGAAGCGGTCTATGAAATTTGTTGTCTCTTTCTCTCTCATGGTGTACGACTTAAAAACCCAGAGAAAGTGATTTATCACAAGTTTGTGTAGGTTGGGTAAAAATAATTAACTCTCCCTCCATATATTGTTACTTCAAGGTGGAACCTCAGTTCACGAACATAATTCGTTCCGAAAAAGTGTTCCAAAACACTCGTTATTAAAGCACATTACTAACTAACTAACCATCACGCCGTTTCTCCGCAGGGGTATGTAGAGAGGACGGACCACCATACAACTCTGTCTTGGCACACACTCTTTGCTTCGTTCGCATTCATACATATTCCCATACATGCTCTTCTGTTATTCTGACTTTTCGCATGGCCCTCCTTTAACGGCCTCCATGGTCGAGTGGTAAGACGCTCGATTACGAATCCAAAGGTCGCGGGCTCAAACCCGGCGTGCGCCAATTACTTTTATTTAATTAATTTGTGTCATAACTCATTTAATTCATATAAAAATAATAAAATATATATTTACGGCACGTTCCAGGGTGGTAGATACTCCAAGTATCGCCCTGGTGAAAGAACACCATTCAGAATCAAAAATTTGCTTGAAAAGGTTTTAGCCGTGTTTGGTGACCAGATCTGAATAGCCAGGTACTTCCCAACCTTCCTCTTCCAATCTCCTTGCCCTCTCGACTACCTTCAGCCTCACAATATACCCTATTTGGGGATGCCATAGTCTCACTGGCTCTAGACGGTTGGGAGCAGTTGAGACTCTTGTACGGTATTCATATTATTTTTTATTTTTTTAAATGGTCCAACTCAAGTATTTGGTTCACTTGATGGTGACATGTCTTCCGCGGGCGTCACCGATTTCTCCTTCCATTCACTTTCGCGCAATATATTATTTTTACACTCATATTTTCGTAATTTCGCTCTACATTCCGAAACCATTTAAGCGTCCCTTTCTTGATCCTATTCATTACGCTAACATCAGCCTTGCATTATTTTCGAATATCCAAATTTGTATTAAACAAAAGCAAAAGTAAGTACTAGTGAACGTTCTAAACTAATTAATTTTTCTTCCTCCGTTAAATGAGAAAAAATAGACCAGTCAAAAGCAAAATTGTACCCCTAAATATTTAGATAAAATTGAACGCAAAATAAATATCAGTAGACGAAAAAAGTCCTTAGTAAAACCGCTCTAAAAATTTAATGAACACGACTCAATTGCTTTGAAAACGGCTACATATAACCAAAATAAAAATAGTTTTAATGGGATTCATCTAACTTTTGACGAGAAATAGAAGAAAATAAGTTTTTCACGCGAGACAACAAGCATACTTGGTAATACCTTAAGCGACCAGTTAGGGCAAGGAGGCTCCATTGAAACCAGAGTAAAGTTAGCCTCTCAGAAGTTGGACGTACTCTACAGGGCCCCCAGACACTTCAATAGTACACAACTGCTGACCTTATACAAATCGCAAGTGCGCCCCACTGTTGAATTTGGCAGCCACCTTTGGTCTGAAGCCCCTAAATACCTTTAAAAAAACCCTTGACGCCGTGCAAAAACGGGCGGTCCTTTTGATAGATTCTCCTATCTTAACAGACGGATTGCAATCTTCGGAGCACAGATGACAGGTGGGAATGCTGTCTTCGTTTTACCGGTATTTCAATGGAAGATGCTCCGAGGATTATGTATCATTGATCCCTTCGGTACCGGTGCATAGTCGGAAAACTTGCCAAACGCGAGCCCAACATTTGTACACGGTTGTCTGTACGACTCGTCCTAATGTTCAACAGCTCGGCTGTGGAACGATTTGCCGGCCTCTGTGTTTCCTCCTTCCTTCAACATGGGCCTCTTCAAGGCTCAGGTTCACTCCTTCCTTTCCTCAAAAGACCCTCCACACAGCATCCCGAAAGATGACATAAGCCCTGGAGGAAATTATTTGCCTCAAGGTCTTCTGTGTGAAGAAATGTTTTAAAAAATCCGAACTGAAATTAGATCAACATATTTGCCATTTTTTTTATACGGTATCATTAATATACACAAAGCCTGGACAGAAAATACATGGCAGGCCATTTTTACCCGGAATCAATTTCTCATTCATCATTGGGATTCGAGGAGTCGTTGGGAGTTAAAATTACGCCCGAATGTACCGTAGTACAGCCACCCCGTTATTAAAAAACCGTTTTTTTAATTTTCAGTTTTTTTATCGCCAGATGGACTTGGCAATGTTAAAAAATATTTCCATCGGAAAATAAATCAAATTTTGATATAATACTGAACAAAGTCTAGTGCCGGCTCAGTCATAAAATTTTTTATTTTTATATAAATACCGCACAAGAGTCTCAACTGCTCCCAACCGTCTAGAGCCAGTGGGACTATGGCATCTCCAATAGGGTATGTTGTGAGGCTGAAGGTAGTGTGGAGGGGAAGGAGATTGGGAAGAAGAAAGTTGGGAAGTACCTGGCTATTCAGATCTGGTCACCAAACACGGCTAAAGACATTTCAAGCAACGTTTCGATTCTGAATGGTGGTCTTTCACCAGGGCGATACTTAACTTGTTCAAAGTTCATCAAGTAACGTGCTTTTTTTTTTGTTTTATATATTCATCGTTAATAAGACTAAAAAAAATTCGTGGTATAATATCAAGAAATGCTCTATTACAATATAAATATATTTATATCTTTTTTATATTTGCATTTGACCACAGAAGAAGAACATTTGGAGGCCGATTGACGATTAATTGAAAACAGCTCTTTCATAAAGAGTTATAAAATAAGAAAATATATAGTTTTAAAATATTTTCTATATACTTAGTGGTATAAAACATACATATATCTAATGTGTATTTTAGTAAAAAAAAAAAATTCAGGTGCTGTTGTAGATACAGGCGACTTTTAAAATGCGCAAAAAACATAAAAAAACTGAAAAATCCCTCGTGTCCTGTTCAGTGGCGGCTCGTGACTTTTTAGTGTGCTAGAGTGGTAAGATTGAAAAAAAACGTCATCATTGATGTTGTTGTAGCCGAAAACATTTTTTTTTTTTTTTGAAATTTCAACTTTTTGTATGAAGATTTTTCAGAATTCCGCGCAGTGCACCACCAAAACTGAAAAATCCTGAAAATCTTCATACAAAAAATAAAAAGTTGAAAAAAAATAAAAATCATTTTCGGCTACAACACTAACAATGTCGTATTTTTCAATCTTAGCACTCTAGCACACTAAAAACTCACGAGCCGCCACTGGTCCTGTTTAAGGACAAGGGTGTGGGCAACCAGATACCAAATCTAAAGGGCCCTAAATCGGTCGATACTAAAATGAAACATGTTTGGACATGTTTGCACGTGAATATTCCATATGTTTATACCCAAAACCAAACAATTTCACGTTTGTAAAAAAGATTCGAAGAATTCCGCATTTCAAATCAAAAGAATATGGTGTGTATGAAGGTACTAAGCACAGGGAGAAGCATGAATTTTATATGGATTTGGTTATTCCTCGGAGTAAGAATCTAATGGAGGGATAGCTAATTATTTTTACCCAACCCATCCGAAATTGTAATAAATCACTTTTTCCGAGTTTTTACATCGTACACCATGAGAGAGAAAGAGACAACGAATTTCTTGGACCGCTTCTCCGCCCACATTTTTTATTATGCCACTAAACTTGACACAACTAAACGGTTTTTTTAAGTTAGATGCCATATTTTTGTTGATAAAAATACTGTGAAAAAGTGGCTATACGAATACACAAAAACATTATGTCGATATGTGATATGAATGCATGTATAAATACCGTAGCCTTAGTCTTAGCCACGCCTAGGTGCGCCGAGTCATGTTAAAATCATCAAAAACAAGTCCGAAACTGACTTCACTGCCTTGGCTTGGGCTACCTCTAGTATACTCTAAGGGTTATTCTCTCTATTTACATTGTTTATTTTTTAATAGATTGATTTTTAAAAGTAAATTATCTTCCAGCTGTTTTTTGACGGCCTCCGTGGTCGAGTGTTATGACCTTCGACTACGAATCCATAGGTTGCAGGTTCAAACCCGGTGTGCGCTAATAATTTTTATTTAATTAATACGTGTCATCAAACATTTAATTTTTATAAAATAATATATATATAGTGTATTTTCGGCACGTTCCAGAGCGGTAGATACTCTAAGTATCGCCCTGGTGAAATACCACCATTCAGGTTGCTTAAAATGACTTTAGCCGTATTTGATGACCAGGTCTGAATAGACAAGTTCTCCCCACCTTCATCTTTCCCATCTCTCTCCCCCCCCCCCACTACCTTTACGCTAACAACACAACTAGGGATGAATTAAAACGTTGCTTCAAATAGCTCTAGCCGTGTTCGGTAACCAAATCTGAATGGCCAGGTACATCTCAACCTTCCACTTCTCCATCTCCCTGCCCATCCCCTATTTCTTCAACCTCACAACATACCCCAATTAAGGATGTCATAATCCCACTGGCTCTCGACGGCTGGGAGCAGTTAGGACATGCGGTATTCACCATAAAAAAATATATAAAAAAGCTGTAAATTTTCGTAAGCGTTTGGTTATCTAACTATTAAGTATTGTTTCATAAAATTCTCTTTTTAAATAAAATTTCTGTTTTTTAAGACGGTAGGTTAATTTTTCGTAACGAAAATAAATTGCCAATTTAAAAAAAGTTGGGTAAATTACTGGAGCCGAGTGAATACAAAAAAGGTTTCATTATTTTGGAATGGGAAGATAAATTTAAAACAAGGGTCTAGTGAGATTGGATAGTAGTTTTTTTAAAACAATGGTGAAATTGTACAAAACACTGAGACTGGAGAATATAAGAAACCACCTTGGAGTATGAAAATATATGGAGAGAGCTAATTATTTTATCCAACCTATACAAATTTACGATACATCACTTTCTCCAGGTTTTACGTCGTAAATTGTGAGAGAGAAAGAGACAAAATAAGTTGTAACATAATATCGCACCACTTTTAAGTATGTAAGCATGTTTTCTGTCTCCGGCGACTCCGCCCCCCTACTCATCGGTTTTTGAGGTTTTATCCTATATTTTTGTTGATAACAATACTGTGAAATATTGGTTATAGAAATAAAGAAAATATTATTTTAACATGTGCTATCGAATGGATGTAAAAAGGTGTGTCCATGAAAACCGTAGCCACGCCCAAGTCTGTTAAAAATCAACAGTCCTGACTACACTGTGTCGCAAAGCTATCTCTTTTGGTATATTATTGCTCTTGGGAAACTACAATAAAGACTAGACGACCAAATATTATACAGCCATTCATGTGTATTTCAAATTTTTCATAAAATAAATTTATACTTAAGTTTTTTATTATTTAACAAATGATATTGTAATCATTAGAGGCCTTTTTTTCAACTTACATATTTATAACGTCTAAGAAATAATGACAAATCTATTTCTTTTAAATTAAATGTATCAGTTGAAAATCTAAATTATGATTATTTAATCCAATTACGTAAATTATCCATATTATTATATACTTTAATTGAGAAGAAAAAATTGCGATATTTTACTATTATTTAAATTCATTAATATACAGTTAGACAGCCCTAATCTGGTGAGTATGATTGATTATCGCTTACCCAATAAATGCAACATGAGACAGAAAGCTCCATTTCATGTAGTTGCTTCTCGCACTAATTTTACGTACGATTCTTGTATACAGCCATTGCATCGTGTGGGAAACGATATTAACTTTGCTGATAATTATTATTTTGGTAAATTTGCTTCGTTTAAAAAGCAAATACACATGGAACTGTTAGATTTGCAATTATCTTTAATTAATCCGTAATAGATTGTTATAAATTAAATCACTCAATACCTTATTTTTTTAAATTTATAAAAACTTTTTTTTTTAGATGTATGCACTTTTGTTGTTAATAAAATAAGTTATATACAAATATTGATTTGTAAAAACTCAATGGGCGTCTAAATAAATAAACGATTATATTACAAATATTAGTCAAATCCTAAAATGTGGTTAAATATACATAAAAAATATTTTTTTATATTAAATAAAACAATAATCTTTGTAAAACACCACTTTACTTGACCAGGTTTCGCTGATCTCAAGCTTCCTTAGGGCTTTTGCATCAACTAAATAACCTTACATACAGAGAGATATATATAGGACAGTGATGAAAGAGAGAGATACAATATGTAGTAGTATTACAGCGCCCTTGAGGTGATTTTTCACAAAAACGGCGCTATACAAATTATCCAAATATTATTCCAAATATTATTAGAGGAAGACAGAATTAGATTGAATTAATTGAAATTAACGAAAAATACAAAATTCTTATGCACCAATATCTTTAGAGACTATTTTGATTAATGAAATTATAACAAAAAAAAATAATAATTCAAGACGATGTCAAATCACCTCCACAAATAGCATTACGATTTTTTCTAGAAAATTCAATAAACAATTCCGAAAAAAGTAGATAGCAAAATTATGCAAATATTTTCATGTTTAGGCCCCATTTAAGTTTTTTCGGCCCTATATCTACTTGATGTAATTTCAATTACCTACGTTTGATCTTTAGGAAAATAACCCAGCTAACTTAATTTATGTAGATTGATAAAAAAAAACAAAACACACCCTCTACGCTTTTTAAACAAATTTTAATAAAAGTTCGTAATCCCGTGTGAAAACATATTTTAGAATCACAAAGGCTTTTACGTGGCTTCAAATGAAACGAGCAGGAAACGAAGTTTACCATATTACGTTAGATTATTTATTTATTCCCAGTTGTTACAAGAATAAATATTTTACAATCCTTGTACCGTTTTTTTTCTAAATTATTATTTACAGCCCTTTGCAAAAAAATCTTGAAAGGTATTTTGTATTTCCTTGTCAAAATAAATCTTAGAAAATAGAAAAATGAATTTCTTATTTCGGTTATTAAAACTCCAACATCGTATATTGTAAACAAGATTCCCAACTTCCTGAGCCCAAGGGGACTATGAACACATCGTCGCTGGAAAGGCAAAAAGGCTTAAGCGATACTTTAGTAAAAAATAAGTTAGTAATGCAGTTTTCGTCAGTTTTTTTCTGCTTAAAAAGAAAATAAAGACTCGTTTTATGTTGAAGATTTTTGTGGCTCTTCAGCTATCTAAAATATATTTACTATTAGGAGAAGGCTTGATTCAAGCGAGACAAGTTTGGGTCTTTTCTTAGCTTTTTGTCCCTTCACGTAACTCAGTGAGAGCATTGAGTCACCTGTTAACGTTTTTTTCAATATCCAACCAAGTACAGAAGACTTATAAATGTTATTGTAAAAAAAAGAACTTTAAAGTGCTCTGATGTAAACTTGCCAAAATGCCGCTTCAGCCCTTTTGATTCTCCGGCGGCGATATAGAGAGGTAGATGGAGAAAAAAACGGTTGAAAACAGGCTGGATATTTAAATTCCTTAATTTAACCAAAACTCAACTCAAACCTAACCTAACCTTGACTTATTTAAGACTAAATTCGTTATACCCTACATTCTCTAATTAACCTTCAAATGGTGAAACAGTCAAAGCATAACTTTTGGAAATTAAAACATTAATACAGTAGGTACGTCTGATGATTGAGCGCGCCAGCAAATAAATGTGTTTCTTTCGTTCCCCATTTCCAAACAAAACATTAAAACATGTTTTTCTCATAGGTTAAGCGGAACCATTATAAATAAAATCTATACATCTATAATTAAAACTTGTTTCTAAAAAAAATAATTTTTTTTAGTTTCTATTTTATTATATTTTAGAAGATGTTGGATAAAGATACATTTTACTCACTATTTATTTTGAAGGTTGGGTAAATAAGAACATATTGCTTTGACAGGTGGATAATTGGCAGAAAAACAGGCATCTTGGTAGGAAAAAAACTATGAAGGTGTATTCAGGAAACAATAATGGTTTGAGACTTCTCAAGGCCGCAGTTGACGTTATAATAATATTATTATGATGTTATTTCACAATTTTGTTCAATTTCTTTCTCACCTAAAGGAGGAAATGATTTTAATAATACTAAATTTTTATTTTTATTCCACCACTTTTTTTTATTTAAGACCTGACTGGTTTCACCTTACGACGGGCATCTTCAGACTGGTACAATTATAAGTAAGTCTATGGAATATATACTATTAGGTTCGGAAGGGATGGATATTGATATTCATAGTGAATCATCTGTGGCTTGAGGATTTAATTTTATGGCTGACAGAGGTGGCTTTACCATACCTTCAAAAATACATTCGGGTAGTTTTATTACCTTAAGCCACCTCAATCATCTTTCAATATCCATCCCTTTCGGACTTAATAGTATATATTCCTAGACTTTCTTAAAATTGTACCAGTCTGAAAATGCCCGTTGTAAGGTGAAACCGGTCAGGTCTTAAATAAAAAATAGTGGAATAAAGTTAAAAATTTGGTATTATTAAAATCATCATTATGGAGTTCCACCACGAATTAACAGTTTCAAAAATAGAAATAAAAAAGGAGGAAAGTTATGATTTTATAAAACAGAAAGTCTTTCACATTACAGTATTTAAAAATATTTTTTGATTTTCCAACTTGGAAGATTTTTCCATTTAAGGACAGGAAGTAATAATAGATACGTTCATTTAAGGATAGCACGACAACGTAAGAAAAGAATGAGCAGAATTATGTATTTATTTACGCTTTAATTAAGGTTTTAACATCAAACATTTTTATGCAGTAATAAAATAATTACAAAGAATAAAATTAAACGAGAAAGTATAAGAAATCAGTGCATAGTTAAGAAAAAGTATTAAATGGTAATCTTTGAACGAATAAAAGACATTTTATATCCATAAAATATGTCCTACCTTCGACTTCGTCGCCAATGAATTAAAGTTTCCATCGAAAAAAATGCGTACAAAATTGATTCAAAGTTCACCAATCAATAAATAATAACAAAGGCAACAAAAAACTTTTCAGTCCCAGAATAGTGACACAAATGATAGTCATTGTTGCAGTAGCAATTTTCGCACTTGCGAGGGAAAAATGCCAAGACCTTTTTTCAATCCTTTTTCTCCAAATTAATCTCCAATATCTTCTTAATCTGTGAAAAATAGATATAGAAGCAAGCGAATTCCCTATACTGTATGTTTAATATTGTTTATTGTTAGTGGGTGTATCTGTGTTTTCTTCTAAATAAAAAAAATACGAAATTACATGAAAAAACTTTGAAACTTTAAAATTACATCAAAATTTGTGGTTTGTTTGAAGAGCTGAAATTAAATAATATATTTTTTAAATCTTACGGAGTAACAATATACGGAGAGAGATCTAATTCTTTTTACTCAACCTATACAAATTTGGGATAAATCACTGTCTCCGGGTTTTTACGCCGTACACCATGAAAAAGAAAGAGACAACAAAATTTCCCAAATTATCACACCGCTTAAAAGTATTTTTAGAATGTTTTTCGTGTCCCGCGTTTCCAATGACTCCGCCCACACGTTTTGATATGCGACATAAATTGACATAGCTCAACGGTTTTTTAGGTTATACGATGATATATTTTTGTTCATGACAATACTGCGAAAATGTGGTTATACGAATAAACAAAAACGTTATGTCGACATGTGCTATGAATGGATGTATATATACCCTAGCCCTAGTCCTAGCCACGCCCAGGTCTATCCGAGTCCGGCAAAACTCATAAAAACTGGCTACAGCAGTGCTCCCTTTTGTATATTATTGCTCTGAGATTACTGCTAATATTTGATAGTTTGCATTTAGAATGTAGCAGGACAAAAAATAAAATTGACATAAATTTTTTTTTTATTTATTTCCTCAAGCGGGTTTTTCGATAGAATACGTTTAATTAAATGTTAATTAATATGTGTGTGTTTATGCTTTCGTACAAATTTATCAATCTAACTATCAGAACGTTGTCTGCGGGCATCGAAAAAATAAAACTGCCCGTATATTTTAGTTTGAAATCCGCGGCGATGATTTTGTTCTCTTTAAAGCTATTTTGGACGGCTTAATTTCCGAACTGACATTTCGTGTGTGCCAAAGTTTTGGCACGAACTGTAAGGAAACCGTCCATTCCTAAAATAAGCCCATTAAAGGAAAGCTGCAAACCCTAGATATGTTCGTGGCGTTGCAAAATTTTAAGCCAACTAGGTAAGCATGTATTTTTGGTGCATGTGGTATAAAACTTAAATTGAAAATATCTCCAAAATTTGGCATAGCTTTGGCTTTACTTTTACTTTTATTTGCTTTATTTTTATAGTGAATACCGCACAAGAGTCTCAACTGCTCCCAACCGTCCAGAGCCAGTGAGACTATGTCATCCCCAATCGGGGTATGTTGTGAGGCTGAAGGTTTTGGGGAGGGAAAGAAAATGGGGAGGTGAGGGTTGGGAAGTACCTGGCTATTCAGATCTGGTCACCAAACACGGCTAAAGCCATTTCAAGCAACGTTTCGATTCTGAATGGTGGTCTTTTACCAGGGCGATACGTAGAGTATCTACCACTCTGGAACGTGCCGAAAAAAATTTTTTTTTTTTAATATGAATTAAATGTCCAATGAGACAAATTAATTAAATAAAAGTTATTGGCGCACGAAAGGTTTGAACCCGCGACCTTTGGATTCGTAGTCGAGCGTCTTACCACTTGACCATGGAGGCCGTTGTTTCTCTTTACATCATTTAATTATACATTTTTTACTACTTTAAAATTCTTCAACCCTTGCAATTGTCTTAAAAGTGGAAGGAGAAATTAGCAACTATTCAGAATTGATCACCAAACATAGCTATGATTAGTTTCTTGATGACATTTCCTCACCAGGGCGATACTGAATATATCTCTGGAACGAAGTTAAAATTATAACATATAGAAGAATAATTTATTTTTTTGGATGTTGTATGCATCTGCAGCAATTTGAATCCTTGTCTTTTTTATTATACTAATAAATTAAGAGGCCCATATAATCTAATTTATTTTAAAATGAAATTTAAATTTTACATTTATTTATAATATTTTCAATCGTATAATAGACAGCTCTAATTTACTGAACCTTATTTCATTTCACATACTAACAACAACTATTTAATCCAAAATTCTATAAACTGTAACAATAACATCAGGACCGAGTCTTTCAGATACTCGCTTGTACCTAGATTGCATGCATACATACGCAGAGGTGGCTGATGTATTTAACTGCACGGAATGTAGAAACAAGAGGGCTATAACATCATATATATTAAATCAAAAATAATTTTATGTATTCAAACACTATTTTTTACTTTTCTACAACTATTCGTTTTTGTTTGTGCATATGTTTTTTTATTTTTTCACTTTCGCTTGTAAACCTTTTTTCATGTAAAAGCCCTTTCGGGCGTATACAGTAAAAAAACATGTTTATAAATAAATATATAAAAAAATTTTATCAAATTTAATAAAAAAAACCATCACATTACAATAATATATGTTACTTTTCTTACGATCCCGGCTTCGCTCGAGATTTCAACAGTATTTTTTTTTATGGATCAAGCAATGTGGCGTATTTTCTTTCATATTTTACAGAGTATTAGATATTTTAAAGCTTCATAGCTCATGATGGAAAATATATTTCTAGAAGAGTTAGCCAGACAGAAAAATATATACAATTTCAAATTTGCCAGAGATCACTGTTAAAGAGTTTTTACTGCTTTATTTTGATTTTTACCATAGCCATTTTTTCTCCACGCTTATTCGAAAGAGCCTTGATAACTTGTGTTTTAAGAGAAAATAAGGAAATAACAAAATGACAGAATGACAGGCACGTGAACATCTCACCAGTTAGCCGTCAGTCTAGAGACATTCTGGAGTCAAAAAGAGTCTCAATTTTTCAAAACGTACGACTCTTTTCGTGGAAAAGTCATTAAAAACTCCTCGACACATTTTATCCGCATGAAACGAGCACCCCCGCTCCGCTTTATCCTACGGAACCAAAACACCCCCCTGGCGAATGATTGAGCAAACATAATACGTTGAGAAAAATTGTTTACTGCGTCAGTACGATATGAGAATTCCGTAGAATACTCAACTACAGTTGCCATTTTATTAAATCACGTGTAGCTGCGAGGACAAATGCGTCGGGTTCCCACCCACGCATCGTGAGTTCAACTCCTTTACTAGCTAAGTCCTTCACCATTGCTCAAGAAACATTACACGTGTAAAATAATGTTAGAAGGAGGAATTCAAATATTTTCAGGTTATAAGTAACCCAAGAATCTTTGCCATTTTTTTAAATCATTTTTAACTAACATCTAAATATGCAGACTGAAAATTAATGAACTGCAATAATAATTAATTAACAATTCATTTATTTTATTAAAAAAGATAAACATTTCCGGGTTACAAATAACCTGATAATATTTGAAAAACTTCTATTACCATTATAATAAGCGGAAAATGTTGCTTGCGCAATGGTGAAGGACTTAGCTAGCAGAGGAATTGAACCCACCCGGATGGGAATCCGACGCGTTTGTCTGCTGAACTACTAACCGGTCCCAATAATAATTATCAACTATAATGGGAAGCCTTAACGGAAACATTCAGAAATCATCAACTTAACAAAATATGAATCACATCAAAAAATATACACATACAATTATTTAGTTATTTTTATGGTAAATGTCATAATTTAACGAAAAGCTTTTTAAAAAACCTATTTTTTAAGTTCAGCTGTCTAATGCGTCATCTTTGTGATTAAGATTCATATTGATTGATTGATAAAAAACGTTTGTTTTATTCACTGTGAGTGGTAAATATTTTAAGTATCGCTCTGGTGAAAGACCACCATTCAGAATCGAAACGTTGCTTAAAATGGCTTTAGCCGTGTTTGATGACGAGATCTGAATAGCCAAGTACTTCCTAACCTTTCTCTTCCTAATCTCCCTCCCTTTCCCACTACTTTCAGCCTCACAATATACCCTATTTGAGGATGCCATAGTCTCACTGGCTCTAGACGGTTGGGAGCAGTTGAGACTCTTGTGCGGTATTCATGTTAAGATAATTTAAAAAAACACCCAAACTACCATTTTCACTATTTTCACTGTTATGACACCATCAGAGCACTTAAACAAACATAATTTATTATAAACATAGTCAATTAACAAAAATAAAATTTTACCATTTTTTTAATCAATTTAATAAGGATTGAGGTTTTTCACTTCCGGCTCCAGTTCAATAAATACCTAGTATAAGTTCAATATGTTAAAATTTATCTAGTCCTGTCAAAAAAAATCAACAAAGTTATAATTTTTGATTATTATATTTTATTAAAAAATTTCTATTAAGTAACTATTTCAAAAATAGAATAATTATCATAATATTATTTTCAATGGAATCAACCTTCCGGATCCATAGCCTGACGTTTACACCTCTCCATACAAAAAACATATATATTTACGATGGCGAAGTAAATTCTCTGTAACTCAACAAGGATTAAAAAAAATGGCAGTGGGTGAAAACACGTGCGAATAAAATATGCCTTTCATATCCATTTGATATTCGGCATTTTAACAGGGTGGGGAAAATGGGAGAAAAAAAATCATGGAGACTGATTTGAATTTCAGAAAAGGTCAGCTCTAGGCCCGCTTATATTATGTTTAAACTCTGATGAGTAGGTACCTACAAACCACACTACTGTAAATTACGCTTTTTCCTTAGCATGGCGAACAAAAAAATACATTACAACAAACTTAATTTCATTTAATACATATTTTTTTATGTCACTGTTATTTTATTTTATATCTATGTTATGTAAAAGCCCATGAGGGCGTATATAAATAAATAAATAAATAAATGAAATAAATAAAAAAGAAAAAATTTAACCAAATTTCGTTCTGAGCGACATTAAAACCTCCTTTTGGAACGGAAGTGTTAAATAAAACATTTTCATGTTTGCTCCTAATCATATTTTGAACCACGTTATTTTGAAATTACCGCTTTATTTTTTTTCTGGATCTAGGTTTATTAATGCTTTATTCGTCATTGCCCGTGTTTTATTTATTTTACTAGTCAAATAAACATTTTGAAGCGCCATAGCTCAACTCACACATTCCTGTTAGGGAAGGCGTAAAATTCAAGACATCGGAGATCTCTGTTAGAGCGGTTTTCATACAAACATATTTTTCTATATGATGGCCAATTGGAGAGGGCACCGGAAATTAAGAAATAAATTTACAAATAATACTAAATTTGTAAATTTATTTCTTATTTTTTTTATTAAGACCTGACAGTTTTCACCATGTGGCAGGCATTATCAGACTGGTACAATTTTTGAAACCGGTCAGTCTTTACAAAAAAATGTGTAATAAAGTTGAAAATTTGGAATTATTAAATCACGTACCTTTAATATATCCGCCACCACAGTTTAAGCAACACTCATCTAACAAACCGAAGCAATATAATCTGTTTATTCAGGTGCTGACCCATTTGTAGCAACCGATTTCTCTTCACTCCATTTCACAAATAGACAGTCCCATAAACCTGCCCACATCCACATCCCATATCTCACCTAATCAGGCGGTCCCTCCCGCAGAGAGGCAGGCTAGAATACGCTCGCAGGCTGCGCATATAGGTCGACGTAGCTGCAACGTATTACGTACTACGTGGATGCAACCTGCGCCGTAATACGACCCGGCGCCGGGTCGCCTACACATTCAGACTAGTCCAAGTGGAACCTTTTATTGGATTGACTTGTTGTGTTCGTGAAATGTCTCGAACGCTTTTAATATCTGAAAGCTGTGATTCGAAGTAAACAAATACAAAATGTTTCAAATTACATTTTATTTTTACTCCACATAGGAGGCCTTGAGGAAAATAATTTCCCTCAGGGCCTTTGTCATCTTTGGAGATGCTGTGTGGAGAGTCTTTTTGAGGAAAGGAAGGAGTGAACCTGGGTCTTGAAGAGGCCCATGTTGAAGGAAGGATGAAACACAGAAGCCGGCAAATCGTTCCATATCCGAGTTGTTGAACATAAGAACGAGTCGTAAAAGCGACCCGTTCTCATGTATTTAATGTCAACCGTGTACAAATTTTGGACTCGCTTTTGGCGAGTTTTTCGACCATGCACCGGTGCCGAAGGGATCAATGACGCAAGTTCCTCGGAGCATATTCCATTAAAATACCTGTAGAATAAGGCATTGTACGTACGGTTTAATAATTTAAAGATACATTTGTTAAAAACAGCTATTTTTATAGTTCCAAATTAGTTTTTTTTTATGACTTCAATTCTCAACCTCTAGTGTGCCGGAGGTGCCAATAGTCACTGGGCATTCATTATCTTTTCGGGAGCTTTCATCCTTTAAAATCTGTTGTGCACAAATTCAAATAAATATATATAATCATAATTAATTTGCTGTCAACGAAATAAAAATAAAATAAATAAAGATTTTGCATTGCGTTAAATTTGACACAAGTCGACTAATAAATATTTGAAGTTTTCTTACGTCAGTATAGTAAGTGACATTACTGTTTATATTTACAGAAAAACTTTGCAATTTTATTTTTATTTGCTTTGCTATTCCAGAAAAACCACTTATACCATTAACATTCAATTTTAAAAAATACATAAGTAAATTATCTGAGAAGATAGAACTATTAACAAAAGCATCAATTTGTTAAATATAAGTGGGTTATTACTAAATTACAGTCATTAAAGTACCAAATTGTACCTTGCGAGATTCCGACATTTATCGTATTTTTTATTCCCTTATCTCGGAAATAAATGCTTCTTAAAATTATGATTCTTCATGAAAACGTTTGACGTCATAGTAAAATATCGTCGTCGGAAAGGCAAAACGGCTGAAACGCCATTTTGTGAAGTTTACACCAGAGCACTTTCATTTTTTTTTTCGTTTTACAATAAAATTCATAAGTCTTCAGTACCTAAAAATAAATTAAAAAAATAGTTAACTCAAGTAACTAAATGCTCTCGCTAAGTTACCTGAATCGATAAAAAGCTTTAAAAGTTCCAAACTTGTGTCGCTTGAGTCAAGCCTTTTCCTAAATGGTAAAAATATTTTAGATGGCTGAAGGGCCACAATTTTTTTCAGAATCAAACGAGAGTCAGAGCATTCGATGCAAAAAGAAGAACCGATCAAAACTGCATATTTATTTATATTTATTCCGACTTGACTTTTTTTTAAATGTTAATGGTATTATAGACAGCCCTGATTTACTTAGCTTAATTACCTTCAATGTAACCTAACAGAACCACTCGATAAAAAAATATTTTTAAATGTAACAATAATATTAGGACTGAGGCATTTAGATACTCGCTTATACCTAGATTGCATACAGTGGGTAATTCTTTCGCTGAAATAGTAGATATATTCAACTGCACTGATTCTAGTTACAAGAAAGCTATTATAGCATACCTCTTTCAAAAATATTACTGTTAATTTATTACATTATAATATTTCTAGTAACTTACTTATGTTTTTGGGTGCTAATCATTTACTCTATGTTATTTTTATGTCACTATTATTTTACGTTATATATAACACTGTTATGTAAAAGCCCATAAGGGCGTGTATAATTAAATATTTAACTTATTTGTAAGCAAAGTGTTGCTGAATCCCTTTTGCCTTTCCAGCGACGATATGTGGAAAAAAATTACCTTTCCTTTAAAAAAAAGATTGAGGGTAAACATGATGTGTCCAATGTTATGAATATTATTAACGACACAGTTTATAAGACATCGGTAGAGATTCAACGTGACCTGTTGTGAATATTATTTTATTGCCATTTTCTGAAAGCACACAAACTCAACGAAGCTTTAGTGATGTTATTGTACTAGAGATTGCTAAATATAGCTGTTGTGTACAGCACGGGTAACAAAAAAAACATATGCCAAGGGAACTCAACAATAACACGAACCACCGGAAATAATAAATAAAGGAAAAGAAACGGTACTCCTTGGACACAAGTTCCTACAATAAGTGTTTTGTACCGAAATTGGTCATGAAAAGTGGAAACTGAAGGCAGAAGGGGGATGTGATTCTTCTGCTTGGCTGATGGCCTGGAGCAGTTTGACAGAATGGTCAAATGAACTCTGCGTGTAAAAGAGCATTTTCAAGAATAAGAAAATAACTTAGAATTTTTTATTTAATACCGCACAAGAGTTCCAACTCCCAACTGCTCCCAACTGTCTAGAGGCAGTTAGACTATAGCGTCCCTAATCGGGGTATGTTGTGAGGTTGAAGGTAGTGGGGAGGGTAAGGAGATGGATAAGAGGATGGTTGCTAAGTACCTGGCTATTTAGATCTGGTCACCAAGCACGGTTAAAGCTATTTCAAGTAACGTTCCGATTATGAATGGTTGTCTTTCACCAGGGCGATATCGATCTATTATTTTATATCAATCAAAGGTGTTATTACATTTATTAATAAAATTAAATTAATGAAAATGAAATAATAATTTTATATAAGGTCACAAATTACATTTTTTTTTATGATCGACCGGTTTTGCTTAGCCTAAGCATCATCAGGGCACAATAGTAAACTAATAATAAAAAAATAAATAATAATGAATGGATAACTTGTACAGCGCCGTTTTCCTGGGAAAATCGCCTCAAGGGCGCTTATTACTTATGCACGGGCAATAATTATTAATTCAATTAAGCAGTTTATTTTTTTACCCTGTAGATGCTTAGGCTACGCGAGATCGGTCGGTCATAAAAATAATAATAAAATCTGTGGTCTTGTACAAAGTTATTATTTCATTTTCATTAAATGTGTCAAACCAGGAAGTGATTGTTTTCTACGATAATATAAAATAAAAATTATTTGCGCACGCCGGGTTTGAACCCACGACCTTTAAATTCGCAGCCAAGCGTCTTACCACTCGACTACGGAGGCCGTCAATTCGTGGTTTACAAACACCTATCAATGCACGCCTGAATTTGATATTCATGACCTTTTTTACCCGGGGCTCTGGGGATTTCAAAAATATTTCACGCTTTCCCACCGCTTCATAGTAGGTGGTTTTATGAACCCTTTGTTTTGGTTGTAAAAGTTCCTACATTGTAAGATGAAAGAAAAATTGGTTCAGTTTTATCTCTTCATTCCACGCATAAAGTCATAAAATTAAATGGCGTTGAGTATCATACGCCTGCGTATTTTTTACAGGTCCAGAAAATTTGAGGTTTTTATGATGATTTGTATAAAATTTTGTAAATAACACCATAATTCAATTAAAGTAATACTTCATTTAAAAAACGTTATCTACTTACGATAATAATTATATTTCATAATAGTAGTGGTCCTAAAGCTGATCCCTGTGGAGTAGTAAAGTTTGTAAGTAGGTGATAATTTTTTAGTTCGGCCCTTCCAATAAACCAACTTCTATACTATTGAGGTACTCGTATGGTTTAATGATTAAACGGAGAGCATTTTTAAAGGTCCGCTAGTAATGTTTTATTTTTTTAATTGACTTCATAATTGGAAACAATGAAGTTTCCCTTAAGGCCATTGTCATATTTAAACAAAAAATAGTAAACGTGTATCTTATGATGAAACGCAAAAGCCGTAAAATTATTTCATAACCGAGCTGTGATAAAGCTGTGTTGTTAACCGTTCAATAATATAGGCTTCACGTTTGACGTATCTCCCGGATCGGTACCAATGTAAAAGGGATGAACTGTACCAATTATTAGAGCACTTTTCATTAAAATTCTGGATTATTCCCAGCTGCTATGTATGTTGAAAAGGCTGCAATCCGTCTGTAACGATATAAGAATCTATCAAATAGATTTTCAGTTGTACACAGTGTCAAAGAGTGACGACCTCCGTGGTCGAGCGGTAAGACGCTCGACTACGAATCCAGAGATCGCGAGTTCAAACCCAGCATGCGATTTTTTTTTTTTTTTTATATATTTTTTATTATTAATATCTTGCCAACATATATAGCAATCCCGATGAGTTATAAAAACTCACTCTGGGACAGTGTAAATTAAATAAATACATGAGTTACAACAGAATACAGAGATCAAACTAACATAAATCAAACAATATAATACAATATAACATAGTAAGAAATACAGATCAAAAAAATAATTAGTTACTTAGTATTAATATAAGATACAAAATTATGAATAGAAACAAAGGGAAAAAAATAAGACCCTGAAGTGCAGTAAATGAGGATGTTTTTACGCTACCGGGAAAAGAAAACTGATTTCGAAATTAGGTATTTTCATCTTTACGAATTAAAAAAATACTCTTTTAAAGAATTATTTCGGATTTTTTTATTAAGTTGACTATTTTTATATTTATCTAGAAGCGAGTTATATAATATACACGTTCCAAATTGGTAGATACTCTAAACATCGCCCTGATGAAAAACCAACGTTCAGAGTCGAAACGTTTCTTGAAATGGTTTTAGCCTTGTTTTGTGACTACACTTTGACGACCTCCATGGTTGAGTGGTAAGACGCACGACTACGAATCCAAAGGTCGCGGGTTCAAACCCAGCGTACGCCAATAACTTTTATTTAATTAATATGTGTCATAACACATTTCGTTCAAATAAAAATAAAAATAAAAGTATATTTGCAGCACGTTCCAGAGTGGTAGATACTCTAAGCATCGCCCCGGTGAAAGACCACCATTCAGAATCGAAACGTTGCTTGAAATGGCTTTAGCCGTGTTTGGTGATCAGATCTGAATAATCAGGTACTTTCCAACCTTCGTCTTCCCAATCTCCTTCATCTCCCCACTACCTTCAACCTCACAACATACCCTATTTGAGGATGTCATAGTCTCACTGGTTCTAGACGTTTGGGAGCAGTTGAGACTCTTGGGCGGTTTTCATATTAAAAAAAATATTTAAAAAAAGATCTGAATAGCCATGTGCTTTTTGATTTTCCTCTTTCCCATTTCCTTTTCCTCCAAACTACCTTCAGCCTCACAACATAACATTGAGAGCAGTTGAGAATCTTGTGCGGGCAGTTTTTTCAGATACCTTAGGGCTCCTGACCGGAAACTACCAAGATCAACTCATAAATGTAGAGAGAAAACGATTTTTAAAAGAATAATTATTTTTTATAGATGTGGTGGAAGAAGATTCGGATGAAGACGAAGAAACCGGCTCGCACATCGGCCGGGGAAGGAGGCGCGCCCAGCTGCTGAGGCTTCTCATACTCCCCTTCATCCCCATCCTGGCGCTCATCGTGCAGACCACCCTGGCGCTGAGAGACAGCCTGCTGTACAGGTCGGTCGTCACGGAGGTGGAAGAACAGGTGAGTCCAACCAGCAGGTGTTAAAATGGTTAACTGGAGTACACTCTTTCATCTCTAGTCTAGCGCTCATCTTGTAAACCACCCTGGCGCTGAATCCTCCATTTTACGTGAATCACAACTCGTTTCCCTCAATTTCAGAGGAACCTCTTCCTTAGTGTCGATTCACACCAACGTCCGGATCCGCTCAGTGCCGATATTTTTCCGCAAGAGAGCTTATTGATATGGTATGAATATCAATCAAGGAGTATGTGCCAAGACAAAGTTGTGTGGCAGTATATCCTTCTGTCCACCCTTGTGATATTTAACTACTTAGTTAGTTAAATAATTATTTTGAAGTGTAAAAATACTTACATCGCAGATTTTTTTTTATTAAAAACCATTTTTAACCGTCACTGAGCGGATCCGGACTTGGCGTGAATCGACACTTACTCGTCTCGTGCTCGTTTGTATGGATCTTGAAGTAACAATATATGAAGGTAGAGCTTATTATTTTTACCCAACCTACACAAACTTGCGATAAATCACTTTCTCCAGGCTTTTACGTCGTATAGCATGAGAGAGAAAGAGTCAAAAAATTTCATGGACCGCTTCTATATACTGTCGCAATGATCTTAAGGTCCTGGTTCACGGCGGGACTCCGCCCACATTTTTTACTATGCCACTAAACTTGACGCAACTAAACGGTTTTTTAGGTTATATGCTATATTTTTGTTGATTAAAAAAACTGTGAAAAAGTGGCTTTACGAATAAACTAAAACATTATGTCGATATGTGATATAAATGGATGTATAAATACCGTAGCCTTAGTCTTAGCCACGCCCAGGTGCGCCGAGTCATGTTAAAATCATCAAAAACAAGTCCAAAACTGACTTCACTGCCTTCGATAGATATTACTCTACCAACTCTATGGTATGGATCTATGTTCCTTTTTCCACCCCGTAATTCTGGGAAATCGATTGCCCCTCCCATGTGTACCTTTTATTCTTTGACCCCCTTACTTGGTCCCTTTTCTGTCAACGTCGTCAATTATTATCTTGTGATTAGTTTGACACGTCACAAGGAACAGGTGACTCAAACCAGAAGTATATTTAGATAATTAGTCCTGGAAACCCATACCACTTTCTCACGCTGTTTTTAGATACAGTTTGTTTCTTTTCTTAGTGCACGCATCAATAACAAATTAATTGAAAATACTTTAGACCATAGAAAAACGCAAAGCATTAGAAGTGTAAGCTATATCAATTTGAAAGAAAACTAATGTCTCCAACTTTATTAGATCGTTTGACTTCTAGGCCCCAAAGAAGACAGTAAATTTGATTATCTGCTCAACAAAGAATTTCTGTATTTAAAAATGAATTCCGAAGTAAAGAAAAGTTCAGTGTATCTCTTCAGTGGCTTGAATGATTAGTGATGAGGTCGGCTCTTGTTTTTTGGTAGTAAAAGAGACTCTCAAAAAAGCTGCAATGCATAACCACCTGTGTAAAGCGCCATTGGGGTTATTTAATTACCAAATAGCGCTATGTAAATTTACTCAACACTGCAGCTAATGAGGCGGCTCATCTACTCATTCCATTGGAAACAACCTGCCTCAGCAAATAGAAAAACGAGTCTTGACCCAATATTTTTGTTTTTATACTTTGCTGTTAAACTTGTTCTGAGCTGTAGCTTATTTTACCTAGGGTAAAGGTTGCCTTAATAATAGCCGACTTTCTATACATATTGATCGATGAATGGACAACTTATGGATAAATCTCGCCATTTCGTGATGTTATATTGGAATCAAGACCACCTTAAAATTCACTCGACCCAAGATGAAAAGAATTAAATCAGAAAAACCTTGCAGCATCAAGCAGGGACCTGATTAGTGAAAGCAATTAAGGCAGCCTTTTTATGGGGAATCTTCCGTCTGAAGCCAATAGGACTACGGCATTCCCAATCGGGTTATTTTCTCAGGTTGATGGAGGTGGGGAGGAGAAGGAGATAGGAAAGAGGAAAGAGTAAGATTGGGGAGTATCTGTTCAAATCTTATCACCAAACACGGCTTTAGACATTTCAAGCAACGTTTCGCTTCTGAATGGTCATATATCACTAATCACTCTAAAAGCCTTTACCCTACCTTAAATGTAAATTGTGGATAAATATTTGTTTAAATATGTATTTATTTTACTAGTATCAAAGTTTGCAGCTTTTGGTTATTCAATGATATTTCTGTTTATCACCTTGAAACAATTCTTCTGTATCTAAAATTATTTAGTATCTATCTAATGTGTTTTCGTGAGTAGTAATCGTTATTTTATTCTCACTTCAATATTCAGTTTTTAAATTTTACACAAATAACACTCAACATATGAGATTTATAGAATTCGTTCCGCTGCATATTTTAGTTTGGATGCAGACATGGGAATTCCAAGAAATGCAGTTAAATTTATTCATAATGTACATTTTACGAAGTTCACAATCTAAAATATTCCATCCATTTCGGAGTGGATTTATTGTACTTATTCAAATTGTAAATATATGCTTGTACAAAGTTTATTTTAATAGTACCTATATCTACAAAGAATCATGGAAATTTATTTTAGTAACGTTAGCCAAAATCAAAACAGCTTTTGGATAACGTTTTTTTTTAAATAATGTGTTGGATATCAGAAAATAATAATAATTTTTATTGTATTATTTAAAAAAACCAATATTTTATTTATTTATTAGTTTGAGTTTTTTATAATGGTAAACCATTCCCATGTTATGAATAACCTGGCAATATTCAAATTCCTTCTACTACCCTTATTATTATAAACTGTAAAAGTTGCTTGTGCAATGATGGATGACTTAACGCTAGCAGAAAATTGATACCGCGACGCCTAAGTGGAAATCCGACGCTTTGGACCACTCGTTCACTAACCGATCAGATTACGTTACTGTGTTTAAATTGAATTGCTGCAATATTTACAGTTACTAATTTTTAGAGTGGGTACACGAATATTTTGATTAAAATTATAATTCAACATTTTCTAGAATTTATATCACACCCAAAGTTAACGCAAACACAATACTGACACAGACACAGACACATTGCTTGCATACAGCATGTTGAAAACAATTATTTAATTTTAGAAAGAAAACTACGGTTAAATTGAAATGTGTTCAATTCAATACAATAAAAATAACACACTGTATAATACTTTCCAAATATTTAAATTTGAACAACGTATACACTTGCTGTCCCTTTTTCGCTAAACACAATAAAATGCTGTTTCGAATTTCGCAAAGACACCACTGTCCGAAGAATAAACAAATGCACCAATACACACGATTCTAAGTGTGTGCTGTTTGAGTCAACTCTACTTGCGAGACCTATAACAGTAACTACCCTCGTTTTTATAAATAAATATGTTTCTATTTCCGTAACATATTACTCTAACCTTCAACCAATTTCCAACCCCTCTACTGATTTTTCCACAAAATACTTAGTTTATCCCAAGGAAACCCAATACCTTTTTCGCTCGTGTACGCTTTGAAAAGGGGGACGACAAAAGGGCTTACCCTAATTTACTGTCAATTTGTATCGTCTTTTAGGTAAATATGCATAGGCTTTAAGAATACGTTTATCATCCCTGTTTAGACCTAAAATCACTGTAGTCTCACGTAAAACTGTATTTAATGTTGATAAAGCTAAAAACATATTATTTTAAATTTTACAAAATAATATCAATGAATGCAGCGGTTTATTTTCACATTGGTGAAAGACCGCCATTCAGAATCGAAATGTTGTTTGAAATGGCTTTGGCCATGAAAAAAAAAAAAATTTTAACATGCTTAATTTAGTCGATGTGAGCTGTCGGTTGTTCGTTGGCAAATAAATAATTAAAAACCGCAATCGGATGCAAAGATACGCGAAGAGTGTGCGGGGGAGATACGAAGCTATTCACATCTCACTCTTACTTGACTTCGCTATATATGTATAGGAACTGCGAAATGGAATCTCAGTTCGCACCCACAGCGCGCATGTCTTACCGCCAGTGGCCAGTAGCTTTCGGGCATCTCTCGGAGGTGGTCCTCTTGTCCGTTTTGTGAGCGTCAGCCGATGATTTTTTCATGATTTTAGCTTTTAAATTTCAATTATTATCACTGTTAACTTCAAATATGATTAATTTAATCGATTGGCTATAAATATCCTTATTTTTCTGATTTAAATCTCATTTTATTAGCTGTGTAATGATTACACAACGCCGGGGCCGGAATAATAATTTAGCACAGTAAAGAGGAGGTTAAAGATCGTTGGATAAAACACAATACGGCTCAATGCCACTTTCGTGTATTTCTCCAAAGATTCTACTTAAGATCATTATCAGGGATCCAATACCCTTTCGCCATTCTTCGCGAGGACTCAATAGTAGAGATCCGAAAGTCGTAACTTTACTGATCAGTACAATATATACATTGAACTTTATTCTTATCAAGAAGAGTCTCAATTTCGAAATAGAAAACAAGCTCATTAAAAAAAAAGCTTTTCAAAATCAAATTTTGAAAATTGACTTTCGTTTTCTGATAAAACTATTAAACTAGAACAATTAAAAGTTCGACCAATGAATTTTATCATGATTAGGTAATTCGACTCTCCGCTCCATCGCTAATCGCCGCCGCCTTTCGCCAACTATTAACTTTGCTTAGTCAACGTTGAGAGGGTATGATTTATTACGTCTGCTTTCAGATTCTTTCGTAAAATAATCAACCATAATGGCGAAACTAAGCAAATTATCACAACTTTTTTTCCCAATGAATTCCATTAATATCAATCATACTTTTGTAATTATGTCAGCGATAAAAGCATTTGTATTTGAAATTAAAATTATTTGTGATTCGCTTGAAAACACTCGAGTTTTATTAGGACCTCTTCGCTGTATTAGGTGAAAAGCTCAGAAAACATTAATATTAGGGGTACCAGGAATTAAACCATTATATTCAGATGGTCTGGTTTGAGTTAGTCTGTGTCCATACTCGGTGGAAAAAACATCTTTGTGGGATATATTGTTTATACAACTGCTTGTTGTCTTTGTTTTTCGTCGAGTGGTAAGACGCTCGACTATGAATCCAAAGGTCGCTGGTTCAAACCCGGCGTGCGCCAATAACTTTTATTCAATCAATATGTGTTCATTGTAAAATAATTAATTATTTTAAGTAATTCATATAAAATAAGGTAATGTTTATTTGCGGCACGTTTCAGAGTGGTAGATACTCTTTAGTACCGCCCTGGTGAAAGACCACCATTCAGAAACAAAACGTTACTTGAAACGGTTTTAGCCGTGTTTAGTGACCAGATCTGAATAGCCAAATACTTCCGTACCTTCCTCTTTTCTATCTGTATCCCTTTTCCGCAACTTTCAACCTGACAACATACTCCAATCGGGAATGCCATAGTCCTGCTGGCTCCAGATGGTTGAGAGAAGTTGGGACTCTTGTGCAGTATTCATTTTAAAAAAAAGGGAAGATTTCTTGTTTTTCCACTTTCATGGGCTATTTCAACTAACTATGAAATGTGCATTTAATAGCAAATTTTCAAACGGGTAAAATAGGAACGTGTCGTAAATATACTATTTATTATTTTTTTATAAATTGAATGTAAAGTAGCACATATTAATACAATCAAATGTATTTGCGCACGCCGGGTTTGAACTCGCAACATCTGGATTCGTAGTCAAATTTTAACTTACTAAAGCATTACGCTTCGTTGTGACAGTAATTAATTTTCAAAAATAATACGATTCAAAGTTCGAAGAGTCTTTTCTTTTATTTTATATTCTTTGAAACTGAATAATGTTGTTTGAATAATTAGTATCAAATACAGTTCGGCTCTGGAACAATTTTTTGGCCCATTTCTTTTATCTGTATTTCTTCAAAGGCCCAAATTCACTACTTTCTTTCTTTAAAATAACGGAATAGAAAATGCAACTTTTTTAATATAAAGGCAATATGATTAAAAAAACATCTTTTTTTCGTGACGTTTTTCGCCCCCCGCTGCGCAAATAAGAGGAGCCCAGCTGACGGCTCGCGGTGTCATGTGTCGGGGCAATAATTTCCTCCGTACGACCCCTAACGACTGATCACCGCGAGCCGACAAACTCAGAGTACTTGCTTACAGCACCCGGGAGAGCAAAAACCCGATATTAAATTTGTGTATTAGGTTTCCGAATTTTTCACACAGACTCCCCCCATAATTGGACGTTTCACACGGAAAGATACAGACCATTAGCCGTTTGACATACGACATGAAATAATTGCCTACAGTTTGTCATAAATTCTAAATATATGATCAAATGGGATACTCTTACCAAGTCATCGAACCTTTAACGGCCCAGAGTAGAGTTGGCACAGAGACGACTTTAGATGGAAAATAGCCTCAATTACTCAAAAACCTTATATTACGAGCTATTTATACTCTTGCTACAAGCCCGCTGTATTTTTTAAGTCAGAATGTTTTTACAGAAATGAAAAAATCACTTTGTATAAGACCATGAATGTTATTTCAATTTTTATGGCCGACAGGTTTCGTTTAGCCTAAGCATCATCAAGGTACAAAATCAAACTAAACAAAAATACGAAGTGTGCGGTTATATATGCATACAGAGGGAGAACAAATTATAAAATAAAATAACAAAACAATGATAAAACAATTAAATAACTTATTCGTAAAAAGCATTTACTTTGTGTCTTGCCATATTTATAAATAAAACAGATAAACTTTGTTTATAACCACTTTATTATTCAATATTATGTCTACCGGTTTCGGAAGTACCCTTCCATCATCAGGGCAATATTAAAATAAACCTTAAATACAAAATGCTGAGATATATATATAAATATATATATAAATATATATATATATATATATATATATATATATATATATATATATATATATATATATATATATATATATATATATATATATATATATATATATATACATATTTAGGAGTTGGAATGGGAAGGAGAAGGGGAAATTGAGGGGATTATGGGAATAACTGATTTAATAATAAAATAACAATAAAAAAAATAACAATAGAATATCATTTAAATTACAACAAAGGAACAGAGTAAAAGAGACAGATAAAATGAATTGAAAGAGACAAAACGTCAAATGAGAAGATGATTAAAGAATAATGAAAATTTTTATGAGTTTACAGGAAATATACCTAATATTGGGACTACTGTACAAATTAACCTGATTATTAAGAATATGTCAATAGTCATAATTTTAATGGCTTTCTTCATTTCTAGTACTTCTAAATTATTTAATCTGATGCCATGATCATTTTTGTGAAGAATATGAGGACGGTGCTTTTATTGAAGGTATGATCTTTATCAATAAGATGATCAGCGAATTCTGAAAAACCGTGGTTATTTAAACATTTGAGATGTTCTTTGATTCTAATATTGACATTACGGGTTGTTTTACCAATATAAAATGCAGAACAATCACTACAATTTTTTTTTTATTCCGAATAAAAACGACGACGGTACCATTTAAATCTAACGCATGTTTATTTTTTGCAATTTTTTTATCTATAATGACAGCAATTACACAAACTTTCACATGCCTACTAGAACCACTTGGCAGTACGTCATTTTTTCCCACTGCTGTTACAAGAACAAACCACCAAATGTTTTCCACCATAAATAGAATCTTAGTGCATCGTAATGAGTACTGCGACATAGTTGACTACTCGAATATGTCCCTGGGCCAGGTAAGTACTTAGCGTTGGGAAAATATTCAATGTTTTGTAAATCCTTCACGAACTGCTCGTTCTTTAAAATGAACCCTTCGCAGTGAACACTTTAATTGAAGTTGAACTCGCCAAAAAGAAATTTGAAATTAGAGATGGTCGATATCAGAATTCGGCGTACCTGCGGTTCCAGCTACCGGTGACCGGCGAGGAACCGGTTATTTAACAAAAAGGATATCGACCGTTTCCTCTATTTGAAATCGAAAAGAACTAGCAGATCAACAAAAAATCCTCTCCTAAAACTGAGATGGAACTGGAGAAGAACCAGTTCTTCGCCAAATCTTTGTAGTCGACCTTCAATTGAAGTGTGCGCTGCCACAAAATAGAGTAGTTTTTTGTAGTCTTTGAAGTAGAACTTCAATTGAAGTACTTAAAATAAAGTTCTTTGTAGGCTTTGAAGTTCAACTTCGCAACTGAACTGCCGCCAAATAAATTAGTTTGAACTGCCGCAAAATGAAGTACTTCTTTGTAGTAGTTCACACGGAGCGGTCACAACGCTATAAATACTAATATACAGAAGCATATTCTGTTAAATAAGTTAATAACTTTAATAATAATGTTTTTTTTTCCACGTTTTGTATTGAAAGATGCTCTCAACATGTTCTTTACTTTGTTTTTCTAGGATAATATATATATAATATATATATATATATATATATATATATATATATATATATATATATATATATATATATATATATATATATATATATATTAATAATGTGTGTAAAGTCACTGACCGTAAATAAACTACACATCTGCATTTTCTGATTATAGCTTACTTCAGCCCCTAGCGTTTTTACTGGCCACCTAGGCTATAATCACCTGGAAAATTGCCATACACAGCCAGAGGGTTTAAAATTATACCCCGCTGAAATACTCCTCTGAATCAGTTGCAAAAAATGTCTACCTGATTTTTCACCATGCTTCTGTATTTTTTTCTCTATATACTGAATTACTCAACGGTTTTAACAAACTTAACTAATTCAAAGGCAATTGGCAGAGAAATGTAAAAAAAGTGTTTCTAATTATTTTGTGCCTTCAGGTCAGCCGAGCGACAGAACTCGGGAAGCTGGTGACCAGGCTGCAGCTAGAGAGATCAGAGGTTGCGTTCTACATCTTCACGAACGGTAGTAATCTGAGGTAAGATATTTCGTACTAGTTCAGAAAAAAACAGGATTTCCTTGTTTTACTGTTTTTGCATTCAAAAACGAAATACTTAATTAAATTTAAAAGACTGTTCTCCCTTGTGAACAGGTCCAACCTAACGCAGCGCTTCGCCGTGACGGACGCCGCCCTGGAGCAGCTGGCCGCCTGGCCGCCCATCACCCTCCCGCCCGAGTCCACCCCGCTGCCGGAGCCTGCCTTCCGCCTTAGGCTGTCCTTGCTGAGGTATGCCACCCCCGTAGTTATATTCCTCTTTGTGGCCAGGTCGAACCAATTCGATGTGTAGGTAACATTAGTCAAATACAGGAAATATTAATTGCTGTTCCTCAATCATCACTCTAATAATTATGGGAATCATTTTTCACTATCCAGAATGTCGAGATTTGCTTACTCAAGCCATGGTCTTGAAATTTTTGGTACCAGTCTAAATGATTTCTGTCATTCTTTACGACTCTACCAAAACTTTGACTTGGCCTTGGCTTTGACTTAAATGTTCTTTCTTATGTATGTTTAGTCCTATTTTTGTCATTGCTTTATTTAATATTATGTATTTGCTGTTCTTTTTCTGTTTTTCTTCCCATTCGTGTTATGTTTTTTTTGTAATTTTACAATAGTCTGTTAGTTGTACAAATAATTATGCAAATCAAAGTGTTTCCTTGCCGTGTCAAACGCCGAAACTAGCCCAGAAAGAAAAGTGTGTAGAAAAATCATATGTTGGGTTTGTAGCTACTAATCGTTTTAAACTGAAATATATCTTCAGTTGCGTAATAAAACTTCAATTATAAAAAGTGGTAAGTACAAAGTGAAATACTTAAATGAATTTGGACCTAAAAGTAACTGGTAAAACAAAACACTTCCAAAGAAAGAAAATAGTTTGGGTATATATATATAACATCAAATCGTCAATCAGCGCCATTTTGAATCTTTAACATTTGAAAGGTCCCTGTTAAACGTCAATTCTGGGTGCATTACCGCCATTGAAAAAATTGTGACCAGCTGTCGAGCGTAACGGTCATTGTTTGCTTATAAGCTGATCACAAATTGTTTGAAAGCTGAAACGCATGGATGTCAAAATTAAAAACGGTAGAGTGTGACAAACGAGAGAATGCGGTTGTCGATTTGTGCGCAGAAACGCATTTTGGTATGAGGTGGGGTAACAACTAAGGCAATGCTGCGCAGTGATCGAAGGGTCATCCGAATTCTTTAATTTTTTGAGCTCTACATACTGATCGGCGATTTGATGTTCATCAAATGTGACAAAACTTTGAAACACTCCAACTTAGACAAAGTCAAGTAATAATTCGATTCCGATGTGTTGATGGATTCATATGTAAAAGATTTTTATAGAAATATAATACGTATGGTAGGCAAATTAATATCTACCTACTTCCAATAATATTTATGCAACTTCATGGTGTGTTTACTAAAGTGGTATTGGAATCGTATAATTCCAATAAATTTACCCAAGCTTAATATAAACGGACATTCAATAACAGTTGGTTTGCGAATGTTGTTTTTATTGAACCCAATGATATTGATCGAAAACGACTGAATCAATTATGGAACCGCGAATGGAAAAATGAATTCACTAAAGGGGTGTTTTCTATGATCAGATTTTAATGAATATCCTAATATATTTTGATAATTTTCTTTGGAAGGTTGTATTTTTTTAGGTTGCTTTATTCACGCTATTATTTTAGTCAAAATATTGGAAGGTTGTATTTTTTTAGGTTGCTTTATTCACGCTATTATTTTAGTCAAAATATTGGAAGGTTGTATTTTTTTAGGTTGCTTTATTCACGCTTTTATTTTAGTCAAAATATTTCAAAATCATCTCAATTGTTGTTGGCTTTACTCCTTGTGATTGTTTTTCTAGTTGTTACCCGTGAAAATTCACGGAATATAACATGACCTGACAAGAAAAAATATTAGTTGCTTTAATCTACCCATTTCAAATAAAGAATAATATCAACTAAAATACATAATACGCAAGTAGGTATAGGTCTCACCACGAGAGCTGGTGCCGGCAATACTCGCACAGATGCATAACTTACGTACAGCGTGTCGAACCAAATGAATAGGACACACATTTACAATATCAACATAAACACTCGCTGTCCCTTTTCCACTAGTGACAATTAGGAGGCGTAAACAAGACAAAGGGCTCTTTCTTTATGACACATCGTAAATACATCGCCACTGGAGCGTATACCGATACACAATACACCCAACGCTATGCATGTATTGTTTGTTTCAACTCTCATTGCGCCAGCTATACTTTATTAGGTAGAAAAAAATATTTTCAATTTTATAATATGTGCATATTTGCGGCACATTCCAGAGTGGTAGAAAGTGATAGTGGTAGCTCTTGTGAAAGACCAACATTCAGAATCGAAACGTTGCTTGAAATGGCTCAAGCCGTGTTTGACGACCAGATCTGAATAGTCAGGTACTTTCCAATCTTTCTCTTCCCCATCTTGTTTCCCTCCATACTCCTTTCAGCCTTACAAACCACCCAATTGGGGATGCCATAGTCCCACGGGCAGTCGGGGGTTTTTGGAGTGGTATTTTACATTTTTTTTATATTTTTTTTATTATTTTATTTTGATTTTTTTTTTTTTTTATATTAGTTACTTTGTACATTTAAGTTTACAAGTATCTTATTATTTCATTTTCTTTTTGAATAATAATATTTTAACTTAAAAACTACTTATTATTTTGATTTACGTGCATTTTATAATAATTTTTACAGGCTTTTTCAAATTTATTGATAGGCATAATTTTGATGGTTTCCGGCAGCGCATTATACGATTTCATTCCTTTATATAGTAAGCTGTTTTGGGTGTAAAACAATAATCACATCGTTCAATAATTAACTGACAATCGGCGTGTAACGGGGACCATTGAACTGTTTTTTTTTAAATACAAAAAGGCGCTAATCAGACTGATGTTTAAAACACCTCAACCAAAGATAGACATATCTTACGGTAGGTACCTTGCGACTTAAAATTTTTAATTAATTAATTTAAAAGGTCGTGAAGTTTCTCAAGACAGGTGAGTAGATAGTCACTGGTAAATAAATAAGAAAAACAATCAATTCTACGGCTTTATAAAGGCTCAGAGGTTCGCAGGCTGCTCGCTGTCCAATTGATATAAAGTCCCTCTGTTTGCTCCGCGCCGGAGTCAATATCGCAAATTGCCAACCACGTTTTAAAAAAAAATAAGTAACACAAACTTTAAACATTATCGTAAAACTTCTTAGATATATTAACTTAAACCTTAATCTAGCCATTGAAAACATAAACTATAACTGCTTGATGAAAGAATTAATCTTTCAGATGGAAGAATTATTATTGACGTCACTTTTATTTATTAAATTTTTTAATGGTATTATAGACAGTCCTGATCCACTGAACCTTATTTCCTTTCACATACCAACGAGAATTTCTCTCATTCAAAATTCTATTTAGTTGTAACAATAATATCAGGACTGAGTTTTTCGGATACTCGCTTATACCTAGATTGCATGCAGTTGGTAATACGTACGCAGAGATGGCTGATGTATTTAACTGCATGGAATGTAGATAAAAGAGGGCTATAATATCATATTTTTTCAAACAATATTCATTTAATGTAATCAAACACTATTTTACTATTATTCTTTCCTTTGCATGAGCAAATATTTTTCATTTTTTCACGGTTTAATGTAGACCTTTATAAATATGTAAAAGCCTACTCGGGCGTATATAATTAAATAAATAAATATCTAAACTTGCTAATATGAAAGTTGTGTATTTTCTAGAGCAGTGATATTACAAACTTTTGATCAAAAACTTGTTTCTTTCGCATAGGTAGCTTTTAAACACTTTTTCAGTAATTCACTGAATTTTCTTGGCTTTATAGCCTGATTCAGTCATATTTAATTTTCCTTCTCGTCGAGAGAAAATATCGCTTTTCAGTTTGTCAAGGGCATTATTTTTCCAGATACTCGATTTCCCATGGAATGTTGACTTCCGGCTTTTTCAAACCTTGAAAAATTGAAAATATTCCACATAAACCCTTTGGACCTTTTACTATCCATTCATGACTAACTTTAATGTGAAGCACGCGTTACTCTATAGTTTAAAAAATGTGAGGAAGGCCGTACATGATGTGTTCATGCTTTCTAGAACCTCTCTCTCCTTGTTCAACTTTCTTTGGCAACATTTATTTTATAACCCGTGATTTTCATGACATCATTAGCAATTTCTTGTTCAAGCATATATTTGCTATTGGATTTGATCACTTAGTTTTGACCGGTTAGTAGCTGATTGAACAAACGCGTTGGATTTCCATCCGGGTGTCATGAGTTCAACTCCTCTCCTAGCTAAGTCTTCCATCATTGCACAAGCAACATCTTCCGATTATTATGGTGGTAGTAGAAGTTTTTCAAATATTTTCAGGTTATTCATAATCCGGGAATAGTTGGCTTTACTAACTAACCATCACGTCGTTTCTCCGTCTTGGTAGGAAGAGAGAACGGACCGTCATACAACTCTATCTCGGCACACACTCTTCATATCATACTCTTCTGTTATTTTCACTCTTAACATGGCCCGATTCAAGTATTTCATTGGCTTCATCGTGCCATGTTTTCCTCGGGCGCCCCCAACTTCTTCTTCTATTCACTTTCGCATAATATATTACTTCCCACTCTTTTCTTCGTTCATTCAAGCGTCCCTTTCTTGATACTATTCATTACGCTTTCATCAGCCTTGCGTTCTTTCCGGATATCCACTTTTTGAACACGTTCATGTAGGGTTTTACCGCACATTCGCTTCAGGGATCTCATTTCTACAGCAATATTTGTCTTAAGTTTAAAAAAAAAAAAATATATATATATATATATATATCGACGTCTCGATTCGAGTCTCGAATCCATAACGAATTATTGCCACCATATGGCATTCGGTTATTTGCAACTCAGCAGAAACTCTTATAAATAAGTTTTATCTACTTTTATGATCAATGCAAGTACATTTTATAGAATATCACAACGTTGGTCAACCCTGGCTATACTGTGATCCTGTGATATTTTTTGTAGTGTGCATCTCTACTGTTTCCATGGTGCTCCATATTGTCTAAGTCATTAAGCATTCGTACTCAAATTGTGGCACACGAGCTGTATTGTTTACATGACAGGAATTTTTTTTTAACCTGAAAAAAAATTCGAACTAAGCTCAAAAAGAGGCTTGAAAAAATACACTTGTTAACGATTTTCAAAAGTTTCTAAGTATTGAACGCCAAATAAAAATGTAGACAAAAAAGTAAGCGGCTTATTATATTTTCCTGATAAAATAACTCTTGAATTTAGAATGCTTTTTTTTGTATTTAATATACGGGAAACATTATATTTTTCAATTCGTGCTTATGAAAGAAAATAAATTTAAAATATATGTTCTTGTCAAATTAAAATGAGAATTAAATTTGAAACCTTACGCTTTTATTTTGATATTAATTATTGAAATAATTTTAACAATGAAACACAAAGAATTACAAATTACCATTACAAATATGACAGCCGCCTATATCGGTAGAGATTGAAAAAATGATTTTCAAGAAAATACAAGATTTATTAAAATGCCGGTTTCTAAAAAGGTTTCGGTAGCTCAATTGGCAGATATTTTACTCACGGATGGAGTAGAGTAGAAGTTAGAGTTTCAGTCGTGACCCATTTTTTTTTTATTGACTGTGTTTTTCTGTTTCATATTTCGTTGAAGATTATTGATATTATTTTGATAATATATATTTTTACCTAGTTCCAAGGGGAAAGATATTTTCAACATCTTCCAAAGGGACGATTACTCACATTAGAAAAGTGGCTTGTAAAATGATTTAAGATATGTTACTGACTTACTTGTTTACTGACAAGATCTGAATAACCTGATACTTTCCAATATGCATGCTTCCTTCCCCATGTCCTTCAAAAATGGGAATGCCATAATTCTGTTGGCTCCAGACAGATTTCCGGAATTCTCGTATGGCATCACTTTAAAAAAAAACTGAAATATTTTGGTGATAATAGGTAACTTAATCACTCATTGATTAATTTTCAATGATGTTTCCTGACCTTTTGGGGGATATACTCGTATCTACATTATTTGCAAAAAAGAAGGGTGTAGAGTCCTCGCTCTAGTTCAGTCTCGTACGGAGTGATAACTATATGTTGTACCTGTCCACTAGACAGTACCTACCTATCCAAACAAACAAATATGCCAGCTTCATTAAACCTGAAGCGGTGAGACCTCAGAGCAAGAATACATATGGAGAGAGAGCTCAATATTTTTACCCAACCTATAAAAACTTACGGTAAATCACTTTCTCTGGGTTTTCACGTCGTAAACGGTGAGAGAGAAAGAGACAAGGCAAGTTGTCACATAAAATCGCACCATTTTCCGATATGTAAGCATGTTTTCCGTCTCTGGTGACTCCGCCCACCACGTTTAGCTATGTGACATAACTCAACGGTTTTTGTGGTTTTATTCTATATTTTTGTTTATAAAAATACTGTTTAAAAGTGGCTACACAAATAAACAAAACATTATATCGACATGTGCTATGAATAAATGTATAAATACTCTAGCTCTAGCCCTAGCAACGCCCGAGTCAAGAAAAAAACAACAATCCTGACTACACAAGCCATCCCTTCTGGTATATTTTTTCTCTGAGGGCGAACATCATGATGGGAACGCCCCTGTTATTTATTTATTTTTATTTTCATGTGATTTTCGTGGAAATAATAAATTCAAATCATTTCAAATTTCAACATTTTTTTAAATGTGTTTTTTTTTTATATTTGCGGTATATTCTGATTGAAATTTCCTTGAATAAACATTTATACAACGGAATGTCGTTCGTTTTTGGTTATAATGTATATTTTATGACTTTGTTAAAATAAACATAAAATATCGGAAATGTCAAATCTTCGTACGTTTCCGTCTCAAATATTACCAATTCATTTGAATATTTATGATTGACTCATGGGTACATGAATGTCAATAATCACAATTGTAGTATATGGTATTACCTAAGTTATCAAACGCGCTTCAATATATAATATTGGAATGTTTAATGAAGCCAAAACCAGACCCTACGATATTTAAAAAAAAAAAAAAAAAATATATATATATATATATATATATATATATATATATATATATATATATATATATATATATATATATATATATATATATATATATATATATATATATATATATATATATATATATATACATATATATATTAGTATATACATATATATACACAAATAAGTTAGATAATTAGAAGAACAGTATTTAAATTTAAGTTTTTGTATTTTTGGAGAAAGTAATCACTTTGTGATTTGACATATTTACTGAAAATGAAATAACAACATGTACAAGTATGTATAATATACATTATAACCGCACACTTTGTATTTTTTGTTTAGTTTAATGTAGTACCCTGATGATGCTTAGGCTAAGCGAAACCGGTCGGTCATAATTTTTTCAATAAAATCCGTGGTCTTATACAAAGTTATTATTTAATTTTCATTAAAGTTTTTGTGTTTCCAACTTTCGTCACATCTGACATTGCCACAATTCAACTATTGACGCCATTTTGTTTTCCCTTGTTTTGGTAAATAAAAATGGCGAATATTTATTAAATGCTTTTTGCGAGGAACGGGGAACCGGTTCCACAGTTCCAGTGCTTTCCATTCCCAGAATATTGCCAGCAATCCCCCGAGGAACCGGTTCCAGTTCTTCTCTTTCTCAGAATATCGCTACAAATATCATTGTAAAAATATCACAAGTTTACTTTCTTAATGATATAAAAATCTTCTTTGTGGAATTTTTCTGGCCCCAGGAACCGGTTCCGAAAATAACTGGATAAATAGCCGGTTCCTCACCAGTCACCGGTAACTGGAACCGCAGGTACACCCAATTTCCGATATCAACCATTCAAACACCAAAGCGTCAAATAATGAACGTCTGAATTTTATGGCATGTGTTGATAAATGAAAATAATACACAGAAGTCAGTGGCTTAAAAATGAATTTTAGGTAATTGTTAGTAAGTCCACCTACCTGGCAGCGAATCTGGTTAAATTCGACTGCTTCCCATACTTTCTCTTGATAAACGTGCCTGGCGTACGTAACAACTTTGGCATTTTTCACTTAACATGCTTGCGAGACGTATTGAACAGCTACGGTCACTTTTGCCACGAGCTTGAACGTTAGAAAACCTCAAAATGAGTTTACGTGGTCCCAGTGTGGTCGCGGGTTATTTCGAACTGAGGCGTATTGTTCCAGATTAAACCAAACGACCAGTGTGACAATAATCTTCTCACGTTGGAATAATATAAAGTGAAATGTGACGATTCTCAATTGACCCAATAAGAATTTTTTGTGGCATTTGCGCGTGTTGTGTTTTTTTTGCAATCTTGCTGCCAGGTTCTTAGATGAATTAAATAATGTAGATACGTTACTGAGACAACGCGCGTGAATGCACTAAACCGAGTCCGCGAGACATACCTAAGATTTACTGCGTTTAGTATCACACAAACATTCGTTCGACAGACAAGCTGTCACCAGTTGTCACAAACGCATCGCTGTAGGCTCAAATTGAGAAAAAATGCCTTGAGAGGTGTAAAAATCATTTAGGAGCAAAAAACATATCTAATCGAGTTTCTTTCCATTCGTAATTACCCACAAATCACTTTTATTTCAATTCGATAAATACAATTATTCACAAGGTTTATAGCTACTCGAAAACGAGTGAGATAGCAAATGCAGAAATACATAAGTGTGTGGAAGACAACCACGGCTAGTGGCGCGATACCCGATTATAACAGTAGCGTGAGACGTTCATATAGCTATCTCATCCGTACACGCATATTATTTGAATAACTATCCTTTTCATAAGCGGGTGAAACGGAAAACAAGACGTTTCCAGTGGTGCTACATGTTTCGTAAGATTTGTATGAATATGACGTGTCTCTTAGAATATACAAGAGGTAGCCCAAGCCAAAGCCAGTGAAGTCAGTTTTGGACTTGTTTTTGATGATTTTAACATGACTCGGCGCAAATGGGCGTGGCTAAGACTAAGGCTACGGTATTTATACATCCATTCATATCACATATCGACATAATGTTTTTGTGTATTCGTATATCCACTTTTTCACAGTATTTTTTTCAACAAAAATATAGCATCTAACCTAAAAAACCGTTTAGTTGTGTCAAGTTTAGTGGCAAAATAAAAAATGTGGGCGGAGTTCCGCCGTTAACCAGCGAAAATAACCAGCTTAAGATCATTACGACAGTATTTAGAACCCGTCCAAGAAATTTGTTGTCTCTTTCTCTCTCATGGTGTACGATGTAAAAACTCGGAAAAAGTGATTTATTACAATTTCGGATGGGTTGGGTAAAACAAATTAGCTATCCCTCCATATATTGTTACTTCAAGACGTGTCTTGTATTTTATGTCTATAGTATTTCCGCATGTTATTTTTCAATCTCGCGCCCACGTTGCACGTTCCATTTGAATCTACGGCAGGTTCAGCCCTGGATCAAACTTAAATAAACCTCGATAAAAATAGATAGAAGGTCTTAATTGATAAATTTAGACTTGTAATTAGACGTTATGTTGATACTGGATGAAACAGTCTAGATTTACCGAAATAAATCCATTTCATGCGGATTTCAAACCTTTGAGGGTTTATAGGTTTTTGGAATTAAATTCTATGCATATACCTTTTCCGGGAATAATCTTACGAGCGAAGAAATATTTTACTGTTTAAATATCCTTTGAAGTATTTTATTAAATTTAGCTGTTTCTAAAAACGTACGTTCTTTTAGATTTTACCGGCGTTGATTTTTAGCTCTCTGAGAAAAATGTTTGACTTAATATTTTTAAAGGACACTTCAATGATTTATTTTGGATTTATCAACGGGCGGTCCGTTTGATAGATTTTCCTATCTTTACAAACGGATTGCAATCTTTGGAGCGCAGACGTTGTCAGGAATGTTGTCCTTGTTCTACCGGTATGTCAATGGAAGATGCTCCGAGGAACTTCTGAAGCTTGCCAACATTTGTCGTCTAACATTTGTACACGGTTGACACCCGATACATAAGAACGGGTCGCTTTTACGTCTCGTTCTTGTGTTCAACAGCTCGGCTGTGAAACGATTTTCAGGCCTCTGTTTTTCCTCCATCCTTCAAGATGGGCCTCATCAAGACTTAGGTTCACTCCTTCCTGTCTTCAGACCCTCCACACAGCATGCCCAAAGATGACATACGCCCTGAGGGAAATCATCCCTCTAAGCCTTATGTGTGAAGTAAATGTACAAAAAAATTATCATAAATTGTAATCTGTGAAAAATCTTCGTTATTTAACTCATTCTTTTGTTCGTTCAACAATTCTCTGAAAGTTTTCAAGACTTTCTATCCTGAAAAATACACACCTCTCAGCATCATCAGAGATGTTGCCTGCTATAGAAAGTTGAAAGGAACAAAGTGTTGAACAGCCTGGTGGATATGACGCTCGCCTGGCAGTCGGACGGATGGAGTTCGATACTTGTAGCGGGTATCGGACCTACTCCATTTTAAATACGCGCGATACTTAGCGAGAAGGTCTGCAAGTACTACATAAATAACAAGCAGTATGGGGGCTTAAGGTTTTTTTTTAAAACAAAGACAAACATTCCCGAGTTACAAATAACTAGACAATATTTAAAAACCTCCTACTGCCATCATAATTAGCGGGAGATGTTGCTTGTGCAAAGATGGAGGAATTAGCTAGCAGAGGATTGAACTCACGACGCCCGGGGGTTATCCAACGCGTTTGTTGTGTTATTATTTATTGTTTTTTTAAGATTGATAAAGATGCTTTTTTTAACCTTGAAAGTATATTTGAAGACTCCCTCTAAGTTCATTATTATTTTACTTATATTTATTTATATACTAATGGACTATTGTCCAATTACAAAAAAAAGACAAAACACGAAATAGAAAAAAAAGAGCGACAGAGAAGAGTGAATGAAGCAATGACAAAATATACATTAGAAAGAATAGAAATAATAAAATAAATATAAATAATAATAATACAATAGAAATAATTACACAAGAAATATTCAAGTCAAGGTTTTGGTGGTCGTAAAGAATGACAAAAATCATTTAGACTGGTACCAAAAATTTCAAGACAATGGCTAGAGTTAACAAGTCTCGACATTCTGGACTGTGGAGAATAACGCATATGCCTCAGATGGCCAAGCAATTATTCGCCTAGCCAGAGGCGCGACGTGGAATTCGGGATATGCAAAGCAATTTGCCTACATAATGGGGTTAGGCGTGAATTCGGCAGGAATACAAACACATACGAATATATTGTAGTCCTTCAATCACGTCATTAGACCAAGAGTGTGATCTAAAATATTTTCTCCCGACGAAATAAAAAATGTAATTTCCCAAGAGGCCGAATTTCCAGCCCTTCATTTAGTCATTTTCCGCTACGCCTTTAAATGTTTGTCATTTGAAGACAGTTTGTTCTTTTTTCTTTTTTTGGTTGCGAATAACCTGACAATATTTGAAAAACTCCTACTTCGATCATAATAAGCGGAAGATGTTGCTTGTACAATGATGGGGGACTTAACTACCAGAGGTATTGAACCCAAGACTAGAACAAGAATCCGACGCAGTCGTTCACTCAGCTACCAACTGGTCGTTGTTCATAATACTTGTTTGGTGTAGAACGCCGCTTTCCTATAAAACCAATCGCGACCAGTGGCGTGTACAGACTTTTGGAACAGGGTAGGAGAAAAAACAGCGAATTAATTGATGAGAAAGATGGGTACCAACTAATGTCACTGATTTCTATTGGATTTGTTCTATAAAAGCACTGCCTTAGATAGGCCCGGCCTTGAGCTGAATGGCGCCTGGCGCAGGCTAAATTTTGGCACCCCTTGTCGAAACCTAAATTTTAAAATTAGGAATCTTCGTTATTTTCCGCGTGGACCTATGAGTATTGATACACAAAATGTCATCCATTGTTTACCACTTGTTTTGAAAAATTTTCGATCTGAAAATTTCCAAATATATATCAGATCCAAAAAGTTATATGTTTTAAATCTAAATGATTCGTTACGTTAAATTAGCCGAGCAGCATAATTATTCGTAAAAACATTACTTCGTATACAATACAATACTATTTAAAAAATAACAAAACACAATAAAAACGACAACCTGCGTCCAAATGATTTGTCGTTTTCTCAGGTTTTATGGGACTCAATAAAGTTAACCATTGAGAATTCTATCAAGAATGAGAGACTAAAAAGGTTTAAATAAAAAAACCTCCAAAAATAACATCTTTTAAATACTATTTTGCGACGAAAATGCGAGGTTTGGAGTCGGAAATAAGATACAGTTTTAAGGGAAATGCGAGACTTGGGGTCGAAAATTTGATGCCGTTTTCTCCGGCTCTATGGGACCGAATGAATTGAATCTTTGTAATTCTGTTAAAAACGATGAACTTAAGACGATTAAATAAAAAATTCTACCAAAAGCGACATTTGTGAAAAAAATACCGCTTTGCGGGGAAAATGCGACACTTGGGGTCAAAAATTAGATGTCGTTTTTTCCAGTTCTATGGAACCTAGTGAAGTGAACTTTTGTAATTCTGTTAAAAATGATGAACTTAAGACGATTAAATGAAAAATTCTTCCAAAAGCAACAATAGTAAAAAAAATACCACTTTGCGGGGAAAATGCAAGACTTGGGGTCGAAAATTAGATGCTGTTTTCTCCGGTTCTATGGAACCGAATGAAATGAACCCTTGGAATTCTATGCAAAATGATGAACTTAAGACGACTCAATGAAAAAATCCACCAAAAGCAACATTTAAAAAAAAACTAACACTTTGCGGGCAAAATGCGAGACTTGGGGTCGAAAAGTAGATGCCGTTTTCTCCGGCTCTATGGGACCGAATGAAGTGAACCTTTAGAATTCATTTAAGAATGATAAATTTTAGACGATTAAATGAAAAATTCTACCAAAAGAAACATTTGAGAAAAAAATACCACTTAGCGGGGAAAATGCGAGACTTGGGGTCGAAAATTAGATGCCGTTTTCTCCCGCTCTATAAGACCGAATGATGTGAACCTTTGGAATTCTGTTAAGAATGATGAATTTTCTTAAATAAATAATATTTTACCTTTTGGTAAAATATTAGAACAGTGCTTTTGCAATAGAAATGGTTGTAAAAGAAATTCCACTTTGCGGGCAAAATTAAGGTCGAAAATTAAATGCCGTTTTCTCCGGCTCTATGAAACCGAATGAAGTGAACCTTTGGATTTCTTTTAAAAATGAAAAACTTAAGATGACTAAATGAAAAAATCTAGCAAAAACAACATTTGTGAAAAAATACCATTTTGCGAGCAAAATGCGAGACTCGGGGTCGAAAATTAGATGTCGTTTTCTCGGGCTCTATGGGACCGAATGAAATGAACCTTTGGTATTTTTCTCAAAATGGTGAACCAAAGAGGTTTAAATAAAAAATATATTTTATTAAAAAAGTAAGCATTAGTTTTTTTTTTTTAAATTAACACACCACTAAAATAAACATAAGTAAGCCTTAGATTATTTTAGATAAAATATAACTTTATTTTCACGTAGATTTTTTTTTCGATTTAAGAAGGGTTATACCTAGTACATCGTTATTACTTTAAGATAGATTATTTAGCGTAAAGCGCACTTAAAGGGAATTTTCACAAAACTGCGCTTTATAAGCTCCCTGTCATAATATTAATATTTTGTAATATGTAATCCATGTTCAAAGTGTCATCATATTGGGGTAGGTGTTTTCGTGAAAAAAATCCTGAATTTATATTTTTGGTAATTTCAACCGATATGGGGATAGATACGTTCAAAAAATTTCCCGTTATAATAAATAAATATATCCCATTTTTAAAGTGTTACGAATTCGGGGTATGTTGCTACATTCTGATAAGAGTAATATATTCAGACATATTAAATTGTATTTTGCTTAGAAAGGTGAAACATCTTGTAATCATTAAATGAGGTAAAACATATTTTTAAGTTTAGTACCTCACAGAATAGTTCATTTTAAAGATTTTAGTTTTTTTACGTAATTAATTAAACAGTGAACGAAAATCATGTAAATTAGTCGTTTTTATGTGGCCTAACCGCATTTGACAGTGGCCCTAAACGCCGAAACAGCTGTCACTAAAAATATAATCTTAAACTAGCAGAACTGACGGAGCTTTGCGGGGGCCTCCATGGTCGAGTGGTAAGACGCTCAATTACGAATCTAAAGATCGCGGGGTACGCAAATAAATTTTATTTAATTAATGTGTGTCATAACACATTTAATTCATGTAAAATAATATGTATTATATTTGCGGCACGTTCCAAAGTGATAGATACTTTAAGTATCACCATGGTGAAATACCACCATTCAGAATCGAAACGTTGCTCTAAATTTTCTTTGGCCGTGTTTGGTGACTAGTTCTGAATAGCCAGGTACTTCTCAACCTTTATCTTCCACATCTCCTTCCCCTCTCCACTACCTTCAGCCTCACAACATACCCCAATTGGGGATGTCACAGTCTCACTGGTTCTAAGCGGTTGGGAGAAGTTGGGACTCTTGTGCGGTATTAACTATTTTTTTTTAAAGAACTAAATAATAATTATTAAATTAATTATTTAAATTATAAAAATGAAAAACTTACACATTTTACAGGTTAATGCACCTTTATTTAACTAAACTTCCGTGCTCAATTGAATATCTCAGAAAATGTATGAATGCTCCGGTTGAAGTGCTATGAATTTCCGTTTGATATTTTATCACGTCTCAGTATTTACTCGTAGTATTATACTCCTTCGAAAAGCTGCTGGGAATAGAACTTATGAAAGGATTGTTATACAGTTATTATTAGTTTTCGAATTAATAGAGATCTTTAGATTGCGTGTTGCTCTAACTCTGTATAATATTGTAGAACTAAATTGATATTCCGATTTTCTTAATAGATTTTACCAAATATTTTAACACCGGTGAAAATTTACGGAATGTAACTTGACTTGCCAAGAAAATATATTAGTTGTTTCAATCCACCCATTTCGAAAATAGAAGAATGTCTGCTAAAATACATTTAAGATAGGTACTTTGTAATGTAGGTAGGGATTTAAATAATAATAATTTGATGATTTCAATCAATATCAGTTACAAATTTGAGAAGTTCACACTCGTAAGTACTCACAAAGGAAATTATTTTTTGTTAGTAATATTCTATGTTGAACCGCATGGGTATCGCAGGGAATGTTGACTCAAACACAGTACTCGCAAAGGTGCATTGCTTGCATACAGCATGTTTCCAACTTGTATTACGACCAAAATTCCAACGAATTTTTTAAAAAGTAGCATTTTATGAAAGAATTTTTTTCAGTCGTTTCAGTTGTTTTTGAACTTGTAAATAAAATTTTAAAAAACACCTAAAACTTTCCAAAACTTTTTAAATATTCAAATAAAAAATTCGAAAACAAATGCATACTACATGTCCCTTTTTTGCTAATAACAATAAGTTGGCGTAAGCAAGACAAAAGGCAGTTTCTCAGTGACGTTTGGCAAGGAAATCACTGTCAGAAGTGTATGCATATGCACCAATACACACAAACTTAAGTATGTGTTGTTGGCGTCAACTCTAATTTCGCGACTTAAACTAAATAGAAGCAAAAGAGTTTGTTTTGACAGATGACGGGAAAACACTGTTTATGGAGGGAAAAAGATAATGGTGGTTTTTCACCAGGGCGATACTAAGAGTACCTAACACGCTGTAATAAATATTGTAAATTACAGCAATTTAATTAAAAGTAAACATCAATGGATTGATTATATAGAATAGTAAAATTAATCATATTTGTCAATTTCTTGGGAAATGTGAGGGGCAATGATTTTTTTATTAAAGTTTTATTTAAATTTACTTAGTAAAGATTTATTAGTTACATTAATTATTTAAACAGCATTAATAAGATTGAAAGGTTATGAAAAAATGTTGCGAACGAGACACGAACTCGATATCTCTCCTCTAACCTAATATGTTATATAAAGTATACGTGGATTTTATATAGCCTCTATATTCTAGAAAGATCGGAAAGCCTTAAAACTTGAGAATATCTTATCAGAAGTACGCAAATAGAACATAGCTTATCAGAGATCTATGATTACATTGGAAGGGTAACCAATGATGATTCCACTCGAAAATGGATTATTCAATTCATTTGAAGGGCTTTTAAAAGAATTAATTTTAATAGAAATTGCCCGTTGGTTACGAGATCACTTTCTACAGATAACTTTGAAATAAGGGCGGAGAGGTTTACTTAGTAATTATAATAGTAATTTAGACTTTGCCTTCGAAAGCACCCTTTGCTCCGGAATATTTGTTTTAATTTGTGATGCTTAAATACAGAAAGCTAGCTTTTTAGGTTTGGTAAGGTGCCAACGGAAATAAGGCACTATATAACTTTGTTAACGAGAGAAAATATAGAATTTTATTTATAAAATTGTTAGTGGTATTATAGACTGCCTTGATTTACTGAATCTTATCACTTTTCACATATCCACGAAAACTACTCCAAAATTCTATTTAATTGTAACAATTATATCAGCATTGAGTCTTTCAAATACTCGCTTGTACCCAAATTGCATGTAGTAATACGTACGCAGAGGTGGCTGATGTATTTACCTGCACGGAATGTGGGGTACAAGAAGGCTATAATATTATATATTTTTAATCAATATTAGTTAAATATAATCAAAGAGAACAAACCATGATTCATAATCTTCAAAATAGAGAAATGAGAATTATAATATATAATATATATAATTACACATAGATACTCAAAAGTAACTAAAATGTCAGAAGAACTAAATTGGCTTACATAATAATAATAATAATAATACACACGTTGATATTTTTAAAAATAAAATGAAGAACAACCTTTTACCAAATTACTTTTCTGATAACATTAAAAAAATCAATTTAAAGTAGCCTGTAAGAACCATTTAAAATCCATTAAGTAATATCAATTAGTGCATAAGTTATAATATGATTATTAAGTCAAAAAGAATATGAATCAAAATTAGAAACTTTGTAAACTTTAATGTATAAGTAACTTAAATAAAACAAACACTATTCTTTACTATTTTATAACTTTTCTTTCTTTTTGTAAGAGCAAATAATTTTCAGTTTTTTGACTGTTGAATCTACCACCTACCTTTATATGCAAAATCTCACTTGGGCGTTACATTAAAATAAATAAATATTATTCTTAAAAGAGTAAAACTTTCTTAGATTGAAATATCACTAAATTGCGCTACTTATCTTAGGTGTTAACTTTTATATGAATACTGCACAAGAGTCTCAACTGCTCCCAACCGTCTAGAGCCAGTGAGACTATGGCAACCCTAAATGGGGTATGTTGTGAGGCTGAAGGTAGTGGGGAGGGGAAGGAGATTGGGAAGAGGAAGGTTGGTAAGTACCTGGCTATTCAGATCTGGTCACCAAACACGACTAAAGCCATTTCAAGCAACGTTTCGATTCTGAATGGTGGTCTTTCACAGGGCGATAGTTAAATATCACAAAGGTGGGCAGAAGGATATACTGCCACACAAATTTGTCTTGGCACATACTCCTTGATTGATATTCATACCATATCAATTAGGTTTCTTGCGGAACAATATCGGCACTGAGCGGAACCGGACGTTGGTGTGAATCAGGCTTAAATCGCCAAATACGGGACGTTTATTCACCCATCGGGCTTGAAATCCGGGACCTTGTGGAGAATGCGGGATTCTGCAGAAAATACGGGACTCCGTAGTATTTTAAGGAAGACGCGTGATTATTTTAAGCAAGATTTAACATTTAATTATACGTAGTATATTTGCGGCACGTTCCAGAGTGGTGGTTACACTAAGTGTCGCTCTGGTGAAAGACCACCATTCAGAATCGAAACATTACTTGGAATGGCTTTAGCCGTGTTTGGTGACTAGATCTGAATAGCCAGGTACTTCTCAACCTTCTTCTTCCTCTTCTCTTTTCCTTTCCACTACCTTCAGCTCCGCAACATACCCTAATATGGGATTCCATAGTCTCACGGCTCTAGACGGTTGGGAGCAGTTAGGACTCCTCTGTGGTATTCAATATAAAAAATGTACAAAAAATCACAGTTTTCATCAATTTAGGGCCGGTAAATCTAACGAATCAGCCCTTGAATGTCGTCCAGTCCTCATATAAGAGTTTCCCAAACGTTTTTGGTGCCGTCCCCTTTTTATTTATATTTTATTAATCGCCCCCTACCCAATGAAACATTGCTTTGACAGCCCCCCAAATTGGTAAAAAAGAATTACGATAAGATTCAATCTATAAATGGTAAAAAAACAACTATCAGCTGTTGGATCGAAAGTTGCGACGAAACAACAAATTTGTTTCCAGCTTCAGATAAATTCAAAAGTAGTGCACTGTAAACGGTAAAAAATTCAATATAATAGCGCATCATAGAAATGTCTGATTATAACTGTGAAAAAAGTTCGAAGAAACGGAAACCAATTCACTCACCAATAAATGTGAAGTGAAGTTCTATTGATGAACTTGATTATGGTGACATAGTGTCATGGTTAGGTAGGAAGGGAATGAAGGTAGAAAAACAGCATAGAATATTATAAGACCGGTCGGTAGCTGAGTGGACAAACACGTCGGATTCCCACCCGGGTGTCGTGCGTTCAATTTCTCTGCTGGCCAAGTCCTCCATCATTGCACAAGCAACATCTTCCGTTTCTTATGATGGCACTAGGAGTTTTTCAAATATTGTCAGGTTATTCGTAACACGCGATTGTTTGTTTTTCTTTTTAAGAAAAAAATAAATTATAAATATATTTTTTTAATCCAACAACAGCTCTGTTGCTCTGGCTTTAATACTTTTACCATCAATGTTTTTGTTCTTATTTAAAATTGTATCAGCTTATTAATTTTATAATATGTAATGTATGTATTTTTTTGTATTTTGAAAAAAAAAAGAGTGGTATTTATGGAGAATTTACATAAACCCTTAGAGTACATAGAGTGGTACCTATCCAAGGCAGTGTAGTCAGTTTTTGATGATTTTTACCTGACTCGGCAGACCTGGGCGTGGCTAAGACGAGGGTTTGGGTATTTATACATCCATTCACAGTATATGTGGACATAATGTTTTAGTTTATTCGTATAACCACTATTTCACAGTATTGTTTTCAACGAAAATATGGTATATAACCTAAAAAACTATTTAGTTTTGTCGAGTTTAGTCGCATATGAAAACATGTGGGTGGAGTCACTGGAAACGCGGGAGACCAAGATCGTCCTTACAGTACATAAAAGCGGTGTGTGTATTTTGTTGTCTCTTTCTCTCTCATGGTGTACGACGTAAAAACCCGGAGAAAGTGATTTATTGCAAGTTTGTGTAGGTTGGGTAAAAATAATTAGCTCTCTCTCCACACATCGTTTCTCCAGGGGCATATCAAAAACAATTGTTACAACAAAATGGTATCAAGTTAAATAAGTAAAGAACATAAAAACTGACCACTCTAATCTGGTGAAGCATTTTTAAATATTTTTTTGATTGAGAATTATGTTTTTTTTACCAGTTCAATCTTGCGAGTATCTGCCACTCTGGAACGAGAATAGAATATTTTAGTTGGTTATTTAAATTATATGTGAAATAATTCACATTGATTTTCCCCGCTGGGTTTCGAACCCTCAAACGCTTTGGAGTCAAGAAATTGCCCTCACCGTCTCTTTTTCGCAATGCCTATAACCTCAGAGCAATAATATACAAAAGAGAGCGCTGCGGTAGTCAGTTTTGATGAGCTTTGCCAGATTCGGCTAGACCTGAGCGTGGCTAGGACTAGGGCTAGCGTATTTATACATCCATTGTCGACACAATGTTTTTGTTAATTCGTGTAACCACTTTTTCACAGTATTGTTATAAATAAAAATATAGGATTCAACCTAAAAAACCGTTGAGTTATGTCAATTTATGTCGAATATCAAAACGTGTGGGCGGAGTCAACGGAGACGCGGGACACGAAGAACACTCTTACAATACTTTAAAGCGGTGTAATAATCTGGGAAATTTTGTTGTCTCTTTCTTTCTCATGGGCATACGACGTAAAAACCCGAAGAAAGTGATTTACCCCAAGTTTGTATAGGTTAGGTAAAAATAATTAGCTCTCTCTCTAAATATTGTTACTCCAAGCCTATAACACTCCTACAGTTCACCACCGCTCATCTGGGTCTCTCCAGCGCCCCGGGAGGGGGCGATGTAGCCCACTTTGGGATTCACTGACCTAGATGAAAATTCCTAGTAGTTCCTTTATTTGCGCCGACCCGGGGCGTTTCAGACCAGCGGGACTGTTTACGTAATCAATTGACCTAATTGCGCTATTAAAACTTTGACTTTATAATACTACCCCGGCCACTGAAAAGAAAATCCCTAGAAGTGTGATCCATACCAAGTTGCAAAAAAAACGATGTCATCGATTTACATGAGGCCTTTCGTCTCCTAGTCTGCCCAAACAGACCAATGAAATGCCTTTATCATCGCCGGAAAAGCAAAAGGACTGAAGCGTCATTTTGGTAAGTTTGCACCAGAGCACTTAAAAAGTTTTTTTTTTGTTTTACAATAAAATTCATAAGTCTTCAGTACCTGGGTGGATTTTGAAAAAAAAAGTTAACTGAGTAACTCAATACTCTCACTGAGTTACCTTAATCTCAAAAAGCTTTAAAAATGTCTCAAACTTGTGTCACTTTGGTCGAGCCTTCTCCCTAAATGGTAAATATATTTTAGATAGCTGAAGGGCCACAAATGTCTTCAGAATCAAACAAGAACTGATCGAAACTGCATATTTAACTAATTTTTGACCAAAGTGTCGCTTAAGACCTTTGCCTTTCCAGCGTCGATATGATATACGGTGTTACCCTCAGAGCAAGAAATATATATGGAGAGAGAGCCTAATATTTTTACCCAACCTATAAAAATTTACGATAAATCACTTTCTCCTAGTTTTTAGGTCATAAACCGTGAGAGAGAAAGAGATAAGACAAGTTCTCACACAAAATAGTACCGCTTTTAGGTATGCAAGCATGTTTTCCGTCTACCGCGTCTCCGGCGACTCCACCCACTGTGTTTTTCCCACGAGTGTCGCTTAAGCTCTTTGCCTTTCCGGCGAAGATATGTTCAAAAAAGAAATTCACTAGAACCAAGAATTTCAGCGCACTTCTGTCGCTATATTCAGTGGGCCCGCCGAACGGACCGTTATAACGGAAATTAACGAGTTGGCATATTGAGCGCACATTTTGCTGTAAGTGGCGGTTCAACGATAACTCAACGAGTTCATAACAACGATGTTTTGTTAACGTTGCAATAATTTCATCGAATGAAGCTGAAACATGTTTTTAGTGATGCAACATTTGTTACTTTGACGTGTACGATTGTTGAATTGGTAATCGTAGTATTATTTTATTTATTGTTCATTGAACTGAAGATATTGAAAGAAGGGTGAATGCAGGAAACTCCATTTATGGACGACTGAATGCTGTTGGCGCTAATAATAAATTGTCAAAAAAGTGAAGCTAGCAGTATACAATGGAGTGCTTATACCAACCCTTATGTATGACAGTGAGGCATGGAACTGGCGGAGGAAGGATGAAAGTAGACTGAATGCTGTGGAAATGAGATCCCTAAGACGTATGTGCGTAAAACGCACTCTATTCAAATTTTAAAATTTGAAAATTGTCATGATGATGGAAGCGTACTTCCGAAACCGATAAACATAATATTGAATAATAAAGTGGTTACAAACAAAGTTTATCAGTTTTATTTATAAATATGGCAAGCTACAGAGTAAATGCTTTTTAGGAATATGTAATATTTGTTATTTTACATTTAATTAATATTAAATAATATGTAGTATATTTACGGCTCGTTCCAGAGTGGTAGATACCCTAGGTATCTCCCGGGTGAAAGACCACCATTCAGAATCGAAACGTTGCTTGAAATGGCTTTAGCCGTGTTTGGTTACCATATCTTAATGCTGGGACTTCTCAACCTTTTTTTCCATCTCCTCTCCCTCTGCACTACCTTCAGCCTCACAACATACCCCAATCGGGGATGCCACAGCCCTACCGAGACTTTTGTGCGGTATTAACTTCATTGTTTTGTTTTACTTTGTTCAACTTTCAACGCTTGTCTAAATTGCATTTTCATAGAGCATGTACACACTTATAATATTTTTTTATTAAATTTCTTATACATGATAAACTTTTTAAATTTAATGCATATAAGAAATAAATTTAAATTTTTACAAAATAATTACAAATTATAGTACCATATAGATACACGAGAAAAATAAAATTTCAGGTAGTGGTGATGATCAGGTCAATAAGCAGAAACTCTTTCAAGAATCAATAGGATTTCACTTCTGAATCTCTCCTCACTGACATGAAATAAGTCGATATCGGAAGATTTTTTGTTCAGGAGCAAAATACTTCTCCCCACCGGCAGAATTATTGGCAGGTTGGTCCTACAGGCAGGAAGATAGAATAATCTATGAAGACGCTGTCTTAGATAGTCATCAGGAACATAGAGACTTACGCGCTCCAAAATAGCAGGGTTTACAATATAGCCCCGCAGCAGTCTGAAGAAGCGAGTGGCGGCATACCCCTCTCTCCTGAGCTGTAAGGAGTGAAGTCCGAGCATGCCCAGGAGAAAGTTCGTTGGGTAGAGCCACGGGTAGTGGCCGTACTCCCTCATGTATGGAAATCTCAGGAACTTTTTCTGGACCCTCTCCAAGATGAGGGAGTACCCCACTTCATGAGGATTCCAAATAATTGAACCACTCTCCAGCCTACTGCGGACCAAAGAGAAGTAGAGTGTTCTCAGAGTTCAGGTATCCCGAAAAACTCTGACGGTTCTGAGAACAAACCCTAACATTTTCAATGCCAACTGGCACACCCCTTCGATATGAACACGAAAATAATACTTCCTCCATTCTATCCCCTTGAAATTCGCACTCAATCAAGTCAAGTCACACATCTTGGAAATCATGCACTAATTAAAATAACCTGAATTCAAATTAATTATTAAATCCCATTAATAATTTCGCAGGAATCCATGGCAAACAATCCCGGAAATAATAATGCGGAAACGTTCGTGCTTTCACAGACTCCACAAGGCGATAGGAGCCACGAGCTTCCAATTACAATGGTATTAACGAAGCCATTATTTATTCACGTAAATGATATGCCTTACGTTATAATAATTAGGTACCTAAGTGGTTCAAATATATATATAAGAAGGAGATAATAAATTGTTTTGATACAAATGCGGTAGAAAATTCAACATGGAAATGGATTTTTATATCGTATGATTTTTGAATTTGGGGGTTATGAACTGTGTTACCCTTCCTTGTACTTTATGTTTCTTGAGCCAACGTTTCGCGCAGTGTTTTAGTGTCCATCATCAAGGCAGATATCACTTTGGGATACTGTAAGGTTATAGAAAGGGTTGGCTCCAAAAGCAGGTAGAGTGCATGATGATTTAATATCCAAATAGTTTTTAAAAAGGCATAGTACTGTAGGTAGGGAGAATTTATATCTCTTACGTAATGATTTAATAATACCAATTTTTAAACTTTATTCCACTATTTTTTTAATAAGACCTGACCGGTTTTACCTTATGACGGACATCTTCAGACTGGTAAAAATTTAAGTAAATCTATGGTATATATTCTATTAATATCCAGAATCGTCGCTTATTGAGTCTATCTCATAGTGAACATCTGTGACTTAGGGTTTTGTTTTGTTGCTGACAGAAGCGGCTTTACAATAACATTCAACAATACCTTCGGGTAGTTTTATTACTTTCTGAGAGACGGGTTACATAGTGATGCGTTTGATGCGTCTGTGGGTTATTTTTTTTTTAAATATAATATCTATTGTTGTCAGCTTTATTTTTAACGTTTGTCTATTTTTGAATTTACTCTTTGATTTTTCCGTCTCTGTTTGCTTAATGTATTTTATAACAAGTATTCCACATTGGTGGATTGGTCACAGTCCTAAGTCTCCCTTCAACTCCCTTCCAGGCCTGCTACAACAAACTCAACCCTATTCCTCCTCTATCCGACGCGAGATATTTTAGTCACGCCTTTCGAGTTACGTCGTTTTTAGTTCAGACGCCCCTCGACAGTGGGCCGATAAACACGTCAAATGTGTGCTTGACTTCAGCGGGAATTTTTATTTGATTTTAACGAATACTTAGTGGAATCTAATGTTCTTTTTTACATGTTGACTTCACCTACCTGAACGAATGCAAAGGAATTTATTCTATTCTATTATGTATTAAATTATATTATAATTAATTAACTAATTCTACCATATATTAAATGATTACGCATATCCATGTTTTTAGTTACACAGTAACAATATATATTCTGTTTCTAATATTATGATCTCTTGTTCAAATATATTGATCATTGTACCTTTATGTTTTCCATGTTTTTTTTGTTGTTGTTATTATTGTACTGTATTATTGTATTGTAGTATTCGTTCTTATTTTTTCGTATTCTTTGATCAATTTTTTTCAAAAGTAAAAAATCGAAGAACACGCAAAAACGTGACTAACCTTTTCAGTTGTCAAAAACAAACCACTAATTCAAAATGGCTGATAATGCTAACATATGATACACATATGTGTACCAACATAACAACAACAAAAAACGATAATCGAATGTACACAGACCGCGGAAATTCAAAATTCTCCTTTTCTTTTGAACAGGCCTCTAAACTATATTTAAATAAAGATTATCATTCTTAGGTCTACGCACATTTTTGGGAACACTCGTTTTTGTTTATTGAATAGTGTGTTCTGCTAATGAGGTAAACATATTAAGAAGATTAAATAATGGATTTTGATGCCTGTACCTAATGAGTAATACTTTTCTATATCGGAATATGAACTTCCTATCCTTAGTATTTTCTTTCAAGGGTGATCAAGCTGAACCATTTATTTTTGGAAAAGTTGTATTTTTGTTTTTCTGTTTTCCTTTCTTATCGAAGGTTGGTCATCATCAATCTTGTATCCTGAAACAACTCAGTGGAACCGCGCTCGTTTTAAATTAATCCTTTTCTCTTATTTCGTTTCCTACAAAAACTCTCAGCGAGATAACCGCCCCAAATAACGAGAAGATAGGCTTTTTGATTAGTTTCATAATTTTACTAAACTTTAAGGACACTTGTCTTCTTTTTAGCTTGTTTAATAGAGTTTATTCTTTAGTCAAAGTCCCTTTCTTTCGGCAAAATGTGGTCACAGTGTTCAAGATATCTTTTTAATGTTGTAGGTAGATTTTTGAATTTCTTTCCAGTCTAAACGTTAATGTTTTGAACTGTTCCAGAAAGAAGATCAGCTCTGAGGAGAGCTCCATCTCAGAGGTGATGCAGTGGTACACGGCTGTCAACGCGGCGCTACTGGAGCATCTGACCAATCACATCAAGGAGGCCGACAGTAGCACCATCTGGCGGTAACAACTTACAAAACAAACAAAAATATTGACGAAAAAAACGTTTATTAATTAACTGGAACTCTTTACCTTTATTTTCTGTAAAGAATATGTATTAAACTTTGCGTTAAAAATTGAATAAAGTGCTCCAACGCACTTAAAATGTTGACTGTGGCATTCGGCGAGTCTACTTTGTCTCGAAAAAAGTGTTTATAAGTGGTACAAGCGCTTTACAGAAGGCCGAGAAGATGTTAATGACGATAAGCGTCTTGGAGTTGTGGAAAACAAATCATGGATTTTATTCTTTGTTCCATTTTTATCAAAAGTTAAAAATCGAAGAACACACAAAAACGTGACTAACCTTTCCAGTTGTCAAAAACAAATCACTAATCCAAAATGGCTGATAATGCTAACATATGATAAAAATATGTGTACCAACATAACAAAAATAATCGATAATTGAATGTACACAGCCCGCGAAAATTCAAAATTCACCTTTTCTTTTGAACAGGTTATGTACCTACCTATGCAAATGGGCGGGTAACTTCTACCACCATATGTTAGCTATGTCGGGATAAACAATTGATCTGTTGTAAAGCTACGACCACAATACAAGTTTTCGACTACTTTCGAATAAAAAGATTCTTATTTTTTTGGGATGTGAAATAAATTGCTCTGTTTGAAAAACTCAATTAATTTTTTTCTTAAAATATCGTGGATAATCACCCCCTGAAGTTTCGCACCACCACCCTTGAAACATGGTGTATGTATACAAATAAATTAATAAAATGATAGAAAGTGATGATTTTTTACTAATAACTTTTTTTATGAATTTAATAATTTGCGTTAGTGCTGTTTCAGACAGGGCGGTTGATCCGCGCGGTTTGAACCGCTCGGTTGTCGAGGTGTATGGAGCTCCGTACTGGTGTTAACAAGCAACCGCGCGATACTGAAACCGAGCGGTTTCAGTACCGGAGAATCTTGGGTCAAATCAAGTGTGTGAGCCTATGAGTGTATTCAGACCACCGCGCGGTTCCCGAGCGGTTCCAGCGTCAGCTGAGAGCGCGGTATAAGCGGTTCCAGTGTCAACTGAGAGCGCGGTATAAGCGGTTCCAGTGTCAACTGAGAGCGCGGTATAAGCGGTTCCAGTGTCAACTGAGAGCGCGGTATACCGTTTCGACACTGATTTGTTTATTGACGAAGTGCAAAAAAGACCTGCGATACGGGATATGCAATTAAAATATTTTTTTGAAGAAAGGGTTGGTGAAATTTCTTTCGTGATGCAAAGTACTGGGATGACCAGCATTACGTTATGGCTAACTAACTAACTAACTAACCATCACGCCGTTTTCCCGCAGGGGTAGGCAGAGAGGACGGACCGCCATATTACTTTGTCTTGGCACACACTCCTTGCTTCATTCACATTCATACATCGTCTCATACATACTCTTCTGTTATTCTGACTCTTCACATAACCCAATTCAAGTATTTAGCTTACTTGATCGTGTCATGTCTTCTTCGGGCGTCCTCGACTTATTCTTCCATTTATTTTCGCATCATATATTCTTTCACACTCCTTTCTTCGTTCATTCGCTCTACATGCCCAAACCATCTAAGCGTCCCTTTCTTGATCCTATTCATTACGCTCACATCAGCCTTGCATTCTTTCCGGATTTCCATATTTTTAATACGGTCTTACAGGGTTTTACCGCACATACGTCTCAGGGATCTCATTTCCACAGCAATCAGTCTACTTTCATCCTTCCTCTGTCAGTTCCATGCCTCACTGCCATACATCAGGGTTGGTATAAGCACTCCATTGTGGACTGCTAGCTTCGCTTCTTTGGACAATTTCTTATTTGCGCCTACAGCGTTCGGTGCTTCATTAATGGAGTTTCCTGCATTCACCTTTCTTTCAATATCCTTATCAGCCTTTCCGTCTCTCGAAAACACACTTCCTAAATACATAAACACATCCACTTGCTCCAAGTATTCATCATTCACAACTATATTGCACGCTGTTCTCGTACTCTCTCTTTCAAACACCATGGCTTTAGACTTCTTACATTCATCATCAACTCATTTTGCATACATTCTTGGTGTATCCTAGACACGAGAAACTGTAGGTTTTCCATGCTGTCGGTAATCAGCACCGCATCTTCCGCATACAATAGGCAACATATTTTCAGATTGTTCATTTTCGCGCCCAAGCCCACACCTTTCAATTCTTGCATACAATTATCCATCTACAAATATACGTTTATGGCAACCCTGGATATTTCACATCAAGCCAAGAGCAGTATCATCATCGAAGGCAGCGCCACACAGCACCCTTGAGGTGATTCTTCGCAAAAAACGGCGCTATACAAATTATCGAAATATGATTATTATTATTAAAACAAACACGTCAACCGCTCGGTCAACCGCCCCGTGTGAATTATCTCTTATTCGTACTTGGCATGAATTAAACTCGATGTTCAAATTGATCGAATACTTATCGAATCTAATCAAAAGAATCAGTTCATGTTGAAGTATCGCACTTCAACCTTCTATAATATTGATTTAATAAAACAAATTTATAACTTTATTCCACTTTTATTTTATGACTGGACCGGTTTCAGCCTATGACGGCCATCTTCAGACTAGCACAAGTTGTTGTTAACCTACGGCTTATATACTATTTTTGGGGATGTCAGGGGTAGTAAACAATGATTTTACTTTAATTATATTCATCAGTATTGTTGCATGATTTTAATAGTTACAGGGTAAAAGCTACTTTTAATTTATTGGTATTATTATTTTATATATCTATCTGGAATATTTATATATTTTATTTAATATTTAAGATGGGTTACAGTTGCATTTCTATAAATATGAATCGACAATGTATTTATATAATGAAAGGTTGGTGAATACTGATTGTTAATGAGTTTACTTTAGATTTTCCCATCTTAATTGTGATGTCCAGATGTACAACATAACTTTCTAATTATTGGGTTACTCCCAGCATTATGGTATAATTAGTTTTATGATTCTATTCCTTATGCACTGTTAGAGTAAATGACTTCTATTATTATATAATTTCTCGGTATCAAGGATTTTTTAAGTGCTATGCACTTGGGTAATAACTTACATTTATTGTTATTACCTATTGATTGTTTGTTATTACCTATTGATTCCAGATAGATATATAAAATAATAATACCAATAAATTAAAAGTAGCTTTTACCCTGTTACTATTAAAATCATGCAACAATACTGATGAATATAATTAAAGTAAAATCATTGTTTACTACCCCTGACATCCCCAAAAATAGTATATAAGCCGTAGGTTAACAAAAACTTGTACTAGTCTGAAGATGGCCGTCATAGGCTGAAACCGGTCCAGTCATAAAATAAAAGTGGAATAAAGTTATAAATTTGTTTTATTAAATCATTAAAACGGAATTCCACCACGAATTAACAGTTTCAAAATTAGAAATTCTATAATATTATTAACCCGTTAATTTGTCAGATATCTGGTGGGCTTCAAGAACCTCCTGCGCAGCATCGAGAGCGTGGGAGTGACGTCCATGCTGGGCATCAGCTACTTCGGGCGCGGCGCGCTGACGCCGGAGAAGCACATCGAGTACGTGGCGCACAACATCCTCAGCCAGGACCTGCTGGAGAACGTGCTCAACTACGTGCCGGGGCTGCGCGCCACGGCCAACCTGACGCAGTACGCTGTCGTCAAAAAGAGGTGACACCGTAGATTATATCGACGCATAAGGGTAAACGGCCTCCATGGTCGAGTGGTAAAACGCTCGACTACGAATCCAAAGGTCGCGGGTTCAAACCCGGCGTGCGCCAATAACTTTTATTTAATTAATATGTTTCATAACACATTTAATTCATATAAAAATAAAAACAAGTATATTTGCGGCACGTTCCAGAGTGGTAGATACTCTAAGTATCGCCCTGGTGAAAGACCACCATTCAGAATCGAAACGTTGCTTGAAATGGCTTAAGCCGTGTTTGGTGACCAGATCGAATAGCCAGGTACTTCCCAACCTTCCTCTTCCCGATCTCCTTCCCCCTACCCACTACCTTCAGCCTCACAACATACCCAATTTGGGGATGCCATAGTCTCACTGGCTCTAGACGGTTGGGAGCAGTTGAGACTCTTGTGCGGTATTCATGTAAAAAAAAAAAGGCTTTTGCGACAATTTGTACGAAAATGAGTTAATTTTTGCAGTTTTGACCAGTTTTTTTTTCTGCGTCGAATGCTCTGACTCTCGCTTGATTTTTGTGGCCCTTCAGCCATCTAAAATATTATAATTTTTGAAATTATAGTGAATACCGCACAAGAGTTCCAACTGCTCCAAACCGTCTAGAGCTAGTGAGACTATGGCATCCCCAATCGGGGTATCTTTTCAGGCTGAAGGTAGTGGGGAGGGAAAGGAGTTGGGAAAAAGAAAGTTGGGAAGAACCTGACTATTCAGATCTGGTCACCAAACACGGCTAAAAGCCATTTCAAGCAACGTTCTGATTCTGAATGGTAGTCTTTCACCTTAGCGAGGATTCACCACTCTGGAACGTGCTGCAAATATACTATGTATTATTTTATTTAATTGTTTTGTGTTGTGACACACATTAGTTAAATAAAATGTACTTGGCGCGCCGAATTTGAACCCGCGACCTCTGGATTCGGAGTCTTACCACTCGACCACGAAAGCCGTCAAGGCCCTCAGAGGTTATAAAGAGTAGTACCTATCCCTCTCATACTAATTTCATATATACCGGGATTTTTCAAATATCTTGTATTGGGGCAACCTTCACCCGGAAACAGCAGTCCAAACCTTAGAGTATATAGAGTGGTTTCTATCCAAGGCAGTGTAGTCAGTTTTTGATGATTTTTACCTAACTCGGCGGACCTGGGCGTGGCTAAGACTAAGGCCAGGGTATTTACCCATCCATTCATATCACATGCCGACATAATGTTTTTGTTTATTCGTATAACCACTTTTTCACAGTATTGTTTTCAACAAAAATATAGCATCTAACCTAAAAAACCGTTTAGTTGTGTCAAGTTTAGTGGCGTAGTAAAAAATATGGGCGGAGTCCCGCGGTGACCCAGGAGACCAAGATCATTATGATAGTACATGGGAGCGGAGTTTTATATTTGTTGTCTCTTTCTCTCTCGTGGTGTACGACGTAAAAACCCGGAAAAGGTGATTTATCGCAAATTTGTATCAGTTGGGTAAAAATAATTAGCTTTCTCTCCATACATTGTTTCTCCAAGGTCCAAACCTTGAAGTAACAATATATGGAGGGAGAGCTAATTATTTTTACCCAACCTAGTCAAACTTCCGATAAATCACTTTCTCCGGGTTTTTACGTCTTACACTATTAGAGAGAAAGAGACAACAAATTTCATAGACCGCTTCTATATATTGTCGCAATGATGTTAAGCTCCTGGTTCACCGCGGGACTCCGCCCACATTTTTTACTATGCCACTAGACTTGACACAATTTAACGGTTTTTTAGGTTATATGCTATATTTTTGTTGATAAAAATACTGTGAAAAAGTGACTATACGAATAAACAAAAACAGTATGTCGATATGTGATATGAATGGATGTATAAACACCGTAACTTTAGTCTAGCCTCGCCCAGGTGCGCCGAGTCAGGTTAAAATCATCAAAAACAAGTCAAAAACTGACTTCACTGCCTTGGATAGATAGTAATCTATGTACTCTAGGGTCCAAACAATCTAGTCCAGTGTTTCCCCAACTTATTTGGCTCACCGCACCCTCTAAGTACATTATTCTTCAACTTATCTTCATTTGAACCTTTTGTAAGGAGTCCATTTTACGTTCGACTGTGTATATTAAAAAAAACTTGCATTGTCGTTAGTGTCAGGAAGACAGCAGGCGCAGGAGATTCAAACTCAAACCGTTTTTCCAAACATCCAAAACGTTTTTGTGTTTTTGCAGAAGCGAGCTGGTAGTGAAGAACCAAGTAAGACCGGGGAGTGTGGAAGAGGCCAGAGACTATTACGATGCTACAGCCACTTACGTAGATCAACTGCGAGAACTACAAAGAGAACTGCGCGGATACATCAAGTACCTAATATTTTTATATTTTAACAAATCTGTATAAGACCACAGATTTTTTTTTAATTTTTATGACCGATCGATTTTGCTTAGCCTAAGCATCATCAGGGTACAACATTAAACTAAACAAAACATACCAAGTGTGCGGTTATATATACATACTGAGGGAGAACAATATATAAAACACAATAAGAGAACGATGAGAAAACAATAGAATAACATTTAAATCATAACAAAGCAACAGAGAGAAAGAAACAGATAATATGAAATGAAAAATTATTCACATGATGAAATTGAACAATTATTGAAAATGTCTTCATTAGAAAAGCGCAGGAAAGACTTCGATTTAATTTTCATTTACAAAATCATTAATTATTTTATTGACTCACCTTCTCTGTTGCAACTTATCCAGTTCAACATTATTTGCCGTAGACTCAGAAACAATGAATTGCTGTTCCTCAATCATCACAATACTAATTATGGGTATAATTCTCCAAGGTTCAGAATGTCAAGACTTGTTAACTCAAGCCATGGTCTTGAAATTTTTGGTAGCAGTCTAAATGATTTTTGTCATTCTTTACGACTCTACCAATACTTTGACTAGACCATGGCTTAAATGTTCTCTCTTATGTTTATTTTGCCTTATTTTTGTCATCGCTTCATTTATTTCAATGTATATGTTATTTCTTCTCTGTTGCTCTATTTCGTGTTATATTATTTTTTTGTAATTGGACTTTGGTCCATTAATTTATAAATAATTAAATTAAAAAATAAAAATTTCAACTGAAAAGGTGATTAATGAATAATGAGAATAATTATGAGTTTTCAAGAAATATACCTAATATTGGTCTACTGGACAAATTTACCTGATTGTTAAGAATACGACTATTCATTTCAACTAGCAGATAAAAACCCGCTCTTGCGTGGCTTAGTCACGACACACACATCAAAAGGAACATAGTGAGTAAATCGTGAAGGAGCGTAATCGGAAAAAATTTCAAACTTTTGTGTGTATGGGCAATTTTTCCATCGAACGTGGCAGAAGACGGTTTACGGTATTAATACTATCAGATGGCTTTTTCATTTGCTGGAACCGGTCGGTCATAAAAAAATAAATTAAATCTGTGATCTTTACAAAGTTCTTATTGATTTTCATTACCGTATATTTCAATCCATTATTATCTCTTAAAGCTATTTTAGGCAAATTATATGTTGCCTATCTTTAAGATGGAATATTTTCCATATGTGTTTATTTATGATATTATTTCAAATAATTCACTTTTCTTTTTCAGGGACAATGTGGAAAGGACGATTAGTGAGGCTCGTCAGTCAGAGATGTTAGGACTTGCCATTTTGGTGTTAGTTCTTGCTTTGTCTCCTGTCATCATCGCTCTCGTCAGGAGCGCTGTCAACACCATTCAGGTAGTCTCCAACTCTTATGCACACACTGCAGCATCACTGGTATTATCTGGTAGTGATTACTCTTTTTCTATTAGGCTTTTGCGTATGTCTTTTCAGCCAAACCCAGACGTCTGTGTTGTTTTAATGTAACCTCAAGCTCTTTTAAAAGCAATACCATTACTCACCTTAAAAACCAAGTTTAATTTGTTTACGCCCTCATGGGCTTTTACATAACATACGATATAAAACATAAAATAATAGTGACATAAAAAATAACAATGATTAGCACCCAAAAACATAATTAAGTCGATAGAAATATTATAATGCAATTTAACACTTGTATTTTTGAAAGAGGTATGCTATTATAGCCTTCTTGTAACTAGATTCAGTGCAGTTGAATATAACTACTATTTCAGCAATAAAATTACTCACTGTATGCAATCTAGGTACAAGCGAGTATTTAAATGACTCAGTCCTGATATTATTGTTACATTTAAAAAGAATTTTGAATCGAGTGGATCTGTTTTTAGTTAATATGTAGATTCTATATCTTCAAATTTGTCATTTACTTATATTATTTTTATTTTTATTATGCATGTAATATATTTTCGATATTAACATGTTACTATGTAGCTAAAAAAACCACTTTTATAAATTGCCATCTCAACACAGGCTTATGCCTAGTGGGATGGGCAATTCACCAACTAATAAAAATGAATGTTTTAGTAATACAATTAAAAATAAATAATTTACTAGGAGGGAGCGCTAGTGTAGTCAGTATTGATGATTTTTGCCTTACTGGGGCGTGGCTAGGACTAGGACTAGGGTATTTATACATCCATTCATAGCATATGTCAAGATAATATTTTTGTTTATTTGTAAAACCACTTTTTCACAGTATTGTTTTAAACAAAAATCCTGTCCTGTTATGTCGCATAACAAAACGTAGTGGGCGGAGTAGCCGTAGACGCGGGAGAAGGAGAACATGCTTACATACCTAAAAGCGGAGCTATATTGTGTGGGAACTTGTCTTATCTCTTTCTCTCTCACTGTTTACGACGTGAAAACCTAGAGAAAGTGATTTATCGTAAATTTGTATAGTTTGGGTAAAAATGTTTAGCTCTCTCTCCATATATATTCTTGCTCTGAGAATGTAACCATTCTTAAGGCTGGCCATAACACCCAGGGCCCGTTCTGTACAGGCGCAATGGGAGCAGTCTGCTCCATGGGGGTGAATCGCCAAAGCGCCGATAGTACCTAATCACAGTGCTTTAAAAATATGATATAAAATTTGAAAAAAACGTACGATTCATGGACGGTAATTGAACCCGTAAGTTTCAGGCCCGACGGCGCGGAATAAAAACCCGCGCCTCTCGTCTTAAACTTGATACGAGCTGATACGAATCTTCTTTTCGAACAAAAAAATTACCTGCACCAGGTGCTGTTTGACTCAGGGCTAGGCCTGATAACACCGTATTTGCGGCTAAATCACTAATAAATTCCTTTGTCGTCTCACGTATGGGCTATTGTAATAGTGTATATGCGCTGGCCTCCCTCAGAAACAACTCAACAGGATACAGTCCGTCTTCAATGCAGCGGCGAGAATGATACGTATATAGTGAGTCCAAATATTGTCACATTACTTCACTTCTGAATCGCCTTTATGGGCTTCGATGCCCTGAAAGAATAGAGTTTGAGATTTGCCTTACGATCTTTAAAGAACTGCAGGGAATGGCACCAGCCTATATATCGGAACTGTGTGTCCGACCATTCTTAAATAGTACAAAGCTTACTTTGAGTTCAGCAAATGTAGATACTGCTGATCGATTAATTGAACCATCTCGATCAAATAAACTCCTCAATCTAATTTCCTTTTCTTTGATTTGACAACTATGTTAAAATGAATGCATACGTTTATTTGAATTTTTATACCCTTAGCTTCTGGTAAATTGTTTTTTTTTATCTGTTGATGTACACATGCACTGTTGTACCCATATCTGAACTTTTCTCTCATGATTTATGATAACGATCATGATTTTAGATAGTTTTAATTTGAATACATATTATATATTATTTTCTCCTTGTTAGTTAGTCTTATTAGCATAATTAATTTAGTGTGAAGCGCACTTGGGGTGAAATGTCACAAAACCTAATAAGTTCACTGTTATTATTATTATTATTAACAATCGTTTTCTTGTCTAGATGTACGCCACACACTTATCAGAGAAAGCCCAGGAATTGAAGAGAGAGAAACAACTGTCAGACTCTCTCCTCTGTCAGATGCTTCCGCCGAGTGTTGCCATGAGACTTAAACGAGATCAACAAGTGCCAGCCGAGTTCTTCTCTGCAGTCACCATTTACTTCAGTGACATCGAAGGGTTCACAGAAATAGCTGCTGGGACAACGCCACTTCAAGTAAGCACTTTAAAAAAACTTACTTTATAAACTAACATCTACTACGCCGTCATATTTTGCTCATCAAAGTTCGAATGTGTTACTGCTGCCAAAACACTCTCAAAGAACACTTATCATTATTTTCCTTCTAGCAACACTTTTTCAGCCGTATATTTCCTTGTAGGGCTGCCCATCGGGAGTGAAAAACCTCCTCCATTATCGACACTTTTTTATGGTGTTTTTACCGAGATATTTTTGACATTCAAAATTAAAATGAACGCGGTATATGTATCCATGCATCATTAACTGAAGTGTTTCTTAAAATATTAGAACATTAAAAGACCACGGATTTATTTTTTTTTATCGCCGACCGGTTTTGCTTAGTCTAAGCATCATCAGGGTACATAATTAAAATAAATTAAAAAAAAATACAAAATGCGCAGTTATATACACATACAGAGGAAGAACACAATATAACATAAAATAAAAGAACAGTGAGAAAACAATAAAATAACAATTTGAATTATAAGAAAGGAACAGAGAAAAAGAGACAGACAACAGAAAAAGAAAGAGGCAAAACGTCAACTGAGAAGGAGATTAAAGAATGTAAAATAAAATTAAAGTGTCTTTTTACAAAATTATTATTTCACTTTAATTAAATATGTGAAACCACAAAGTGGTTGCTTTCTACGAAAATTTGTAATTTAATTTCTAAATGGCCCAAAATCTGTAGGAACCATAAAATTATATTTAATAATGTTATGGTTTATTCTCGTCAGGTTGTCATGTTCCTTAACTCCATCTACCGACTGTTTGATGCCAGGATCGAGTGCTACGATGTGTACAAGGTGGAGACCATTGGAGACTCTTACATGGTGGCATCCGGACTTCCTGTCAAGAATGGTAATGGTGTTTTTTCTTCTATTCTACTCATAGACATTAAATACAAGACACGTCATATTCATACAAATTGAACAATAAATTTGGCAAGCTCTAAGATCTCATAATGCATGAAAAGGATAGCCATACCAAGCAGAATATGTGTGTATGAATGAAATAGCTATATGAACGTCCCGCGTTACATTCTCCGCGTTACAAGCCCTCTCTTCCCTAACGAACTTACGAGCGAAGTAGCATGCGAGATACTCGTGTACTGTCGCTAGGTTGTCTTCCACACACTTATGTATTTCTGCATTCGCTATCTCACTTACACCATTTGGTTGTGAATAATTATATTAATTGATATAATAAGTGATTTGTGTGTACTTCGCATGAAAAGAAACTCCATGAGATTTGTTTTTTTGTTCCCGAATGATTTTTACACTCGTCAAAAGCACAGGAAGGCATTTTATCTCAGAAAAGAGCTTACAGCGATGCGTTTGTGGCAGCTGGTGACAGCTTGTTTGAATGCTTGTGCAAGACTAAACGCAGAAAATCTCAGGTATGCCACGTTGGCTTAGTTTCGCGCAGTCACGCGCGTTGTATCAGTAACGTATCTACATTATTTAATTCATCTAAGATTCTACTAAGTATTTAATATTGTCATATCGTTGGCTGACCAAAGTTTGTGGTTATATTGTTTGTATACTACACACTAAATGAAGGGAAAAAATGTAGGAATAACTGCAAGGCATTAATCCTCGTAGGGAATTTGTCCAAATTGAAAATTATCCAAAGAAGCGAAGCTAGCAGTCCACAATGGAGTGCTTATACCAACTCTGATGTATGGCAGTGAGGCATGGAACTTGCTGAGTTACTTTTTTGTTTTATTTTTTATGTAATTTTCATATTTAACACGTCAATATCAAACTATAAGTCTAATTTAGTACAGTTGTTGTCATCTGGTAGAGCTAAACTAATAGTTGGACCTGTTATTTAATTTTTTTTTTTTTTTTTTTTCTTTTCTTTTACAATATTTTGAGCCTGTTATTTTCTAAATATTATTGGTTATTTTCATCTACAATACTTTTGTTTCTGCTATTCAATTCTCTTTTTTATTTTATTTTACAGTATTTTTTGCACTAATGAGGTTATTGTTTTTTTTTTTTTTTTAATGTTAACATTGTGTAAAAGCGTACATAAATGCAAAAATAACCTTTCTTAACATAATTGTATTGTATACATTTGGTGTAAAAGCCCAATTAGGCATTATTAAATACATAAATAAATAATACTAGGCTTCAATTTTAAGATCAGTTAGTGGTTAGATGGTCGAGCGGTCCAAAGCTGAGGGCAGGGCTGGTCCTGTGCAGGCGCAATTGGAGCAGTCCGCTCCAGGCAGCTAAGGCGCTGATAGTACCTAACTACAGTGTTTTTTTATGTGCCTAGCGCCGTTAAAAAAAATGGAAAAACCAAACTATTCACGGACGGCAATCGAACCCGCAATATCCCGACTCGGCGGTCGAAAATCTGCGCCTATCGTTTAATACTTGATACGAGTTGGTACTTATCTTCAGTTCAAACGAAAAATTCCCATTGGGTTTTAAAGAGAAACAAAATTACGCAGAAACAAGAAGAGCAAATGAGAGATAAATAGGCGCAAATTAAGTTAAATGAAAGAATGAGACAGCGCTATACAAATGTATACTGCAGTCGCATTCTTTCAACAATACCAGCCATTTTGAAGTTTTTTCTTAAGAATATGTATGCACACGAATTTGAAACGTATTGACAGGAGGGAAAATGTGATTTTTGCGTACTGATATATTTTTTTAAATAAGGATACAGAAACAGTCCAGTAGAAACATCTAGCTACTTTAGATAAAATTTTGAATAGTAAATAATTTTTGAATTCGTGACGCACGTTGACGTTTTTGTTTTGTTTATTAATTTTTTTTTAACAATATTATAATATTTTAAACTAATCTCATGTATAAAACGCAATTTTTACTGTATGCAAGTATATATATTAAAAAACACGATAATAAATAAAGGAAAACGCCAGTTGTTTTTACTTCAGAGAGCGTTAGCGCGATCCTGAGAATACGGCTTTTGATTTGAAAATGGTATTTTTTCACAAATATTACTTTTGATAGATTTTTTCATTTAATTGTCTGAAGTTCATCATTCTTTAAAAAAATCCAAAGATTTCCTACATCCGGTCCCATGGACCTCGAGAAAACTGCATCTAATTTTCAACCCTAAGTCTCGCATTTTGCCCGCAAAGTGGTATTTTTTGACAAATGTTACTTTTGGTAGATTTTTTCATTAAATCGTCTTAAATTTATCATTCTGAACAGAATACTAAAGGTTTAATTCATTCGGTTTCATGGAGCCCGAGAAAAGTGCATCTAATTTTCGATCCCAAGTCTCGCATTTTGCCCGCAAAGTGGAATTTTTTTGATAATTGTTACTTTTGGTGTTTTTTTTTATTCAATCGTCTTTAATTAATTATTATTAACAGAATTCCAAAGGTTTACTTCATTCGGTCCCATAGAGCCTGAGAAAACGGCATCTATTTTTTGACCCAAGTCTCGCATTTCGCTCGCAAAGTTTATTAGACAAATATTACTTTTAGGTGGATTTTTTATTGAATCTGCTGCAGTTTATTTTTTTAGCACAAACCATTAATTTAAGTTCATTCGGTTCGAGTGCAGCTTGAGAAAACGGCACTTCATTATCGAACCTAAGGCTCGCGTTTTCAACCAGAAATATAAATACACAAATAAACAGTTTTATGTGTGAAGATATTATTTTTTATAACAAATTAATATGTCCCAAGGGTGTTCAGAAAATCACCTATACAGAGGGAAATTTTAAAACAATTAACTAATCTTACATACCCCGTGTTAAACGCTCAAGCCGCCGAATTTCAGGGGGTAATAATTCATTACTTTTTCTGCAAAAACAGAAAAAAAACTTTGATTTTAACATTTACTACGAATGGAAATCATCAAACAATAAAAAATGTGTGAAATTCAGAGCTAATATATTTTATGTTTTTGTTTTTAATAATAAAAATGTTTTAATGAAGGTGACAAGCACGTGACGGAGATAGCCTGCATGGCCCTGGAGTTGCTAGAGGCGGGGGCCCAGTGCCGCGCGCCCCACCGTCCCGGGGAGCCCCTGCGCATGCGCTGCGGGCTGCACACGGGCCCCTGCGTCGCCGGCGTGGTTGGCTCCAAGATGCCGCGCTACTGCCTCTTCGGGGACACCGTCAACACGGCCAGCCGCATGGAGTCCACGGGGGAAGGTACCCATTGAATACTTCACATTGACGGTTGATAACAAAGCCCTTGAAGGGGGAAATCCTAACTCAAATAAATAATTAAATTATTACTTCTCGTGAAACTGATCAAACACTTTCATATACTCGTATCTAAATTATTCTTTCTTGAAGCGATAATCAATTTCATTGGCCTGTTTGAGGCCTAAGAGTCAAAAGGTCTTGTGTAAACCTGGCTACATCAGTTTTGTTTATGCCGTTGAATATTGTTTATCAACTCCGCGCAACAACCAAGAAAAGTCTAACCGATCAAATCGGCAATATTCATCTGTACATTGTTCTGGAAGTTATTAATGACGACCAATTCATATATTTTTTCTTAGCATGACTTCAAAATGATATTGTTTTTTTAAATAATGTTAATAAACGTACCATTTTTCGACAACAGTGCAGTTAGGCAAATGGTTAAATATACGAGTACATATTATTGCAACAATTTCAGCACTTCGGATTCACATCAGCGAAGACATGAAAATGGCCTTAGAGGCAGCCGGGGGGTTCCGGATGGAAAGAAGAGGACTTGTTGATGTCAAGGTAGGCTTCAATCTTCACATCACCATTTTCTCCAAGGCCAGTAGACGCAGTCAAAATACAACAACACTTTATGTAACATCGCACCAGAGTCCCAACTGCCCACAGCAAGTGAAACTGCAGAATGTTGTGAAGCTGACGAAAGTGAGGTGAAGAAAAGAAAAGGGTAAGAGAAAGATTGAAAAGTAAATGTCTATTCAGAACTGGTCACTAAACATAGGGTCATTTCAAGCAACGTTTTTCGATTCTGAATTGACATTTCATACCACCGTATCTCACCAGGACAACACCGATAGTAAACTCCACTCCGATATGTATTTGGAGCTGAGGATCTTACCGCTCTGCCATGGGGGTTGTCAATATTACTGCCAATACTTTGGCTTCTGACAGTCGATGTTGATTTTGGTCCAATATGACTAACCGTCATGCCATTTCTCCACAAGGTTAGGCAAAAGATGAACAGCCAGACAACATGCCATGCTTCATCAATATTCTTACTAGTAACAATAGTCAACTGTTGAATACAACCGTTGAAATAACGTCGACGTTGCCGCGACGAAACTGATTGTAATAATAATAATCCTCTGTTGGGATACTTTTCGGATGGGAAAATACACAAAGACGTCTAGTAGTGAGGTATACAACCAAAAGATCATTCCAAATTACGCATAATATCGTTTACAAAGTATACACTCTTACACCTTCTGTTTATTTGGCGCTAAAGCTAAAACAATAGGTACAAACTCAGCGAGTGAGTGTTGAAACTGCGTTGCATTGCATAATATTCGTATTTAGCTATTGAAATCCAACTGTTGGCGCAAATTTTCGTCAATGGCGTTGGACGTTAGCAGCATCTAGCTGTTATTTCCAACGGCTAGTTATATGTTGATACAGTACTAATTCATACATCATCTCATACCTACTCTTCTGTTGTATAGATTCTTGACATGACCCGACTCAAGTATTTAATTCACTTGATAGTGCCATTTCTTCCTCGAACTTCTCTAACTTCTTCCATTCACTTTTGCTTCAAATATTCTGCTGACACTCTTTTCTTGGTTCAATATTGTTTGCATTTCAGGGAAAGGGCCCCATGACCACCTACTGGCTAACGCAGCGCGAGGGAGGTGTCTCCAGAGGCGTCTCCTCGCAGTGGAGCCCCAAGGACGAAGAACCGGCCTACCTCCAGCGCCTCCACTCCAGAAAAGCCAAGTCCAACCGCTCCTCCACACAAGAACCAGTCCAAAAACTCTGACATACAATGTAACTTTTTTGGTTTATGGCAATTGTATCTCGGTTATGTTAAGTCTCTATTTATCAGATTTTATTTAAGATTCTCACGGCCAATATTATTGTTGTTTTAAATATTGGGGTCTTCTTTCGTATGGTGGGGGTCAAAGGGGAACATTAAGGTTTGTGTACCTCATCAATTCCACTGGGGAATTAATGAAGAGGGCATTTGCCGTCTACATGTTTGGTAGTCTGAACCACGTGTTGGGTCCAGCAAGTTGGGTCGTCTGTAGGCCCTATAATGTTGGCAGAAGAGAATGAGCTAACCGAAGAAGTTTCTCTCCTGTCCAGAAAGGTTTTCATATTTGGAAGGGTCATTTTTGCAAGAACGGAAAGCCGTTGAGCCGGAAAGGAGTTGATCAATTTTTGGCGTGATAACCTTATACACGCAGCTGTATCGTATGAGATTTTGACAGCATGCTGCATATGCAGTTGTCGCTAATATGATCTATGAGTCCTATTTGTTTGTACCCTCGTTACATTAAATGTGACAAAATTTTGATCAAACAATCCAACGTACCGTACATACCCTAAACATAATCGATATTTGTCAGATTAATTTAGAAGCCGTTTTGTGACGCAAGCACAAAAATTATCAATATTTAAATGTTTTAATTATTCTATTCCATTGAAGTTTTTATTATAAATGTTTATCAACTATTTCTTCATAAAATTACGTAAAAATATATTTACCATTCTATTTAATATTGAAGTACAGAAAATTTTTAATAAAAACATAAGTCACACCAGACAGTGTCAATATAATTAAAAGTAGCATTGGTAACATTTTTATACAGTAGAAAAAATAGATGAAGAACCATCTGTTAAAAACATCTACGTACAAAATGTTTGTTAGTTGATACCTTTTTGGTTTAATTGGCCGCCCCGAATTGAACTTTCAGAACTGGTGGATAGTCTAAGGTTAAAAAAATGCCAAATGATTTTAAATATACGTATGACAAAATAAGTCTATGGATCCGAAACTGCGATAAAACACAATATGTATTTTCAGCTTCAGATGAATTTAGAAAATAGTGGACTGTAAACGATAAAATATACTACTTGATAGTGTATAATTATGGATGTGGAAAAATTATTTGGAATGAAAGGAAAATAGGAAACCATTCACTCACCGATGCAGTTGAAATGGAAGTTCTTGATTCTTCTTAGACACAGCGAATCACAACAAAACACCACACTTAATTTAATATTACTTGAAGAACAAAAAACTGACGACCAAGCGCGACACCAACAAGCAACACGTTTTTTCACATAACTCTCTTCTGTTTTGACTGTCAATTGTTTTCGAACACAGTGTTGTCAAATAAGAAAATCGAATAGTGAAATGGCGGGATAGGTAGGAACTGGATGAATAACATGAAGGTAAGAACCTAACAAATTATCACTTTGAAATCTGACATAAGTCAAAATCATGAGAAAAAGCTATTTTAAACATTTAGCTAACATCAGTAAATACAATTCGATCTGAAGCAATTGTAATGTACAAGCTTTAAGGAAACATGATTTTAGAATACAGTAAATGCCGATTATCCGTGCAAATTACGAAAAACTCGAGCCTGGGAAATTGAGTCACGGTTAATCCAAAATAAGTTCGTATTAAGTTAAAATATGAATAAAAATGTAAGACAAACAATAAGTTAGCATTGAACAATAATCTTTTATCGTAGCATGTGTTATGTTTTGGTATTTTTTTTCTCATACGCCCACAAATGTTTAACAAAATGATTTTTTTCCAGAGTTACAATTATTTTTTGCTACACAGGATCGCAGTTAATCCAACTCACAGATAATTGAATCCTGAATAATCGGTGTTTTACTGTACTTGCATTCTGGTTATTGTGAATTGTTATTATTTAATTAAATAAATACTTACCATAACAAAATTGTGCATTCCTTTTTAATCTGTTTTTTTATGAGACACCAGTTAGAAAGACAGCAAACTTTGTTATTTATCTTAAGATAATCATATCTTGAGGTTAATGAATATATTTTGTTGTTGCCATCTCCTATCGGAGGTTGGCTATCATCAGGACGATCTTCACTGTAACCTGGAATCGAACTGCACTCGTACCAGTCACATAAGTTTAAGGGCCATGAGGTGAAGCATCATCAGGGACGGTGCAGTAACTGCCGATTTCCCACCCCTCCCTCACCCCTTTCCCTTTATATACAATACAACTTTTACAAAACTTTCACACTGTTTCAGAACTTACACACCAATATGTATACGTATATACTTTTTTTATTTAAAATATATTATATTATACATTACGTACATACTATGCTTTATATAAAATCAAATAGACTTTTATAAAATACCAATTATATTATCGATCATTTCGTTAGGCCTAATCTAAGTAGTTTTAAGGTAATTATTATTACTAAAATTTAGAGCCATAACTGTCTGAAAATATGTGTATAGTCTAATATTGTTGGCGCCATATTTGAATATTGTCACCCTAGACTTTTGATTCACTGATCCACCGCTAGAGATGCAGTGGCGCTGCTATCACCCCTGGCGGCTAGCAGGAGAACTACTATACATCGGCCGGAGAGACCGACATTCCAACCATTTATTCCGAGTTTAAACATTATAACCCTACCGATTGTTATTTGTTGATCGTTCCAAGTTCTGACTTAATATATTTCATTATAAAACATCCGTAATTTCATTTATTAAAACAAATTCAATTAAAATAATATTTTGTATATTTACAGCACGTTCCAGGGTGGAAGATACTCTCAGTAACGCCCTGGTGAAAGACTACCATTCAGAATCGCAACGTTGATTGAAATGGCTTTAGCCATGTTTGGTGACCAGATCTGAATAGCCAGGTACTCCTCAACCTTCCTCTTTCCCATCTCCTTCCCCTCCCCACTACCTTCAACCTCACAACATACCCCAATTGGAGATGCCATAGTCTCACTGGCTCCAGACTACAATCAGTTCATTATTAACGACCAACTTGCAATGTGCACGGCGCCTCATAGTGAACGCGGTCAAATGTTGCCAGGGTGAATAGAGCATAATATAATTACACATCCCAAAATATGAATTAGGCAATATTTTAAGTAAGTAAAATACATTTTCTTATTTTCACTTGACTTCACACGTTGCTTCAAATTATTTTGTTTGTTGTAAACATATGGCAAATCCGACGCTGGCCATCATCCATCAATCTTCCCTTGGATAATCTTGTATTTTTCACTTCTCATAATTAATTGATTAGAGGACTTTTATTTTATGTCTCAAACAACTTCACAATTTTTTACACCTTTGATAATAACCTCCACATTAGTCACACCCCGGGTTATTTCGAGAATGCTTCTATTTTAATATTCAAATTTCATTCATCTTCTCTAATCAATATGAGTCATGTAAGAAAAATGTTAAGTATTAAAATTATTTATTTCAATTTAAGAAATTATTTACATTTTAAATCTTAGGAATAAAACATCACAAATATATTTTTCTCTCGATAATGCAACACTAGCTCAAGGTTTCCATAAATACAAAAACCAACATGAAAACCTATTATTGAACTTCTGTATTTTATTTGTCAAGTCCTTAACTGTTGGAATTCTTGTAATAAAAATCAATAAAAGTCGAAACAGAATTTAGTTTAAAAAATAATCTGGAAAAAACTGGTAAAAAAATATAGCTGATTTGTGTAGGGACAATAAATTTAGATGACTTTTGTATAATGCCTACCTACATATTCAAAAGAAAATATAATATTCCAACATTCAAATTAGAATTCAACATCTAAAATTTTAATTCAAATTAGATAAGATGGAAAATAATTCATAATCCATAGATCACCCTAGGATGAGCATAAAAATAAAATAAAAACTATTTTGGATGAAAATTACAACTGGCAAAATAAAAAAAATAACATACCTGTAAGAACCGTGGTCATCACATGACTAACAAATAAATGCACTTCCTCCTCTAATTGTCGTAAAACCACTGTGATCCTAAAGTGTGTATGCTCTGTTGTATGTAACCTCTCCCTCTTTCTCACAAACATGTGGCAGAAACAGAGGTTATAACAGAACTTTCCACGGCAGAACCATACAACTGTTACTGTGAAAATTCAACTCCTAGATTATTCAAAAAATATTAATCACTTCTTCTCTATTCACAAAATGTGCCAATATTGGTGGTGACCCAGCCAAGATTGGTGTTGGTGATACAAATGACGTCAGACGCCGCGCAATTGGTCGATTAGGCAAACATGTCCTCTCGGTCGGCCAATTGAGTGCCTCCCTCCTCCATGGAGGCGAAGTTCATGAAGTGGGCGGGGCGGTGGACTTCGTGGTAGAACTCTCGAGGATTTCCCAACTGGACGGTGTATTTCATGTTGGGATCGTGACGGACACCTGGGGAAGACAAAATTACAATTATAAAACAATAATATGTTTACAGTGAAACTCGGTAAAGTGGTATAAATCATGTAAGTTTGTTTTTACTTCTTTATCACTAGAGTCCCAATGCCCCAACAAAGCAGGAGGGTAGATGTTCATTGAGATAAAGTTACTACAGCTGCTAATGAGTTCCATTGTTACCTCTTTCTTACATTTGTGAAAAAAGATGAGGTGACAACAGAACTATCAGCACTTCGTACAGTGAAACCCACTTATAATGTTCCCACATAAGAAGTTTTTTTCCGGTCCCTTGGAAAACCTTCTAAGAGTTTCAGTGTACTTGTCATCAGTTCAATTATCAATTAGCCTATCTTAACACATTTGCGGGAGCCGCCTGAAAGCTGTCTTTGCTATAGTGTCGCTAGAGCGCGGGAAACGTTGAAAGGTGTATTTGTACAAATTATTGGTGGGTAGCCGGGAAAAGTGTAATTTCGGTTGTTCTTTTGAAGTAAAAATTACGCAATACTTCAGAAGTTATAGCTTTTTTTATGTAAAACGTAATTTAAAAAAAACACCCTCTTTTCGGCATAGATTGGCGAAAAATGAGCAAATTTTTCAGAAAAGTAAAAAAACTCGATTTTTTTAACTATGCAAAGACTGATATTTTTTTAAATTATTACCTATTCAGGTTGATTAGAAAAAAGTTTTTTATGGAGACTGTATGGAGAATAAGCCTGCAGAATGAAGGGGTGAATACATAAAAGTAGGTGCCTGAATGGTTTGGAGGCAAACACCACATCCTCAGGCATAAGTAACTGGAGGGTGACAGCAGGAAGCCAGTAGGAGTGGAGGCGAGATCAGCAAGACTCCAAGGGTTGTAGCCTTGTAGCGCCCATGATGATAATTAAATCACTCACCCATGAAGTTGTAATTCCAGCTGCCCTGCGAGGGCACCATGAAGTACCCGAGGAACCTGTCGGACAGCAGCATCTGCACCTTCTCGTAGTGGCTGGGCAGGTAGCCCTTGGGGTTGTTGCCCTTGTCCGTGTTGCGCGAGCCCCACTCGAAGCCCGAGGGCGTCAGCTTGTAGGCCGTCAGCGAGCACGAGCCCGGCGTGAAGGAGCAGGTGATGATGATGGTCTTCTCGCCGTCCCAGGATGGATTGTCGGACATGATCTTGGCGTGGGTTGTGATATCCTGCAAGAAAGATATTATATTAATCAAGACAGAAATTAGAATGATGACAGATTTGGCGAAATTATTAAAGCCCGATATCTAGTGTGTAATAAAGCTATCGTATGATGCTGTAGAAGCATCACCAGTGTAATTAATTATAAGATTTGGCTGGCTGATAATCAAATATATAAACTTTATTGAGCTGAACACTAACTTATTGAATAGGAATAATCTCTAGCACATCACACTTCATCTATCTATTGTCTCGATAGTCTACAATATTTCGAAATCATATAGAAAGACATGGAAAACTATGACAAAGTTAAAACTGATTTTTATATTTTTCAATATGCCACTATCTTCCCAAAGTTTGTTCACTTTGGGCACAACTCTTTGCTAAACTTGCTGATCTCCACAATCATCGATTCAAAATACTTAACTTTGTTCAAGAAATGAGTACAGAATGCATAAATTCAGTTTTTTTCTTTCTTTGATCTGTCATAAAAGCAGAGTTTGTCTTCCACAAACCTTCTGTATATTGCAGATCTTGCTATCCTCAGGGTGTACCCTCCATAGAAGTTAAGTTCAAGGAAGAGTATGCACCCCTTTAAATGATACCCCCAAAGAAGTTTGACTGATTTTAACAGATTGAAGACCATATCTCAGATTTCTACACTTCTCTAACTGCATCAACCAGAAACAAGTACACAATTACCTGTGGGGTAAGTTGAGGCAGCTCATTGGGCTGCGTGTGCATCCAGCCCAGGGGCTCCAGGTCGGCCAGATGGGGGTGCTGTGGCACCGTTCGGGGCCAGTGCACCGCCTGGTGGGTGCCCCACTGCGGGGCTATCACGGCCGCACGCACCTCCCACACCCGCGGGTTGTCAGCAGGGCTGCGGCCGTAGAGGTAGCAGGCAATCTGTAATGAAGAGAATAGTTGGTAAATTTGTTGCAGTAATTGAATGAATATCATTACCAAAGTAATAACATACCTGCTGATATTTCACCAAGGATTCCCCTTACTTTAATAATAGTTGGTGCAAGATTGAGAGCCTTTGAGGTTATGAAATACAGGCATATTATAGAAACTTGGAGATATTGACCGACAAATTAACAAAAAGAGTCAACATAAAGACAGTCAGTACAGTTGTTATTGCTTGGTCATATGTAACAAGCAATAAAAAACAAAATTATTGCAAGGTTGAGTCAATAATCAAACGAAGCCTGATTTTAGTAAAGTTTCGTGGAGCTATTGCAAGGTGAGGATAGCCAACCTTCAGCAGAGAAAAGTAACAGGAGATGGTAGGATTGACTTCCACCTGACAAGTAGTTGACCGATTTCATTTAAAAATACATACTTAGGACTGACGGTAATATTCTCTTTCATAATTTTACCTGTGCTCTCAAGTCAGAGATGGTGACAAACTTCTTAAGCAAGTTCTTGGGCAGAATGTACGTATAGCCTGTCTCCTTGATGTCGTCGGAACTAACGTAGATGTGGTTGGTACGCAGATGAAGGTTGGTGGCGGAAATGGCTCGCACGCGCCATTCGGTCTTGGAACTGGAAACAAGAAACATCGACATGATTAAAATACAGACTAAAAATAAAACCATAACAGATCAGCTCAGATCTGATCTGATTACCCTGATGACAGCTAACCTTGGATAGGAGAGGCCACCAGAAAAATTACTGGTTTACAAAAAAAAATCGAACATTGAGTATTACATAATCTTTAGATATAAAAGGGTGTGGAAAAATTCGGAAAATGGATAAGTTAATCAAGTTTTTTGCACTCTTGTTTGTGAAAGTGACATCTGCTTTCTGAACTACTAATAAGTGAAAAATATTTGGAGCAATTCAATGACGTTGCAATCTGAAAATACTGCTTTAATCTAGAAATTACAGACATAATAACTTGTCCAAATTTCGTTTGAGAGCTTTTTGTTTCTACATAAAACAGATTTCTACTTTACTGTTAAAATTCTGAGGCTTTTCACCTTGCATAATTATCACGTTTAAAAAGGGATTGTAGGAAAGTATATCAGAACACTTTTTGTTATATGATTCAGAAAACAGGTTTTATTTGAATATTTGTTCATTCTCACCTGAAAGTCTGACTCTCGTAGTTGCTAGTGGTGCTGGTGATGATCTCGTCTCCGTGCTTGTTGACAGTCCTCGTGGTGGTGGCAGTGAGCTGGCTCTGCTCCTTGCTCTGCTTCTCAATCTCGGCGATCTGCTGGCGCTGCGCTGACGGGGCCGATATCTCCATGCCCAGGATGATGTCTCGGATCTCGGATTGCGTCAGGGAAGCCACGTTCACGCTGGAAGAGAATTTAAACTGTTAGAGAAAGGTAGTAGCGTATTTACCTAGTCTAAGAACATTCCTCACGCAGAATCCGATAAGCGCGTTAACTTTGTTAACCTAATCACATGATTTCGTTAAGTAATAATATGAGGATGATCATCATTTTCTTTTCCTTGTCGGGTCAGAAACCCATCGCATTGACAAGGCACCTCTTTGAGATTTTTTTTTTTCTTAAAATATAGAATTGTATGGTTTATTTGTTAATTCAAAAATTGATTTTTGAGGTAATATGGATTTAGAATTAACGGGGTTCCACTGTACGGATATGCCAAGGGAAACACTCTTGGATAATGTTCGAATTGTGTACAGAAAGGAGTGAAGGAAAATAAGTGCCATCTGACTGCAAACCATTCCCGGCTTGTTTTTCTTGAAATAAACGGTGTAAATTATTTTCTCACTAACTCACAACTAATTTTCTCTTCAAAATAATCATCATCAAATACCAAATTATAATTCTGAACCTCCAGTAACCAATCAACTGTGTGTAAGTACAAAAAAAAATCATATCAAAACCCTTACGTTTATAGTATATTGTTGTCAACGCAAAAATATCTCGCATGTGTCAAAAACGTAATTGTTCAGAAAGAAATTAAAAACTGATTTTTTAAAGTTACAGATTGTTTTTTGAGACATCAAAAATACGCTTTGTAGTTTTAGATGCAATAATGTATTTTCACCAATAAAAACATTGAAACTTGAAGTACAAATTGAAACTCTACGCAATGTCATATTGTAAAGTTGACCACATGGGAGGTATTTTCCTGTTGACGACGATATACTGACCTTTTTACTAATATTGCGGTGATTTTACACAAAAACGGCGCTATACAAGTTATCCAAATATTATTATTGAAAACTCACAGTAACAGTACCATCCATCAGACTTCTGGCAGAGTGTCCTACCCACCGGGCTATCGACTACCTCTTTATCTTTCATCATACTTTTCGTAAGGTCATTAAAATAATCAAAACCGTGATGGATGTGAGATCAACCACCTGTTTTTATAAATCCATCATGCTTAAGAAAGCAACAACACTATAAAACATGAACTCACTTATTCTTCTTTCCGTAGTCAGCCAGGATCAGATCCTTGAGCTGGACTTCCACCTTGATCCACTCCTCGTCGGTGAGCGATGGCCAAATGTGATGGGGCTCTGTGATGGTTGTCTTGTCCGGCTTCAGCAGGACCTTGGTCCTCTCCGTGTTGACGTGCAGGGCGCGGAGGATGAGGATCAGACGGGAGAAGGCCTGTAGATGACAAAATAAGATGATGACAAGACCGCGTGATAAAATCCTATGTTCTACATCTAATCGACAATTTAGTATCACTGGGTCTTCACAAATAAGCGGGCTTCTAATTGTTATGAGGCAAGATGTGAGGACCTTGATCCCCTCACGCCGTATGATGGTGGCAAGAGATCATTTTTCGGTAATTATTAAAAATGTGTTAATTCAATTAAGAATGAAATGGTTAAAAAGCTTAAAACATACAAAATTTACAAGTTCCAAGTGTCAAGACATTTGGGAATGTCAAAATTTTAAAAATCAACTTAGGTTTCTGCAATATTTGTTATAAATGGTCAGAAACTATTTGAATCTTTGCTAAGATCTGGGATTATTTTGATTTTCATGCAGGGGAGTTATCAGCAAAATGCGTTTTTCACATTTTCTCTAGGATGTAAACCAGTTCTTCAATTTATCTTCAAAAACTCCCTGAAACCATTTATTTATCCAACGTTGATGAGAAATCTAAAAATAGGCACTACAAAAATACTTGAGAAATTGTTTAGAACATAGGGTCAGGGATTATTAAAAAAAATATTTGCATTTCATTTAGCCATGTGGGCCGCATGAAATGGGCTTGCAGGTTGTACATCACTGAGTTAAGCACAATAATTTCCAGTTTTTCAGACCTGAAATGGGACTGCAGACATTTTACATCAAATTACAATCCTCTCTTCACCAACATACAATTACATATGTAACAATGCATTTGTAATATTTCTATGCAATTAAGTCCAACTTGCATGTAAAAATATCTTAACAGAACATAAACTCACAGTGTACGAAGAGATGGTCTTCAACCAGTCATCGTAAAGATTGAAGAGCACCATCTGTGGCTCTGTTGCCTTGAGGATCAGGTCACCAAACTTCTCCACCTTCAGGCAAGCCTGGAAGGGCAGTTGCAGCTCGGATCCTTTGATCACAATGTTGGGGAAATCCAGGAGATGGACCTAGGAAAGAAACGGACAATCCATATATTAGTGACGGTTGGTATGAAAAATATATGATACATAATATATTGAAATATCAGATTGAAACATAAATTACCTCTAGAGGGTCCAACATTCCCTTTCTCGTGACAATAATCTGCTTAGGTTGTTCTTCCACTGGAAGAGACCTAATCAGGGCAGCCACTTCCTCGGCAGTTTTCCACTTGGCCAACTATAAATACAAAAAAATGAGTTAATAACAAAATCAAACTGGGAAAAACGTATATTACATAAATACATTTAATTTGATCAATAATAAAAGCATGATCTTAGGTGCCCTCGCTACAGTTGTGAAAGTGAACACACACTTTATTGCTGCTCCCACGTTTGCGTGCTTGTCAAAAGTTTTGTTATATTTCATGTTATGGATGGCCAAAACTCATGCCTACATTTCACCGTATTATTCATGTAGCTAGAATAATAACACCAGTACTACAGCGCTACCACTAGCACCCATTTCCACAAGCAATAACAATTATACATTGTGCAACAAACTCACACATACATTACCACTAATAGTTCTATTGTAATCTCACCCTCTTTCTTAAACGATGAATGCAACATCTAGAGAGGTTACAAAGAAACTCTCGGTGGCATGCTAGCTCTCAGCAACAAGATTCAATGACTTGTTTTGTACGTCCACTTTTTTTTTAACTATCAAATTTAAATATGTAGCAGAATGTTAAGAAAATCGTTCTTCTTTAGAAACATTTACAAGCCGTCAAAATTGAAAACACGGGAAGTTGGAAGACATTTGTTTACCTGTCCAAGACGTTTCTGTCCTGCCCACACTGAGGTGTGGATGATCTTCAAGAAGAGCTGACCAGTCCTGGGGTTGAAGATGAAGATGGCTCCGTTGATTGGCTTGGTGGTCAAGTTACCCTCAAAGGTCTTGTGGATGGTCACTCGGTAGACATTTGTGTCATCCACGAACCTGAAATACAAAGTAAATACGTACAATTATAAAAAAATAATTTGATGTATCTCGTTGTATAAACTCAGTTAGGTTCAGTAAAAATTAATGATTGAAAAAATTGACTAATGAATATGAAAATCTAGTTGAAGAACATTGCATTGGAGAATGAACAGAAATATAGAATGTTTTCTCAATAATAATGTGTTGTTAAATTAAATTTAAATATGGCACTTTGGTCGGGACACCTTTGTTAGGAAAATGTAGATTTAAAGATAAGTTTGCTAAACATTGTCCACGATGATGTACAACTGACGGCAATCTACTGTCCACAAGTGTGCAGTCATATTTGCACACTTGCGGACAGTAACTTCTGCTTCTGGTGCCTTCTCCTATCGAAGGTCGGCAATCATCAGGGCAATCTTCACCCTGCGGGCTGCAGCACACAACTCAGTGGAGCTGCACCAGTCAAATACGTTTCGAACATAAGATAGATAGATGGGGGGTATATTTACCAGATGATCTGATTGGAGAACAGTTCCCCGTAGTTCTGGCTGGAGAGATAGGGCTCCGTGGGTTCACTGCTGTAGAGCTGCAAGGCCTTGCGGATTCTCTCGCGCAACACATACAGCGCGGGGTTGGCCTTCAGGATCTTGGCCATGGCCTGCTGAATCAGGGGTTTGCAGCCGGGGAACCAATTTCCGTAGGCGCTGGAATACAAACATCATCGATGATTCGAGTCAATAAATTTAGGTATTTGGAGGCCTAGTTTTTCTTCACCAGCTTATTAACGGTTGACACATGATAATGGGTCTTTTCTAGGACTCGTTCTTGTGTTTCCTCCATCCTACAATTTGTGTCTCTTTAAGACCCAGGTTCACTCCATTCTTTCTTAAAAAATACCCTCCACACTGTATCCTCAAAAACATGAAATATGTTAAATAAAAACAACATGAGCCCTGAGGGAAATTATTTCTTTCGGGGCCACCTGTGTGGAGGTATTTTTTTTAAATCGTAGAGAAGTACTAAAGTGGGATATGATATAGGAAGTTCACAAGTATAATTTTTTGTTACGTAATGATGTCTCACTGAGTGATTTATACATGCTGGGGCCCTAATTTAACAGTTTTAAATGGTTCTGCTTGTGTGGGTTGGGTTGGTTTAGGTTAGGTTAAGCTAGGTTAGGTTAAGCTAGGTTAAGTCTGCGCTACTGCTGGATCAAGGATAAAATTAGTTTTATTACATATTTTAGAGTCTATGTTCAGAAAGCAGTTTCTCTGGGTACCAAAGATCCAGTGAAGTGTCCCTAAGACAAGACAGGGGTCTCTGGCCCCCACCAACACACATGTATCTGTTGGTTTCAGGACTCCTGCGCTGTTCATCATTACGAAACTCAAAAATCCTTTCAAATTAATTCACTACATAATCATATAGTATGCTGAAAAGGGTGCTAAAGAATTTATATAGAAAAAAGGTTTTTTTTTAATAAACATAACATCCTCTAATTGTAAAATTAAATGAAACTGGGAGAAACTGTTAAAACTATTTTAATGTGTTTTTACCTGTGTAAATTGTATGCCAAGTCAATGGCAATGAGGAGACCAGTTGGTGATGGATAGATTGACATGTTATCAGTGGTGTAGTCCAAGAACTTTGCCCTAGCGTATCGCTCCACGTCGTGAGAGTCGTAATCTCCCCAACGCAGCTGAATATCCATCCAGTACTTCTGGGTGGTGGTGTTGTCCATAGTATCCCTGAAAAACAAATACCAAAGTAATGAAACACCCGCCCGCTCATCGTGTACCTTATTATTGATATTGTACGGTTTCGTGCTCACTTGGTGTCGGCCAGGAGGGAGGGGCGGGAGACGTTCCACTTGTAGGCGGAGAAGAGAAGGATATCGGCGCAGGACGAGTTCATCTTGTAAGACTTTCTGGGATGGATGGTTTCTTTCTGCACGGTTTCAATTTCTAATGCGTCCAGCTCTTGATCAAACACCTACAACAAAAATCAATACAACTTTATAGCAATGAAGAAACATTAAAAAATGACATGACTGTTGCTGCCTTCAAATGTTATTTCAAGATGCCTGAAGTCAGGTGACATTTACAGAAATAATGTGTGAGAATAAAAATATTCTATTTACCTGACAAAGATCCATAACGATGGACTCGTGGACCTTTTGCCATAAATGGGCCCTGAAGATTTGGATGAGTGAAATCTTCAATGTGGGGATTTTGCCGTGCATGAAAATTCCAGTCAGATCTAGTTGTACCTGGAAAGATTGATAACAAATTAGTCAAATTAACATACACAAAACATCTCTATATTAGAAAAGAGAACGGTTTAGATGGTGGCTTTACCTGGAAACCAACGTAGACGTTGGCTCGGTTGATGGTGGGAGACCACCAGAGGGTGAACCTTCTGTTGGGAATCTGGTTCAAACCGGATCTCTGAGCGTTGGTCAACTTTTTGTATTTCATGGATTCTTCGAAACCCGATGCCTTCTCCCTGGAAATTAAAGACACATGTTAAAAGAAAAATTGTCAACACACATACCATTCGAATACACTGCGAAAGAATATTTTTGAAGTTGTGAATTAAAGAGCATATGTTCAGAAAGCAGTTTCTCCGGTTGCCAAGAATCCAGTGAAGTGTCCCTGAGACACGACAGAGGTCCCTGGCACCCACCAACACACATGTATCTGTTGGTTTCAGGACTCCTGCGCTGTTCATCATTACATTCCTATTATCATGAATTCTTCTTTTATCATTCAAAAACTACATTCCGGAAGAAGTGCCTCAAAGCTAGTCTTTCCGTGGTCGAGAAATAAACCATCAGTCCCCATGGTAAAATATTTATTCAAACTACGAAGATTCAAACTACATAATGTTTAGCTAATTGCACAATTATAAAGAGCTGGCCATCACAAAAGTGGACTGTAAGATACTTGTGAAATGTTAAACATACTATGGGTAATTTAATAAAATCTTACCAGAAAAGACCCTCCCATGTTGGGAAGTACGTTCCCTTGAAGAGTGTGTGTTCGAGGATACCCTCCACTCCTCCCAAGGCCTGGATCATGTCGGTTCTGTAGTTGTTGAGGTTCCACAACTTGCCGTCGTGACGCTGGTGGGTCCACCAGAAGGGATTCTGCTTCAATACCTGGGGAAGCAAACACACTAATGAGTAAAACAATACTGTATTCAATATGAAAAGATTCTTATTATGTACTGAATGACAATAATTATTTGGGTCCAGTGGGAAGACATTTTAAATTAAGTTGTTAAAATCGGTGCCTTACCTGGTATTGTTTGAACTCGGTTCTGATTCTCCACCCCTTGTCATAGGCTAGGGTGTGTCTGTCCTTTTGGAAGAGAGTGTTGATTCTGGGAATGCCTCGATCCCATGAGTCCTCCAAGTCCTCAAGGGTCAAACGCCTGGAAAAAGAAAAAAAAATTACAGTAAGAATTAATGACTGAACAAGATTCATATCTAGTGCATTGAATAAAGTCATTTCTAGCAACTTTTCAACTGAGCGATGGTCTTTCACCAGGGTAATACTGGAGAGTATTTTCCTTTCTGAAAGTCTCTAATTGTACCCGGAATTCTATAGAAGTCCAAAATGCCCACATTTGAAATTAAGAAAACACAAAAGTCTCCAATTTCTGTCATTAAAATTAAAGACTAGAAGATTTGATACTCGTCATAGCTACAAAATATTATAGACTCCTCAAATATGATCATTCAATTAAGTTAGGTTAAATTTCAGCAATAGAAAAGATTGAAACTAGCAGGGACCTAAGTCTCTTTTAACATGGGTTAAAGATAAAAACTTAGACTCTCCAAGTCCAATTGACAACTAGAGCCAAAGATTTCAAGTGCAAATAAGTATTGTCACCTGTTCTGAGCATTAGCCTCCTGCCTCTTGAGGGCGTACTCGGCCCACACCCTCTGCGAGTCAATGAACTCTGATTCCCAGGGCTGCACGTAGCGGTACAGATTGGGAATGAGCTGATCCTCGTCATGGGACATTCCAGAACGGAAATGGGTGATGCCCACATCGGTTTGTTTGGACCAGCGAAGATCAGACTAGAAACGGAAAATTATATATTATTCACCATGACATAGAAATTACAGAAGTATTTGAAGAGGTGGTAAAATCTTTCGGCCTACGCTAGAAAATGAACCACACAGAAATAAAATGAGCATGAGACCATTGTGAGATTCTGTAGTTACGAAAGACTGCGATGGACTGGACACGTAGAATGAATGCCAGATAAAAGGATACCGAAAATCGAGTGCATGGAAAAGGATTGTATCAGGACGGGAAGGTTTGAGAACTAAAGGTGAATGGCGGAGCCAGAAGGAGAGTGTATGTGGAAGAGACCAAATTCCACCCTGGGACATAGTGCCATGAATATGATAGTGAAATCACAGAAGGATTTTATTCTCACTTTCATGAAGTTTCATAAACTTGTGAAATCACAGAAATCATGAGTGGGTAGAATTGAGGATGGAGAGTTTTAATGTGGATCAAGCTTTTTTCATCACCCCAGATTTCCAAATCGAGAGTATGGTACTCACAATTTGGAAATTGTGTGTAGCAGAAGGAATTGAATTCCGTAAGTCTAAACTTAAACTTTAGGCAAGCTTTTTTGAGCAAGCAAATTGAATTCTGATAACCAAACATAGCATAGTTTCAATTCTGAATCATTCTAACCAGGACGTTTTTGACAATAAGAAAGTAGAAGACTCCGAAATATATTATTGTTGTCACTGAGAGCTTCACAGTAAGCTTTCTTTTTATTACGTACCTCATTTATTTATCAGCTGTATGTTTTTATAACAGTGATCCTTACCTGAGGAATGAGCACGTGTCCCATGGACAACATGCCCAGCCCGCCCAGCTCCTTGGGCGTGTAGAACACCACAGGCGGGAAACGCGAGGGCATCTTGGAGTTGAGGCCGATCTTGATCCTGGTCTGGATCTTGTTCTCGCACTTGACCAGCAGATCCAACAGCTCCTGGGTGTTGACTACTGCCTCTCGGAAATAAGTCATCAGACCTAGGAGAAAAAAATTAAATGAAAACATCAGAAAAAAAGTTCAAACTTTGTAGACTGACTTTGAACATAAATCTTTCGTTCAAACAGTTTCAATTTTATTATTTGGTCGATTTAATTTTCCGATCTAAAAGCATTATTACCAATGAGAGCCGTATTCCACTTATTCACAATCTTGGTGAAGGTCGTGGAGCCAGAGGCCATGAGGATCTGCCGGACCCTGTTGTGGAAGCGATTCAAAGATTCATCGTCCACTCGGAGGAAGCACTGGGCAGTGCGCTCCTTAGTCACCTCGTTCTGCAGGTTCCATACTCCGTCTCGGTGCGTAAACTCTTCGTGACTGGTTCGGCACTGAAAATTAAAAAAATTTTTGAAGGTTGGAAGATGTTTGTTAAGACTATAAGGAAAGCGATCAATCATAAAACGAAATCGATCAAAAATATAATGGTTACAGATCTGCAGATAAAAGTTGATGGCACTTATATCTCATTCGTCCTGCCGAAAAAATGAGAGGATGTTGTGACCCTTGTGAAAAACAGCCCAGGTTGTGTTATCCTGTCAAGTGGAGAAACGTTAAAAATATATATATTTAACACTTTTGCTTATACATTTCTGAGAGTTTTCTTGTCAGCGACACCCCAGGAAGACATGGTACAATCAAGTGAATCAAACACTTGAATTTGGTCATGTCAAGAGTCGAAATAACAGATGAGTATTTAAGAGACGATGTAAGGATGTAAATGAAGCAAGGAGTGTGTGCTGAGACAGAATTGTGTGGGTTTCCATCCTCTCCGCTTAGCCAAGTGAGAAATGGTGAGATAGTTTGTTACACTTTTGAGACAAAAACTGTCAAATTTGGAGTAAAAAATACAAGAATCGAATATCTGAACTGAGATACATAAAATTCATACCTAGAGAGTGGTAATGACATGTTTTAAAAAAATGCTAAGTGAAATAAATTATTGGAACACTGCATAGAAGAGTTGTTAAAACCACAATTAATTAGATTAGTTCAATTGAAACCATTAATAAACACATAATTTTACCTTTGGCAATATTCTACATTCAAATCCTCCCATGTTGAAGAGGAGGTTGGGGTTGTCCTTGGAGTAGACAGACACAAAGCTTCCCTCCCACTGAACAGTGGTGGTGGAGCGGGGCAATCTGTTCTTAATGTCCCAAAACACTGCTCGCCCACTAAAAGAGAAAGAAACAAATTCCATTTATAGCATAACCTATACCAATAATAAGGCTAGCTTTTACTTGTCGACGTTAACAGTGAGTAATTCAGCTCACACAATATTAAAACAGCCAATACGTCTGTCATTGTGTTTCAAATTAGTTATTGGAATTGACTCTATGGGTTTCATTAGTTGAATGTTCAGAAAGCATTTTCTCTGGATGCCAATGAGCCAGTGAAGTGTCCCTGAGACAAGCCATAGGTTCCTGACACCCATCAACACACATGTATCCGTTGATTTTAGGACTCCTGCGCTGTTCATCATTACAAACCTCAAGAAAAACAATAATTATATGTTCGCCAAAAGTAGGCATAAGTATTCAGTGTTTCGTGGCAAGAAATACCAGTAAACATCGAGCTTAAGTAGTGAGTGTTCAGTATGTGGTGGTAAGATTTACAGGTTAACAATGTGCTGAAGCATTGTGTTTGGTGGCAAGACTTACAGGTTAACATCATGCTTCATGAGTCTCATTCTGGCGTCTCGGGGCCAGCACTTCTTGTTGTTGTATCCCACGATGTTCTCGTTGTTGGGGTCGGGGTGCTCCGTTAGGTATCTCTGGATCAGATCTCGAGCCTCCTCCGCTGTGAACCTAAACAAAACAAAATCTTCGGCGATTAATACATAACAAATCACGAGTTTCCGACGATGAGAGGAAAAGGAAAATTGCTTCGGATCTTCCGAAACTGTTTCAACGTACTAATTGGAAAACCATATATTTTGTAAGACTGACTTGGAAAAGCATTTTTGCCAATCAAACTGAGCAAACACTAAGTTTAAACGTAGCTCTAACACGCAAGATGTGATGTAATTTTCGAGGCATCTATTTGTTTGGATTAACTTCCACTATGTGTTGAACTGTCAAAGTGACATCTGCATAGCTTTATGCAAGTCAAAATCTTCTACTTATCTTACCACAATAGTATTTCCAGTTGGAGGTTATAATATGTTATAAGTTCTGAAAGTGGAAAAGCCTTCATAGTTGCCCAAAAGTGTGGTTAAAACCGTGTTGGTATAATCATAATGTAAGGTTGGTTGGTTGCCTACCTAAAGTAGATGTGGATCCTGTCCACGTATCTGCAGTAGAGGCGGATGGGGTGCGCTATCTCCGTGGGCACGTCCTGGAAGGTGAGGAAGTCGTTGGGCAGCTGCGGGGGGTCGGCCATCTCGCTGGCCCTCTGCAGACCCAGCACCAACAGGTCCAGCACCAGGCCATAGTACTGCACGATGAAGGAGGCAAACTGCAGGCCACGGATAATTCCGTAACTGTTGGTGTGGTTCATGTCCTGGAAGAAAGTTGATAAATATTATTTGTTCAAAGTACCTATACCCATTTCTGGCATCAATGCGATAAACTCCGCAGTGTAAGTGGCTAGCATATTATTGAAATGACGCCAGTCATCCATTGTTATTTACCTGCTCTACGATACAACCTATTTGTAAAGATGACTACTGAGGGCTTGCTGTTGAAATGATCTTTCAAATTTAAAAAAATGGCGCTAATCAGACTATTCATTACTGTTCTACAGCTAAATGAACTAGACATCAATGAAATTGTGTGAGGACTTCTCAGCATATTTATTTTAAGACTGGACATGTGAGTGATGAATGAAAAAGTGTTATTTTATATTAATGAATCAATTCTTCAATTTATTTTTTAACCAATGAATGTGAGTTATTGTTTTCAATCGTTTAAACTTGGATCAATCGTTAGTTATTCTATCCGCCTGCATTGATAATTATGTAGAATTTTATTGTACATTTATATACAACTGGATTGATTAGACAAGCCATTGTTTTCAAGGCGAAGGTCTGTTGTTTATTCAAGTATGATAGATCTGAAAACTAAGGTTGCTATGGTCCGAGCAACGAAAACATGCGTCGTTTATGAGAAAGGTGAGGTTACAATGGAGTTGTCACCGGTATACATATATTTATCAGTGTTTACCTTATAGTTGATGACAACGTTGTTCTTGGCAGTCATGTAGTCAGCAATGTTGTGGTCAACGATGAGGCGAAGCAATCTGTTGAGCAGTGTCAAGTCAATCTTCTCGTATAACTTTTCAAAGCGGGATTCCAGGAGGACGTTGCATTCACCATCTCCCACTTCCCAAACGTCTTGCAGGTTGTTAATTCCTGAAATACATTAAACATTTAAGCAAATTATTTCTAACTCACAAGAAACATCACATTTTTAGGTTAATACACTAAACATGTGTTGAAAATGTAGCCACGGCGATTGAACAAGCCGCTAGCGTGAGGTTTGTAACAAGGGGATAGTATTAGACACATCTCCATTGCCACAACGCACACGCCAGAAACACATTCGTTACGCACCAATCATTCTTTCCTGCATCATGAAAACAGGGCAGCATCTAAAAAAAAAAATCATGGCAATCTAAATAAATACAAATTTACAAACTCTGTAAATAACTGTGTGGTAAACACACAAGTCGAATTTTATTACGATGTTAAAGTGAACAATGCTCTGTTATGGAATATTTTACTGTGGTTGGTATGAGAAATAATACAGAATAATTTGCACAACATTGTGAAAAACATATTTTGTTTGTTAGGAAACATAATTTAATACGAGTAAATAAAACTTTTACACTCTTTGTTACTCTCATTTGATCTCTGAGGATATTCATTACTCTGAGGATATTAATTACTCTGAGGCTATTTATTACTCTGTGGGGCATTTCATATAATATAAATATCTCGGGTTCCTTACCTTGGCACCACTTGTAGACCAATAACGGTGGAGGCTCGGTGTCAGCAGGCTTGACCCACGGAGGGAAGAGTCTTCTCTTGTCAGCTTCGTACCAGAGGTACTGATCTAAGTATGCATCCGTGATCTTCTCCAAAGGTTCCACATCGTAAACGGGAACGAGATGGGAATAGAGGTCCATGAATTCAATGCCAGTCTGAAATATTAATAAATAACTAGGCATTAGAAAGATTATTTGCAAGTGCAGGCAGACTTAAATTTAGAAAAATAATTATCACTCAGCCAAGGACCCAGAGGTGATGGAGGAGGCTTGAAGCCTAAGTGTTAAATAGAGTACTTTTACATTGGGTTTTCTATTGTTAATTAACCATCTAATGATGGACATTCAACTCAACACAAAATGAAGCTTGTTATGGTGTACATATTTATTAGAAGATCTGTAGAGTACAGCTGTAGCATTAAATTTACTATCAAGTTTTTAAACATTATTTATGTAACACTAAAATAAGTTTGCTTTCATGACCATTATGACAAATTCATAACACCAAATAAAATCCATCAACTGTGGATAACAAGGGCAGACTTGTAAACATATTATAGGCTTGTCAAGGCAAGAATCAGAAGCTTTGAACTCACCTCCTTGAAGGCACGTTGAGTCAGCAGATGTCTCTTGATCCTGGACAGTGCCTCGTGAGGGTTATCATACGCCTGTTCAATGAGCCCAAGCTCTTCACGCTGGCTCTGGTTGAGGCGAGACTTGACGCTGTAGGCCTCTTTCAGTCGCTCCAAGGCGAGGATGAGCAGCTTGGTGTCGTGCTTGTAGGAGAGGGGTGGGAAGGGGATTGGGGCGAAGCGCCGGGACTCCAGCCAGTGCACGGTGGTGGTGTAAATGGCCACCGCTTCTTCGGGGGAGATGTAGGGACCATCCTAAAAGAAAAATACTGATGAGACATTGGATTGAATATAACAGCTAAGTATTACTGTAAGGATTAACATTCAAGAGAAGCAAGGCTAACAGTACACGCTTTAAAATGATTGTTTTTGTTAAGTTTTGACTAAAAAAGACTCGGCCAACATAAAAATAAAGTCAACATCTTTACACAGTGAAACAATATTGTGATACGTAATAATTTAGAATGCCAACCTTCAAATAGTTGTGCTGTCTCTCCTGCTCAGCCTTGAGATACAACCTCGTCAGCCTGCCGAGGTTTTTTTTACAGACGGTCTTGTCCACGGTGGCTCCTCGGCGGATCCTCTCCCTGTTGTAGTGGGTCGTGTTGGTCCACCAGTCGGCCTTCATCTTTACGTAGCGGAGGATCATGTTCTCAATGGGCGTTGGGAGACCAGGAACCTAGGGGGAATTGAAAAATGTTAGACTATTGGTTGAATACTGAGATAATACCTTGCGAGAGCTCCTGTTTGTTTTGTGTACAACCAGGGGGAATACACTGCCACCCGATAGGGCAACACTACGAGGCAGGAAAAGTAAGAGGTTTGTTAATGGGAACCTTGAAAAGGCCTGCATTAAATGAGGGAAGAATAATGGATGTCAATAACTCGTTTTAAATAAGAACGACACCAGTGTTACCTAAGTTTCTCACTGGTGCAGCAGTGATAAACATAGGGGGGTGCTAATTCCTCCAAGCAGGCTCCATTAAAACACTTGTAAAATAAGCTTAGCATATCTACATTTCGTACGTGCATTAGACATGCCAATCAATCTGTTAACAATGGATTGTAATTAAACAAACCGTCTACTTCAGCATCAAGCAGTTTAATCAAGCATTTTGAGACTCCAGCCCAGATATGGCTTTCAAATTCAATTGTCAGAGGTACTTGTCTCAATTCTTTCCCCCTTACTTATTAACAAGATGTAGATGTTACGGGTGTTGATTGGAATAGCGACAAACTTGCCTTATAACCATGGCTTATGTGTCTAATTTAAGGCCTACGTCCGGTGCAACTAAACCAACACTGAACCGGCACGTAAAAATCTTGACAGTTTAGGTATATGTAATAGTATGTGACCAATTGACAGTAGTGATGCTGCTGGGTGATATCAACAGATCAAGTATGCAATAGCAAAGCTCTATGGTAAAAGAAAAATCAATGACTTCTAAACTGGCCCAAAGACAGTTAGATTATGGTACCTTCCAGGGGATGTTGGCCTTCCAGCAGCGCCAAGCCTCAGAGAGGTGCTGCAGGATGGTGCGGGCCTTGTTCTGCTTGATCCCCTCGGGCATCATATCCACGATGTCGTGCATCACAGAGGCGCGCAGCTCCAGGTCGAAGTGGGACTCCACACGCTGCTTTGTCACTGTCTTGGCCACTCCTGGAGACAGAACGATTGTTAGGTTAGCCATTCCAGATGTTTCCCTTATAAATTATTGATCTTAAAACAAGATAAATTAAGGTGGCAATGTGTGATTGAAAAGATATATCTATAAAGCTATACATAATAGCACCGAAATATAACATTTTCTATATTTTTAGTTTTTTTCAAACTAAAAAATTTTTCGTTGGTATTTTTATGACTGATTATGATTTATTAAAAAAATTTAAAAGAGTAAAATCCTTGCTGAAAAAGTATTCATTAGAAAACTTTTTCATTTCCAGTCATAAAAGTACACCATTGATTCATAAGTTTGATTTATTTTTGGGTAGTTGTATTTTGGAAAACAAACTAGCTTTGAACTTTCTAAGAGTCAATATTTTTTCAGTGTTTTTCTCAACTAGAAAAAAAATTGTAGTTACCTTTAGAATGTCTTCCCTCAAACTGCCTGGACAGCAAGTTTCCGAGCCATCTCTCCAAAAGGGGCGTAATTCCTCTCATGAAGAAGAGCCAAACCCTCCACCCGGGCGCCCAAATTCCACAGCCAGGTCCTTTAGACACGGGGCCCTGTGTTTGACAATATAGGCTACATCAGGCGAGGTAAGTAAACATGTTCTCAACATAATGTTGAAATTGATTTATGGGATTCATTGGAATGATCAGAAAGCAGTTTCTCTGGGTACCAAGGATCCGGTGAAGTGTCCCTGAGACAAGACAGGGGTCCCTGGCACCCACCAACACACATGTATCTGTTGGTTTCAGGACTCCTGCGCTGTTCATCATTACATTTTCATAATTCATTATCATCTAGTCTAGCTTATCTTCACATCTTAAACACATATAAAGCGCTGTCAAGGTGATTTTTCAAAATATGAAATGCAAAATACTAAAGGCACAAACTGAACAAAATATTTCAACAGTATCAGAAAATAAGACTTATATAATTTTTGTTAAAAAAAATTTACACTTACATTTATTTGAATCACAAAAATTTTGCACATTTACATAAAATTTTCCTTTAAGAATCTCATATTGAGATGTGTTCTTTTAGAAGATTTTTATAACTTACTTGGATTCAAATAAATCACATTTGATTTAATAATACCTGTTTTATGCAAAAATTTAATGTATTTTTACATAAGTAAGAAAATGAATATTTCCATTTTTTCAAGCCAAGTCTAGTTACCGGCGCAGCGATATTTCGCGGTTAATTACCGACCAGTGAAATTAAAATTTACTAAATACAGTCAAACCCGCTTAAGAAGTTCCCGTTTAAGATGTTTTCCCGCCTAAGAAGGCCTGTTTCATTATCCCCGAAAAATTCCCATACAAATTACGCATTTTTTTCCCGTTTAATATGTTTCCCGTGTAAGAAGATTTCCCGCATAAGAAGATCAAAAATATGTTCCCCCAACAAAATTATTACCCTCTTAAAAGGATTTACAGGACAAATTCTAAGATTTATTGCCGGTATTCTTTGATCTTTCGGCCGGCCGGCCGCCCGGCCGGTTATAATGGGTCCAATAAAACCCTAAAATTGAGCTATTGTTATTACCCATCGGCTGGGATTAACCAAATGCAGCGAATACTGGACTATTACAGTAATGTTATGAGATAATGGGCTCTAAAGTAACGTACTCTAGAGTTCATTATCGCATAACTAGGATGTGTCGTATTCTAAAGATTTGAAATGCTAATTCTAAAAATCGGAACACCTACTCAGATCACCTAAGACACCGTGAGTGCGACAAAGATAGACAGTTATTACTAAACTGCCGCCAATACGGGCGCTAGGTAGTTAGGTACACTAACTGTTTAAAAGAAAAAGGTGGCATCTACTCAAATCAAATACAAAATTTATTTTTAATAATTAAATTGGCAGCCGCGAAATATCAAATTCTGCATGAAAATGTCATATAATCTTGAATAATTACTTCGTAAACTGCATCTGAGAGGCCGTCCGTGGCAATAACGATGCCGTGAAAGTTCAAATTCCGCAGGAAAATGTCGTATAACCGAATAATAACTTCTCAAATCTGCATTTGAGAGGCCGTCCGTTGCGATAACGATGCCGCGAAATATCAAATTCCGTGAGAAAATGTCGTATAACCGAATAATAACTTCTCAAATCTGCATTTGAGAGGCCGTCCGCTGCGATAACGATGCCGCGAAATATCAAATTCCGTCAGAAAATGTCTTACAACCGAATAATAACTTCTCAAATCTGCATTTGAGAGGCCGTCCGTTGCGATAACGATGCCGCGAAATATCAAATTCCGTGAGAAAATGTCGTATAACCGAATAATAACTTCTCAAATCTGCATCTGAGAGGCCGTCCGGCGCGATAACGATGCCGCGAAATTTCAAATTCCGCGAGAAAACGTCGTGTAATCGAATAATTACTCGAATCAATACTCCGTAAATCTGCATGTCCAGATCGTCCATGACGGTAACCCCGCCGCGTAATTTAAATTTTCGCGGTAAATGTATTCTCTAAAACCATTACTTGGTGAATCTTTCGGCCGTTGCGGGAAACGTCTGCGATTTAATTTACGCAACTTTTCAGCGAAAACACTGAATTTGACTTAGATTAAAACGAGTTTAAAAGTAAAATCGTATAATTGTTTAGTTTTTTTGTTTGTTTATTCGCAACATAAGATTTTTTGTAGATACTACCTTTTATGCAACGATGCTTACCCGGCCTGCCTGAGAATATGGGATCGTATTTTTACTAGACTTGTTTGTAAATTTGTAACACTTTGTAAAAATGACTAAACCTTAGACTCTTACATTAAATAATACTTGGCATTTGGATGACACATTTTATTTTTGTCATCTTTTCCCACCCTTTTTGTTGTGTTTTATTCTGTGCATCCCCCAGGTATTGTTATTATTAAAATGAAAATAAACAAATGGTTTCGTTGAGTTTCGCAGTCGTTTAGTATTATTCTTTCTGCAGGGATAAAAGATTAAGCTGTTTTTCTTTATTATTTGGTATAAGTAACTTTATAGTTTAGTTTTTTTTGTATTTTGGAACATACATAGTTAAGTTCAAATAAGCAAACAAAAAGTTTCTGAACAAAATGTTTTGATGAAATATTTCCTAGTTGCTGTAAAACACCCGAAACCAAGTAGGTATATACTATTATTTTAAATTCTACTAGAGTAAAGTAATTTTTGTCTTCTCATAATAACATATATATTTATTTTATCTACTTATCCATCATATTGCAATGTTATAAAAACCTGGATTTAGATGTCAAATTTAATCCAAAATTTTGAGAAATTTGAAAACCCTCTTAAGATGTTTTCCCGCTTAAGAAGTTTTTTTCGGCTGGTCCCTTGAAAAACTTCTTAACAGGGTTTGACTGTAGTAATATGAATTAGTATGACGGATACCGGCGTAAACTAAAATTTCGCAGCAAATTATCGGAGATCAAATTAATAGGGTTCTACTGTTTAAGGATGCCAGATATATGACTGTGCAACACAAAGCAATAGACCCTACGGCAATAATACTTAGTGATAGGCTTGAAGTAACAATATATGAAGAGAGAGCTAATTCTTTTTACCCAACCTATACAGATTTGGGATAAATCACTTTCTCCGGGTTTTTATGTCGTACACCATGAGAAAGAAAAAGACAACAAATTTTCCCCGAATTATCACACCGCTTTAAAGTATTGTTAGAATGTTCTTCGTGTCTCGCGTCTCCGTTGACTCCGCCCACACGTTATGATACGCGAAATAAATTGACATTACGGTTTGTTAGGTTACATGTTATATATTTTTTTAATGTAAATACTGTGAAAAAGTGGTTATATGAATAAACAAAAACATTATGTCGAATTGTGCTATGAATGGATGTATAAATACCATAACCCTAGTCCTAGCCACGCCCAGGTCTAGCCGAGTCTGGCAAACCTTGTAAAAACTGACTACAGCTCTCTCTACAGCGCTCTCTCTTGTATATTATCGCTCTGCTGAGGTAATAGGTAAATATATAACTTTAGAGTTAAAAATGTGACTCACGGTGTTGAACCTATAATAGATGAGATGCTTCAGATCCTTGCACATGCGTATCTGCCGCATAAGCTTGTACTTGTAGCGGTACATGCCCGTGAGCTGCCCCACGTGCGCAAAGATATACTGCAGCCCGTCAGACAGCTGGAAGGAGTCCACGTTGTTGAGGCGGTACTGCACGTGCGAGTCTATGATCAGCTTGGTGAGGCGCAGGATCTCGCGACACAAATGGAAAGCTGGAGAAGAGAATTAGAATTAAATACAGTTAATACGTTACGTAACTTTGTTAGCATAAGTGATAGTGAGCATAGTAGATATGTCATTTTAGGGATAACCTGGATCTAGAAGAGGTATTGAGATGTCACAGGAGGGAATAAACGCCGTCTCTTTGAGAGTCCAGTAGTTGAATTATAAAAACTAGTTCTGATGTCACCATTCTTCACTTAAATGCACTTTTAATACTGAATACAGCACAAGAGTCCCAACTGCTCCCAATCGTCTAGAGCTAGTGAGACTATGGCATCCCCAATTGGGGTGTATTAAGGCTGAAGGTAGTGGGAGAGGGGGAAGGAGATGGGGAAGAGGAAGGTTGAGAAGTACCTGGCTATTCAGATCTGGTCACCAAACACAGCTAAAGCCATTTCCAGCAACGTTTCAATTCTGAATGGTGGTCTTTCACCAGGGTGATACTCAGAGTATCTACCACCTGGAACGTGCCGCAAATACACTATAATTAATGCTTATGAAAAAAAAAACCCACATTGATCACCAGAAAATTGCCAATAGGTATACTAACTGTTTAACATCACAAACAATTCACTTACTCGCGTTAGCAATATATATTTTGCGTAATAATATGGTAAAAAAATACTCACCATTTCCGAAACGAGACTTCTTCCTCTCCTTGGTGGTGAGCGTCTTGACGGGCTTGAGGTTGAAGTTGTAGTCCAGATGCAGGTAGTTGAGGTTCTTGCGGTGGATGAGCAGGTTGAGCATGTTGTAGCCCTGGCGGCACACCTGCAGCCCCGCCTCCACCCAGTCCAGGGTGGTGGTCTGGAAGAACTTGGTGGACTTGAAGGAGCGGAACAGATACCTGGAAAGATCAATAACTTTCATTTGTTTCAGCTATTTTAGCATTCTCATAAATGTACACATGATTGAGTGAGTCAAATTCTTTAGTCCGGTCGTGTCAAGATTCGGAATAACAGAAGAGTGTGTATGAGACGATGTGTGAATGTAAAAGAAGCAATGAGCGTAGACAGAATTGTGTGGCTCTATCCTCTCTGTCAAACCCTCTAGGAAACGGGATTATAGTTAGTTAATAACAGAAAAGTATGTACGAGAAGATGGTAGGAATGCTGTATTTGATCAACTGCTGTTTCAATGAAAGGCGATATGTATAGTGAATACTGCACAAGAGTCCCAACTGTTCCCAACCGTCTAGAGCCAGTGGGAATATGGCATCCCCAATTGGGGTATGTTGTGAGACTAAAGGTAGTGGAGAGGGGAAGGAGATAGGTAAGAGGAAGGTTGGGAAGTACCTGACTATTAAGACCTGGTCACCAAACACGGCTAAAGCCATTTCAAGCAACCTTTCGATTCTGAATAGTGGTCTTTCACCAGGGCGATAATATAAGTATCTACCACTCTGGAATGCGCGGCAAGTATCCTATATATTATTTTATATTAATTAAATGTGTTATTACACATATATTGATTAAATAAAAGTTATTTGCACACGCCTCTCCTTTCTTTCCTGAAGAGATTCTACCCAGCATCCCAAGAGATGGGATGAGACTCGAGGTTTCCTCTTGAATGGAGTTCATTTTGTTGCACCTTACGAGGATGGGATCCAGACATTAATGGTGTGGACACCGAAGGCATTATCAGTACACTAATTTCATCTACCTCTCGCTTGCATTCATGCAGTTGCTATAGAGAGCAAGCCATGCCAAAGATGAGAGGTTTTTATTGCACTGGGCCAAATAGCCCAGATATTCCTGTCTAAAACGATTAGTGTTATTGTTACCTCTTCTTTTGTGGCTTGGGCGCCCTGTGCTTGAGGGAGTTGAGCACGTAGTACTTGAGCAGCTTCTGGTAAGAGACGCGCACCTTGACGGGCTGGCCGGGCGGACAGTGCTCCTTGTACCAGGTCTTCACGATGGGGACGTCTATGGCACGGCGACAGCGACCTTCCATCAGAAAAAAATCATTAAAATTTTCATCAATGCCAAATATTTTTCTATTTTAAATTTGAGGTATATTAATTACTTGGGTATTTTTTTAGTAAAATGATATGTACTTATTTATGTGAAAACAGTATAAATTCTAGCCAAATTACAAGCGCACCACAAAGTAGGGTATTTTCCTAAGGTGTCCTACTTCTTCTTTCATCCAAATGTGTATCATATATTCTCAATTTCTCCATTCATACACTCTACATGTCCGATCCATCCAAGTATGTCTATCATAACCTTATTCACTATGCTTACATCGACCTTGCATTCTTTTCGGATCTCTTCATTTACAATACGGTCATACATTGTCAAAATTATAGTCATATAATCTACCAATCAACTTTTCCTATTGCCCATTATTCCTAAGTCTCAAAAATTAAGTGTACCATACAACTGACTTCCGCTAGTTGCAATAATTCTTAGAGACCTCACAAGGTGTCTGCTCTTGAAGTAGTGCAAAATTGGGGCACCTGGAGGCACTTTGTCAAAGCAGGGTCTGCGACTAAAAAAAGGGGATGAAAGTGATGATGAAAAAAGCTGTATCGAAGATCAGATTCAGTCAGTTACAAGAACTTACCGGATCTCATGTTGAAAGGTCTCGGTGCCCACAGCAATGAAATTCCATTGGCTGTGTTATCCGTGTAGAGAGCTATCTCTTGAAGGAACGGCATAACTTCTTCCGGAAGTACAAAATCGGTGTCATCCTCAATAACTGGCTCCAGCGACTTGACGGCGTGACGGTGAGATATCGGATTGATCAGCGGATCAAAGTAGAAGGCCGGTAAATCTGGATCTTCGGTCTTGATAAATACCACATTTGGGGTGTGGTACCTAAAAAAAAAAAACACTTAAGTTGTCACAAATGTTTACACACTGAGAAGGTTAGATCTTGTTTTGTATTGTATGATAAGATAAGAATCAATTGATGTTATTTTTTTATGTTTGCAAGTTTCAGCACCCACTTAACATGCTTTAAAAAAGCAGGGAATATCAAAGATTGCAATAATTTTGTTTAATATTCCACAAATCGAATAACAATCGGCATGCAAAATGAACACGAGATTGTTGTGTAGTGTGGTCAAATGAAACAAAGTAGTTTTTGTCATAGGTTATTAGAAGAAAAAAAAATACTAACCATGAAAGTTGTACATAATGTGGGAGGTTGTTGTATAGATACGGGAATGCAATTCTGTACTCTGTTCGGATAGGCTGTCTGATGATAATCTTGTTAATATCGTTGAATTCATTCCAGTCCTCGTCTCCGGCACTGTTGTCTTTGACTAGAGGCTCAAACTTGGGTCCTCCGGGAATGGCCATGTTCAAAGCCTTGGCCGTAAAGAAACTCTTGGAATCAAAGAGATAGAAGTAATTATAATCTACTAGATCGGTGAGCAGCTGATTGGCTAATCGGTATAATGTTGCCATTTGAGGTAGAGACAGGCACCATTTTCTGTAGGTCGATCCGTTGACAAACTTTGTTCCTATTAGAGGTTTGTGATCGTAAAACCAGGAAGCGACACTTGCGTCTTCATCCGAGTCTAGTTCTATCTGGATAGGTTCCAAGGGTTCGACGTCTAGAACGTTGTCTGCGTAATCTAGAGGAGGTTCTTCGTCATCGAACGGAGGGAACCTCATGCGTTTGAAGTGACGACGATCTCGCTTCTCGCGTCTCATCATAATCCACATGGTGCCCCATTGTGCAATGTAGACTGGTTCAATCACCCATGGGATTTCATTGACGAATGTAATGGCCCCCGTGATGTGGTACAGAACCTTGACGTCTCTGATCTGTTCCCAGGGCATGGGCATGTTTTCGAGCAGCTTCATGACCGCGTGTGGCATGTACTTGAGTGCCCCGAGGTAAACCCTCTTGTCGTGGCGGTACTTCCTGCTGGTCATGTCTCCGTGATCACGGATGATTTTCCTGATGTGTTCCGGCGGCATGTCTTCTTTCTGTGCGTCTACAAACCCAAACTTTCTCTTCTCCGAGAAACGTTTTGTCTGAAGCTGTTGCCATTTTTGAGCTGTGAAATAATAAAAAAATTGGCAATTAGTTACTACCATAGAAAAGGTGAGGCATACTGTGATAAGCATCAGTTTCCCTTCTAGAACCTTGTTTGGAAGTGCAGGTTGTTAATGTAACAAACAATAACAATAAAACAGCACTGCAAGAACTGATTTGCGACAGGGATGGTTCTTTATGATTTTTTTGCTATACAGTGAATACCACACAAGAGTCCCAACTGTCTGGAGCCAGTGAGACTATGGCATCCCCGATTTGGGTATGTTGTGAGGCTGAAGGTAGTGGGGGGCGGAAGGAGATGGGGAAAAGGAACGTTGGGAAGTACCTGGCTATTCAGATCTGGTCACCAAACACGGCTTAAGCCATTTCAAGCAATGTTTCGATTCTGAATGGTGGTCTTACACCAGGGCGATACTAGGGCGATACGTATCTACCACTTTGGAACGTCCTGCGACCTTCTGGACTCGTAGCCAAGCATTTTATCCACTCAACCACAGAGGAATACTGTAAAAGAGTCCCAACTGCCCGGAACCAGTGGAAATATTCTATTGGATTCTGAATGAATCTCCCACCAGGGCAGTAGAGTGAGAGTTTGCACCTTTTTCTTGCAGCTTCTCTTCCGTCAGCACGTCTGCCTTGGGCAGCGGCGGCTGGTGCTGGTGCTGCTGGGCGTGCAGCATGTGGTGCGCCAGCTGCTGCTGGAGCTGCTGGTGCTGCTGGGCCGCCACGGCCGCCGCCTGCCGCTGCTGCTGCTGCTGGGCCGCCGCCACCAGCTGCTGCTGCTGTTGCGCCACCATGGCCGCCCACGCCGCGTTGCCGCCCAGGATGTAGGGCGGGAGCGACATGGCGATATCTGGACAAGGAGAACGTTAACACTTTATAAAAGTTGTGAGAGGAAGGGCACCAAAAAAGTCTTAAATATTAGAAGTAACAAACACAAGTACATTCCCAGTAAATTCCAAAACATTGATCATGTGCGACAAAGATGTGTGCATGGATGAAATACATATAGGACAGAGAGGCACTACATCAACGAATAGGGAATGCTCTATAAGACGACCTACTGCCAATAGGTTGTCCTTCTTATACTTATGTGTTGTTACATTCACTCTCTCAATTGTTAATCGAACTGATTGTTTTATTTTAAATAATAAGTCATTTGCGTGTAATTACAAATGAAATATTATTCTTCGGCTTTTACTAGCGTTTGTGGAGTAATGAAAACACTTTCTCATCACACGCGAGTGCATTTTGGCACTTATATATGTGATCCGTTTGAATTTAGCATTCGACCTCTAGCGACGTGACAGTTTAATAGTAAATTCGCTAAATCGAAAGTATGCCAATTACTGTATCTTTTGCTTGCCACTTTGAGAGCTCTACAACGTGACTATAAGTTGAATGATATATGTTGAATAACGAATAAGTTGACTCGAGAATGAGATGTGAATAAAAGTCAAGCTAAAAAGACACCACCACCCCCATAAATAGTTCATACAAAGTTTGCCTGAATGCAAAGGAATATTAGGCTCAATGTAGCTTCACTGCATATGTAATCAAATTCAAAATAGAAGTCAAGCAAAGAAAAGAAAAGCAATTAGAATCAAAATATTCAGAAGTAAGGTTAGTCAAGAGATTGGTAAATAAATATAGAAAAGAAAAATTATGAATGTCAACACTCGTATTCAAATATCTATAATTTATGATGTATATATAGTTCTTCCCAATGGAATCCTGTAATGAGGTTAGAATTCAGTCAATAGTTTTATTTTTATGTGTATTCTATGATGTATAATCATAGAATACATACAAAACTATGCGATAATGGTGTCATAACACCGAAAACCCTATTCCTAATATTGGCCACTATAAACGTTCCGTGTAAAACAGATAATAAAATCAAATTGCACTGAATATGGAAACGAATTATGAATATAGAAAACCTACTTACTTAACCCCAAAATCCAAGAGCTTATGCTCAACAAATAACAATTAGTTACAAATTATTGTGATGAATTACTATGTTTGCCTTGAACTTTGAGAATACCCAGCGAAATTATCGAGTTCATATTGTATATTCATTAATACGGTATAATTTACGGGGTTGTGGCGTAGTAGATATGAAAATTACAAAATGCCACTGAATAAATGTCGGCGTAGCCGGCATGCATACTCGTTTCAATTGCATAGCAGAATATATAACAAAATACAACAGAAACTGAACCACATAGAGGTTTTAGAGTCTTGATTAATTGAATGCATTGCACATATTGGAATTCCCAAATAAAATAAAATGTTTTTCCAAAGTGCAATATATATTTACAGAAATATCACGCGGCGATCTCATTCAATTACTGAGCTATTACGAGCAAAAAAAACACAACTTTTATTAATTATTAGGTTTCTTACCACATAAACACTAGAAAACTGATATTTTATTTCAATTTAAATTCATTGATTGAAGCATTGTATAGAAACGTTTCTCTAACGAAAACTAGCGGCCATTTGTATTTGACATAGAGATGTGTTCGATATTTCGGTCCCGGTTACTTTGTCCCGGTGACTTGTTGGTAAATGGAACCTTCGATGTTTTTCTTCGAGGAAAAGGCCATTTTTGGAACCGATTCCTATTTTTGTATAAAAAAAAATTACTAATATTTGGAAGTAGCCGGTGGCTTTTGTTGGAATCTCGTGACGAAACAAGCCTTGTTTTGTTGTTTTTTTTCACTATTGTTACTCTGGCAACCTTCTCCCATGAAATTAGATATTTAAAATTTACAAATATCTGATTTCCGTTTCTCGAAAAAAATTTTTTTTTTTTTTCAAAACTATGAATGTCCTTCCTTATTTTAATTTTGACGTATGCGTAGAAACCTGCGCAAATTGTTTAACATGAAGTATAGCGCGCACTGCGAGCCAGAGTAATTGTCAGTTTTTAATGCGCCATCGTTTATATTGGTCGCATATTTTACGCGTCCGAGTTCAAATTTTTGCTTTAGTGCAATTTCGATTAGTATTAATTTCGCGGCGTCGGTAAAAATTCACAGCATGCTGAAATCCCGTTAAAAAATTATTAAAAGGTTGATTAAAGTATTATTTAAGCTATTTTTATTCAACGTTAATGAATGTCCACTTTCTCAAAGTTTTCTGATTCCTTTTCCCCCCACAAGTATTTTCATTTAAATCGAAAATTGTATTTTAAATAAATCGTTTTCAAAAAAAAAGTGAAGTGGTTTTTTTAATAATAGTAAGATATGGTTTTGTATTTTTTAAATAAGACTGTAACGAAGTGAATTATATTTATTGGATTATCAGTGCAATACACGATATCTTCCAAAGGTGAGTCCTAGGTGATCAACCGAGGGAAATCAGCAATCAGTCGTGAGTGCTTTTTTTCTATTAAATCTAATTAAATTGTTTTCAGAATTCAAGTGTGCTTTAGAATGTTTTATAATTCGGAAACCTTACCATTGGGTTAAAAGGAATAATTATAAAACATAATTAATTTTCGTTTTACTAGTTTTTAACATTTTCAAAATGATTTGAAAAAGGAGAGCATTTGTTTATTAATTTGTACAATTAATTAATTGATTAATTATGCATTCAAATATAGGTATGATAATCACAGGACTATAACAGGTTAATAATAATAAAAATCAATCAAACAAATATTCGAAGTTGAGTTCACGTAGATACAAAATTTGTTACCTTCAATACTGTCTTCGTGTGCATATGACCGTATTCAAATTGACATTATGTATTGTGATTCTGAATCTCAGGCCTGTGCTAGTTCAAAAATGTACAATCACATTTTTGTTTTTCTAAATTTTATATTAGTATCTTGCAAGTTATTGTGCCCGAACTGTTTTAAATAAATTTTAATGTATATCATTTCTAATTCTATCACTTATAAAATATTAAATAGAGATTGTAATTTTTCCTGTATGAAGAATATGGATATAGGTAGTTAATTATATCTTCACTTTAAATGTTCATCATCGTCACGTTATCATTCATAACTATGTCATCGTTTAAAATCTTTTATTACCTAGACTAAGCCAGGCTTAGTTGTCATAAATGTGAGGTTATACTTCAAACAGGCCTACAAATATAATTGTTTATCAACATAATTAGTGTTCCGAATATCTTTTTGAGAGCAATAGCTATTGTCATAACTTTATTTGTCTTATTCCATAGACATAGACAATATCCATGTTTTTGAGTGTTGAAGTTTTGTCATGACCTATGAGATACGAATTCTTCAGCCCTAAGAAAAACCTCAAAACATAAATCTGTTGTTGACGATGTGTTCATGAACTTTGACCGGGAAAACCTGATTACGTTTTTGATGTAAATGTGAAAGATTTACTAAATATAATTTCAGATTCTTTTACTTGTCACCCTTTATTGCATTTATTTAATTACTATAGTTTTAAACCCAAGCCGAACTTGGTTAATTTTCATCAAATTAATAAACATGAGTCTAAAATTGTACTATGATTTCTTATCGCAGCCTTCAAGGGCCCTGTATATATTATTTAAGAAGGCGAAAATACCATTTGAACCACAACCCATATCCTTGCGTAATGGTATGTTATTAAAATGTTTTTTTTTTTAATAAATAAAAATATTACCTTTATGAAAGGAAATGTCAACAAGTGTCAATTTCTATTGATGTATTTTTATTACCTTTTAGGGGAGCAATTTTCAGAGGAGTACACAAAAATTCATCCGTTCAACAAAGTCCCTGCGATTGAACATAATGGCTTTGCCCTGACTGAAAGGTGACCTTATTATTTATCTTATAAACAATCCTATGCTAGGCTTCCATATTAGTGTAAATAACGGATAACATACTTTCAAATGGTTGTAGAAAAAAATTACTCAACATCTTTCGGCTTGGTTGATGTAAAAATCGACGACCTCCGGGGCCGAGTGCTTAAAATCCTCCGCTACAAATCAAGAAATTGCATTTACGCTTGTAAAATACATAAATGGCAAACATTTCCTTACTAACAGGACTGCTACCTCGTGCATACTCTATTTATCATGAAATATTATATCTCGGTTGCAACCTAATCTTTTTTATTTTCAGCGTCTCTTTTTACTTTTATATTCTTTCAGTAATTAATGTAATATTCCCTATTGAGTATCAAAAATATCTGTATTACAATAAGTCAATCTTTGAGTTTCTTAACCAACCAAGAACTTACAAATGTAGTCAATTATCAATGTATTTATTTCAGTGTTGCCATTGCGCAATATCTCGGGCGCGAGAAGATCATCCCCGATAATTTCTACCCTTCGGACTCTAAGCTTCAAGCTCGGGTAGATGAGTTCTTGATGTGGCACCAGTTCAACGTTAGAGCTCCTTGCGCTCTGTACTTTCTGCTGGTGGTATGTTACAAATGTGTTATATGACTAACTAATTTTCACACATTTTCCCCATAAGGATATCAGGCCAGGTCCTGGCACACATTCCTCACTTCATCTACATTTATTCATCTTCTGATACAGACTTACTTATAATTCCAATGCTTGAACTTTGTATTTGTTTCCTATGATCGTGCCATGTCCCAACTCTTTCTTTTATTTTTTCTGAATCACTTGTTCCGCTGAAACACCTATCATCATCCATCTGCTGTTTGTGTCTAAAATATTTAGTCTTCCCTTTCTATATCATGAATTAGGTATGCTTAAAACAACTTTGTATTGCTTTCGTATCTGCTCATTTGTAATTCGGTAGTTTATAGTTTGACCACATATACGCCTCGGGGAACTGATTTTCCATTCTGACACCATTGAAGTAATCATTTATTGTTTCATACAAACGGAGCATATTATGTATTATTTCATAGTTCTTTGATAAAAACATAATAAAATTGAATTCTGTAAGTTCAAACTTTAATTTCTACTGATTTTTTAAACTTTGTATCCTTACTAGGTTTATCTGTAATCAAATTTGGACCCGTGTACAGGCCACAATATCTGTAAATCTACCTTTTATCATTTGTTTATTCTATTTTGATAGCAGGTTTATTTATGTGTAATTTTACTATACATTTTATGTATGTAGTTTTTAGCATTTTTTTTTAATTTGTACAGCTGTCTTGAGGTTTCTACAAAAATTAGTCCAACAATACTTTTGAATAGATTTTTTTTGTACCAGAAACGCTATTATGATATCTTATATAATAATTGTACTTATCTTTTGTGAATATCTTATATAAAAACTTTTTAACTATGCATTATCTTTTATTATCATTATCTCAGAAAACGCCATCAACATGGAATCCTGCAGATTCTAGCGTTGAAGCAAACTAGAAATGGATGTTGGCTCCATCACAGCAAAGAAATGCATCAATAATATATATACGAGTATATATAATTATAATGTTTGATCTACGCCATATTTTTTATGTATAAATATTATTATTTTCTCTAAACTTTTTCGTCTATGCAATGAATGTGGAATGTCTGGGATTATACTACTCTTCCCAAATTTCGTATCTACACGTTAAATCCTTAGCGCGTCAATAAGTAAATATATTAATTTAAACTTATGCTTATTTTTTTTCCAGGCCATAGAGCCCATGTTGACTGGAAAGCAGCCCAGCGAGAAGAGGGTAGAGAGCCAAACCAAGAAGATGGTGGAAGCCCTGGACGTCCTGGAAAACAAGGTCCTGAACAAGGGAACCAAGTTTCTCTTCGGAGATAAAATTACGGTGGCTGACATCTTTGGAGCTTGCGCAGTAGAACAGCCAAGTAAGTTGAAAATCTTCAATAGACTTGTGACTAATCAACTTTTTTTTTTTTTTAGCTGTACCCTTCATAATCTGCATGTGTTACCAGTGAGGATTCAGTTTTGAAAAAAAGAAATTCACCCTCTGGAGCAGAGGTTCCCAAACTTTTTTGTCCCGTAGACCACTTGTCGATTTTTTCTGTTTTGTATAGACCCCCTGCTTTCCTAGTATTGATTTTTTTTAGCGGGAAAAAATTCAAAGTTTTGTGAACGCTTCAGGAACTGCTAGTTCTTTGAAATGAACCCTTCGCGGTGAACACTTCAATTGTAGTCGAACTCGTCAAAAAATAGTACTTGTCGGCAGAGATTCCAAATCGAAAAGTGCTAGCAAATCAACAAAATTCCTCTCCGAAAAAAAGCACTAGTCGGTAGAGATTTGAAATCGAAAAGTACTAGCAAATCGACAAAAAAATCCTCCCCAAATCGGCAAAAAAACCTCTACAAAAATTATTATTATTAATATAATTAGGGAATTAAAGTCCATTTTAAGGTAGTATTACGTAAGTACCTACATAGGTACTATCTGTGAGGTGGATTATTACATTTGCGGGAAGCCAACATTTTGGTGACGGCCTGCCTAAATGGAATCCACTCCCGTACCCCCATTTACGTCTCATGCACCCCCAATTTTTTTTTTCATTGACGTGGACCCCTTGCAGGTCGGAATCGACCCCTGGGGGTCGATATAGACCACTTTGGGAATGACTGCTCTGGAGGATCAATCGCCTTCTGTTGTCATTGACTAATTTATTCTGAATTAAAACTATTTTTTTAATGTGCACATATTTTACCATACCCACCTTACTGTTTTTTTTTTATATAAACTTATCTCTGCAGTTGGGAGTGTCGCTGCTGTTGATATTGGGGCTAGCAATGCAATATTTTGTTTTTGCTAGTTTCTCTTTAAGTCTCCTGCACGTATAAGTTTGTAAGTCTATAGGTGCCTGCCTTCTGTGGTCATTATAAATTTGATTGACTTATTTATTCTGAATTCAACTATATTTTTAAATTTTATAGTGAAAAGTAGATTGGATATTTTCAATGTGCATATATTTTACTATACATCGTTGTTTTTTTATTATAAACATATCTGTACAGTCGCTGCTGCTGATATTAGGACCACCAGTGCAACATTTTGTTTTTTGTTAGTCTATTTATAGGTCTCCTGCACATATAAGTTTGTTAATAAATAGGTGACTCCCTTCTATTGTCATTATATATTTGATCGACTTGTTTATTCTGAATTCAAAGTATATTTTTAAATTTTCTAATTTAAAAGTAGATTGGATTTTTTCAATGTGCACATATTTTACTATACCCACCTTATTTTTTACAAACCTATCTGTGCAGTTGGGAGCGTCGCTGCTGTTGATATTGGGGTTACCAATGCAATATTTAGTTTTTTGTTAGTTTATTTTTAGGTCTCCTGCACATATAAGTTTGTAAATCTATAGGTGCCAGCTTACATGATATTTTTAAATATGTAGGTTTTTGTTTGTTGTTGCATAAAATAGATACTTACCTACTATCAGCATGACTTTTTTTTTCATTTTTCTCTAGCAAAAATTTTTAGATTACTATGTTATTATTATTATTATTATGTCGGATTCCTGCAAGGTACTACTTCCATCGTGTGCCAGCCATAAAAGTCGATCTGCCCGCCGTGCGATTGCTGACTTGCAATTTCGTAATAACTCACTTGTCTTTTACAAAATTATGTTTTTGTGAATTACGTTATCTTCTCAAATAATGTGTTTATGTATTTTTTCAAATCATATGTTAATAGTATAAGTGGTCCTTATGGAACAGCTTCTTATATTCGGAGAATTGGTTTTTTCTCCCTCGTGTCACTAAAAAAAGTTTGATTAAGAAATGTGAATATTTTTTAGTTGTTTGATTATATTTTCGTGTGGTTGAATACATTTCCTTCGTTTTTGTGAAAAATCACCACAAGGGCGCTGTACAAATCTAAAATTTCTACTTAATATTAATTCTTAGTTTATATAAATATACAGCAACATACTTACTTATATTATATACCTAATATTTTATTGATTTGGCTGTAGATATGGATTTTTCACACATACAAACTAGTATTTTGTATTATGTGCTGATATTTGATTGATTTGGCTCTAGGAATGAATTTTTCACACATACAAGCTAGTATTTTATATTATATACATGATATTGTATTAACTTGGCTCTAGGAATGGATTTTTCACACATACAAGCTAGTATTTTATATTATATACCTGATATTGTATTAAATTGGCTCTAGGAATGGATTTTTCACACATACAAGCTAGTATTTTATATTATATACCTGATATTGTATTAACTTGGCTCTAGGAATGGATTTTTCAAACATACAAGCTAGTATTTTGTATTATACATATACTGATATTTGATTAATTTGACTCTAGGAATGGATTTTTCACGCATGCAAGCTAGTATTTTGTATTATATGCTGATATTTGATTGATTTGGCTCTAGGGATGGATTTTTCATACATACAAGCTAGTATTTTATATTATATTCCTGATATTTGATTGATTTTGTTCTAGGTTTAGTAGATTTTTCACACATGTTTAATATTGCCGATATTATTGGATTGATTTGACTCTAGAAATGGATTTTTCAGACATACAAGCTGGTATTTTATATTATATACCTGATATAGATTGATTTGGCTCTCGATGAATCCCTATTATGACGAGGCCCATTGTGAATTATATTGCTGATTATTGTTTTATTTTGCCCTAGGAATGGCCGGCTATGACCCCAAGAAAGGCAGACCGAACCTCTCGGCCTGGATGGAGAGCGTCAGAACTGAGATGAATCCCTACTATGACGAGGCCCATCAAATTCTCAACAAAATATCTAATAAAAAAGAAGGCATTGTGTCTAAGCTTTAAAAACTAGAGTAAATATGTTTACTGCTCCTAATTAAACTAGTGAAACTCTCTTATAAGGTTCTTCAAGATATCAGGAAAACACTGAATAGATAATCCCTAGAAGTGTGATATATACAGAATTTATGGATAATTGATATCGCCAATTTACATAAGACCTTTTGACTTCTAGGCCCCATACAGGCTGGTGCAATTGATAACCGTTTCAGAAAAGAATTTTGATATCTGAAAGAGTTTGTTCAATTTCACCCGAAGTAAGGTAAAATTTCTCTTACTTCAGGCACATCAGACACTCCTTATCTCTTCAGTGGGCAAGACCTTATATTATTTGGCTTTCAAAGAATGCAATTTTATCATTTCAGTTTTAAAGAGATTGTTGAAACAAAACTTAAAAACTTCTTTATGTGGGAATCTTATAAGAGGGTTTCACTCTGGGTTAAATGTAGTTAGTAACAAATTTGTACTTTATTTGGTTTGTATACGAAAATAATGTATTTTAGAGCATTTACATTAACCCTTTTCTAATGGCTTTATCATTAAATATTTTATATAGCATAACTTACAAAGTATGTAATTTTTATATTTATAATATCATATATTTAATATATTATCAGAAAGAATCTGTCAGCATCGCTCTGGTGAGAGACCACCATTTAACAATGAAGCGTTGCTTGAAATTGCTCTAGCTATGTTTAGTGACCCGTACGTTAACTAGATACTTTCTAACCTTCCTTCTTCTCCTTACCCCTCCCCGCACTTTGTCATTCGGGATTCCGTAGTCCCACTGGCTCTGGCAGTTCACTCAAACACTGTTTTGCAGTGTCATATAAAATAACTGTATATTACACCTTGCATTTTTTTTGTGCTGCACAAATAGTCTAAAAATTGTTGTCAATTGTAATATATAGATATATTGATAGAAATAGGTTGAAGCACTTTTACCAATTGTATGTATTGCAATATCTGTTTTTGTTTTCTCTTCTATTTGTTGCATTTTTAATAAATTTTTATAGCGCCATTTTTATGAAATATCACCTCAAGACTTATTGATATTGCATCGGAAACCATTATTTGGTCTTATGCTGTCAAAATTAATTCATCTCTATCCATACTTTTGTCAAAATAGAGACGAATACTAGTCTTATGTGCAATGAAAATCAGCAGTTATAACCCTGGCATATCTTTAGTTCTAACGGTATTGGAACCTTGTGATAGAAAGCTTACGAGATGCTACTAAATATAATATATATATATATATATATGTATATAATTATGTAGATGAAGTAGTAATATGATATTATTATTTATCGAAGGAAGCAAACACTTTGTAGCTTGACATTATAATTTTAAATAAAAAATAATTTTGTTTTAAGCCACTTTATTTATACACATATAACAATTCGACCGGTTTAGTTTAGACTTAACCTTCATCATGAACGTATAAGTATAAACTTATAGTTTATTGTTATATGTGTATAAATAAAGTGGCTTAAAACAAAATTATTTTTTATTTAAAATTATATTATTATTTCTTATGCTAATGTGTTTTGTTTCATTACATATAATATCTGTAAACAATCCATTTTTAAATGTATGCCCATGATATAAAACAATTGTCATTCTTAATAAAATTTATATATTTTATGCTCTAGTTTCTTTAATAATCATCAACCCATTATCAGAAAAATAATAAAACAAGATGGTGGTTTTAAAATAATATTTATTTATTTTTCAACATCAACAACAACAATTACACAATTTAGATCAAACACATTTAGTTAATTTTAATATTATATATTATAAACACAATTTATCAGGGAAGAAGTTTAAATAATTTAAATTAATCAATTTAGACACAATGAAAATTATACGATTTTGAAAAATACGTCATGCTCTTAAAATATTTATCTATGCCAGGTTATTTTTTTTAGATATTTTCTTCTGCATTATTAAAAACGTTGGTAAATTATAATCAAACAACATTGCATTTAGAAAAATAAAGTAACTTTTTCCATGTATTTTTGATTATCTTTAAATTGACCATGTGGAACAATTGATAAGTTCCAGGAATTATTTATTGTGTTCTGTTTGATAATTTGGTAGTTTAACCTTTACGCTGTTACGCGCATACATGTATACGCGAACAAACTGTGCCCCCAGCGCTACGCGCATTCATTTGTGTGTTCCGACAGATCCGTTGTGTACACCCTAAAAACGTCCCGAAATTAGCCGATAAGTGAACCGAAAAATAGTTCAATCTTTCCTTTTACTGTCATCTTCTAGTGACTAGTGAAAACTTCTGATTACATAAAGCGGATTGAAATCAAAGATGGGCCGAAATGCCGGTCCAGTCATTTAAATTTCAGGCTGTAGTACTGTTGTCCCTAGCGTTGTGTGTGTGATGTCATCTCATATGATTTCAGTTTTGCGTCGTTGAGTACTCTCGTAATCATATAAACACTGTGTAGGTATGTGTAAGCAGCGCTGAGTTGCTGCCTGATTTCTTGTTATGTCTCACTGTTTACGATATTAGAGACGCATCCTGAGATATGTGGTTGTATATTTATGTATTTCATCGTACTTAAAATGAAACAGAGAACATATTAAGATATGTTGATTGTAAATCTGTCACGAACTGAGAGAGTTATAGCAGTTAAAATGATGAGTTAGCTTTGTTAAAAAGAGTGCTGCGTACGAGTATGTATGCAATTTTGTTTACGTAAAGATTGCAGCGTAAAGGTTAATATTTGAGCTTCAAATGTACAGAATTTTACAAAAGCTCCAAATTAGTAGCACTCAAAAATTGACTTAGATTGTTTATAATTTTCCAAATATCTGCTCAAAAATTTGTAAAAACATTTTGACAAATTCTTATAAAAATATGATCATAAGTAGTGCTCTTTTGTACTGTTTGAGTTTGTAAGAATTTTGAAGTATTTATGTGTAAGTAGTATATTTTCTAATATTGAATCAAAAATATCATATTTTGTAGAAATTAGTTGTATCTGTATTTTCTTTTAATCACTTAAATGGGGCATAATTTTATCATAAAACGCTTTTTTGAACCACACATAAATAACTTTCCTTTTTATTCTTAAATTATTATAGCATTTATCAAAATAAACTTTTTGGTTTTATTATAATATGAGAAAGGGCTTTCAGGAGTGTTAAAGGACAAAAAATTCTTCATCATTGCTAACATATGGATAAGAAACATGGACACTTATTGCCCAAGAGGTCCAAATATTTTAAGTAATGCAACATAAGATGGAAAGATGCATTCTAGGCATCACAAGATAATCAAGTTGCAGTGCAAAACATGGATGTGAGAAGATTGGAAACAGTTTGGGGAGGCCTTCATCCAATAGTGCATAGAGGATGTTTCATAATGATGAGGTGATTATCTAAACAGTGCATTAAACAACACATACTACATACATACATAATATATATTAAATAGTTACTCATATATTATGTTATTGTATATACAAGTAGTATATTATATCCACCTCAGTAGATACGCTTACATCACTGAAGAGATAAACCGATAAAAGTGTGCTGTGGGCGTATCCGTGTGCCCGAAGTAAGCTCAATTACGCCTTACTTCTGGTGAAATTGATCAAACATTTTGAAATCTAGAAATTCTTTCTCAAGCGGAAAAACAATTTCATTGAACTGTCTGGGGGCTAGGAGCCTAAAGCTGGATTCACATCAACGTCCGGATCCGCTCAGTGACGATATTGTTCCGCAAGAGAGCTTATTGATATGGTATGAATATCAATCAAGGAGTATGTGCCAAGACAAAGTTGTGTGGCAGTATATCCTTCTGCCCACCCTTGTGATATTTAACTACTTAGTTAGTTAAATAATTATTTCGATGTGTAAAAATACTTACATCGCAGATTTTTTTTTATTAAAAACCATTTTTTTATCACTAAATAATATTTTTAATAATTGATAATTTAAAAAAATATTATTTCATTAAATCGGCATAGATCACACTTCTAGGAATTATCTGTTCAGTGGCTTACGTGATATTATTACACATAGAATGTATTAATTACAATTAATTTCCCAATACAACTTAGCAGAATTGTTCCTCAAAGAATTCAAAAATAATGTATATAATTCATGTGAGCATTTTTTTTTAAATTACCATTTATGGTTTACACACATTTTTGTTTGTTTGTTTAAATACGTACATACAATGTTTTGGTGAGGTATTCATAATATATGATGCTGTCTTATCACATCATTTGAGTTCCCTCTACACTAAAATGCTATCTTAATTTTTAATACAATTACTACATTTATTTATGGTTAGGTACATGCAACACTTTTTATAATATATTTTTTGTGGATTTTTATTTCTTAAAATCAAATCAGCAGTGCTTCCAGTGACGCCAAATGACGAGTAATACAATTATTATATGATTTTATTTTCTAACCTTTCTAGTTCCTCCAGTGTCTTCAAGCACTGTTATTTTAAATGTAGTTGTAAAACTAATACATATGATTTTTTTTTCATCGTTGAAAGAAAATCTAGACTTCATGTATCGGTTTCCTTTCAATTCTGCTTACAAATATAGTGCTTTATAGATTTACTAGGAATGGACATAATTAAACATAGTGTTTTGTTAGTTTGAAATCAAATAACAATATTTTTTTTGTATTTTAGAAAAAATTGACAATTTTATTGTCTCACGGTTCATATTCATTTTTTTAACTTTTACCTTTAAAGAAAGTGTTAGACACAAAGCTGGTATTTTATATTAATTATTAAACATGCATGTGCCCATTAATATGATTTTCCACATTCATATGTAGGTGAATATAGCTAATAATAAAACTAACATTGACTTTGCCTAAATCTAATTAATCTAGAAGTGTTTTATGACACCATTTTTATTTTTATCTTAGTAACATAAATTAACAAATAGTAGTATGTAAATAATTATTTTACATCAACCAACTAATATTTAAAATTTGTGTTGATAATAAATTTTTCATCTTCAATCAAATATTCGAAAAAGAAAATTGGTTTAAAGCCCTTTACCAAGCTCTTAGAGTATATTCATAGACAAAAAGATATTAGGATTTTATGTACATATTTTTCAAAAATATTTTCCAGATTCATAAAACATTTTTAAATCACACAATATACTGTCGGTCTCAACTACCAATGTCAGATGTGAAAATTGGTAACTTTACGAGCTTGTCTACATTTTTATTGTTTTTGAGAGCAAGAAACATTGGTTTGATGTTTTGCACCAACCCCAATTTATTTCACTGGAGAAATATATTATGGCAACTTTCTACAGCTCTTATGGAAAGTTACCAATTTGTACATTCAACATTGTTCGCTGGGACTGTTGATATTCAATTGATATAGTATTTTAGTTATTATATTAGGTGTACAACTTTCCTTCCGCCCCTTTACACCGAAATTCGTGGCTTTATTGTAATAAAACTGGCTATACATTTATGATTCAAAGTATTTTCCATCGCTCGCCACTACTTTCTCCCATCTTTCGGGCAGCGTACGAATCCCGCGTTGAAACAACTGGTCATCTTTTGAAGCGATCCCCGAATTGATCTTCATAAGACTGGTAGTGCTGGTCAACCAGGCCATTGATTGAAACAAGTGATAGTCAGAGGTAGTAACGTCTGGAGAATGCGGCGGGTGGGGTAGCATTTCAACGTTTCCAAGTATGTCTTGACCACTTTCGCAACATGGGGTCGAGCATTGTCATGCTGCAAAATCACTTTATAGTGTTTCTTGTTGTATTGCGGCCGTTCGTCTATCAATGCTCGGCTCAAACGCATTAATTGCGTTCGATAACGATCGCTTGTGATTGTTTCAGTCGGTTTTAACAGCTCATAATACACTACGCCGAGCTGGTCCCACCAAATATAGAGCATGTCCTTGAAGCCGTGAATATTCGGTTTGGCCATCAACGTGGAAGAATGGCCGAGAAATCCCCAGGATTTTCTGCGATTGGGGTTATCGAAATGAACCTATTTTCGTCCCCAGTCACAATGCGTTGCAGAAAACCCTTCCGCCTTTGCCTTTCAAGCAACTGTTCACAAGCCAACAAACGCCGTTCAAATATCTCGGTTTCAACTCGTACGGCACCCAATTTCCTGACTGCTGAATCATTCCCATCGCTTTGAGGCGTTTTGAAATTGCTTATTGAGTCACTCCCAATGATCTTGCTAATTCTTCTTGACTTTGACACGAGTCGTGATCAAGTAATGCCTTCAATTCTGCATCTTCGAAAACGGCGGAAGCAAAGTTGTACGCCTAATAGATAAATTATTAATAAAAAATGTGTACATGTTGAGATATAATATAATAATAATTACAATCTTTTGTTAAAATATCATAAAAATAATTGACTAGAAACGGGAGTTTAAAGTAAGATGGAAACATTTATGTAAAAATCATATCTTCCATTATTTGATTACTAACAGCAAACTTTTTACCAACCAGAACTAATTAAAGAAAAACACTTTTAGATTCTTCTTAAGATTTTATGATTTTTTAGCAGTGATTTCTTCGCAGACTGAATTTGCAAATATGAATGGCATGGATGACAGATTTCACAAACAGGATCATCGTTCCTGTTTCTTTCCCATGAAGTTTAAGCGTTGCATACAAAGCTGATACAAGGTTGGAGAATTTGTTTTTTTTTTGTTTTTAAATCACCCCTCGTTAATCACCAGTAAACATTGGATTATATGCCTATTTTAAAATTTTTTCGTAATTAATGCATATCTAAGTAAATTTATTCTTCTAAATTGAGCTAAACACAACTTTGAACTTTTCGGTCATTCTGTGTACACCCCCGTTTCCACGATTTAAAAAAAAACTACTGATAACTGCAAAAAATTCTTCAAATTTCAGTTTTATACCAAACCTGGCAGTTTTTTTTTTGCACCACCTATCCATAGAAATTAAAAATCGTATCAATTGTTAGGTTTTTCAATTAAACATAAATAAATTGAAGATTTTCCAGTTTTTTTATTGTATACTTTAAGTATACTGCATCAGCATATTGTTAGTGCATATTTTGGTATTTTTTAGTAAATATAATCCATTGTCTAATCATCAATAATTGAATTGGGAGTTCGTAATATGTTGCAGCATTAATAATTGAATCAAGTGTAATAGCATCAAATACAAGGATGAATTTTCCGATCCTAATTAAACAAATTGCATTATTTGAAATATTTAAATAATATCAATAATCTAAAACACAAAAATGAAACAGAAAAAGCCAATGGTCACAACACAGTGGTCACAACCGAGATTCGAACTCGGATCTTCTACTCTATCCGGGAGTAATGCCTTAACCAATTCGGCCATTGGGACCTTATTAGAAAGTGGCATTTTAATCGATCTCATATTTTCATTGAAAATTATGAATATTATTTTTTATTTCTTCCGATTTTTGGCAGCCATCTTTGTAATGGATTCAAAGCTCAACCCGAGTTTGTTGAATACCTAGATGGTGGCTTGAATAAATATCTTCTTTTTTTTAAATGCGGAAGATCTTTTGACTTCTTACAAAGTCTCGAATTAATATTGAAATTAGAAATAACTTCAAAGCATTAATGCCTAGTACATTATTTTAGTTCAGATGACACGAAATTAGCATTTAAAAAAAAATTATCTTCGTTCAAATCAAGCATTAAAAGCACTATGCATTTAATTTACAGTATCTCGTACAATTCAATTATTATTAATAATAATATTGCATACACGTGATATAAATATTTTGAAAATGAGAGTTAAATCAGATTAGGTCAGATTCTATTCGACGCGTGCATATTTGTACAGATATTTATAAATTGAGTTTTCACTTCTGAACTTATAGGAATCCTATGCAATCCTTGGGATAAATTGTAAAAGAAAAATGATTTCATGCTTTGCTTTTAGCTTTGGTTTTAGGAATTCTAGAGAATGTCTGATTAATATGTCAATTCTCATTCATCAGTTGGTACGAAAATTGGTCATCTGTCTGTGTTAAACAAACGCCAAGACACCAAGCCGATGTCACAGTGACCTTCCAATCTTATTGATACGTGCTAAATCTTCTTTTTGATATTTTTCTCCGAGTATGTCTTTCTGGAAGGGGAGGCTGCACTCTCCTTGAGTAGTTTTGAAAAAACTGCTTCTTTTGTGGATCGAGTGGAGGGGATGGAATTTGTTCTGGTGGTTGATGAATACGGTTAATCCTCGGATCATACGATCTTGCGTACATATTATGGTCCATGTTTCCCTGGAGAGGTGGGAATCGAAGGTGGGCATGTGTGGAATGTGGTGTTTCATGGTAACCAACGTTACTTGGTTGGCTTGGGTTGATATGATGCGGGTTAGTAACTTGGCTCTGATCGCTTTGAAGTGATTGTAGATTTGCACAATTGTGTTGATAAGTCGTGACTGAATTTGCAATGTAAGATGGATAATGATCACGGTTGTTTGGGTTCCCTCGATAAACTTGATATTCTACAAAATTATTGCCTTGCGATATTGTTTGAATATTGTTTATTCCCATGTTGGTATTAGGACATATTGGATAAATAGCGGTTTTGAAGAATTGTGGTACTAATGGTACACTTTGATACATGGGATTTAAGTAGTTTGGTTCACGCGTCACTTGTATTTCTCGCGGGTCACAACGTAGTTCGGTACATTTGTTCCGAGCTTGTCTACGCTGTGCGTTACTTGGTTGATTGATTTGATTTGGTGGTGGTGGTGGATGAGGTAGTGGTGGTGGTGGTGGCGGTGGTAGCAGTGGTGGATGCGGAATGTTAACGTTTGGTTGTAAACCTAACCTCTTTTTGTAGTAGTGTTTCAAACTCAAATCTTTAGATTTTTGATTCACTGTTTTATCTGATTGGACTTTTATTTCTTTTGGTTTTTTGTAAAAATGTCCAGTAAGGTTGATGGCAGATGTATTTCTGCTGACATCCCCTTCCGTGGCATTTTGCTGTGCTTTTGATAAATCCACACCTTTTGTTTGCGGTGCCACGTCTTTCCTTAAATTGAGCAATTGTGTTTGAGATCTCGTAACCTTCCTGTCGATAGGCTTTTGATCACCTCTTTTTGTGGTATTTTGGGCGGCTGCTGATTCTGTCGCCCCTATTGTTTGTGTAATATTATTTAAGTTACCTTCAACGTAATATTGATTTGAATGTGTTTGGATTTGGGTATTCTGAATGGCTGTTAATAATGTATGGTCTTCTTTTTGTTTTATATTATCGTCTTTTGTTTTTTTTCTGATGTCTTTCAGTCCCAACTTTTGTAGGATTTCTTTTTCTTCAGTCCTTTTCTGGACTTTCATAGTTTTTGCTTCTTGCACCTTCTTTCTGGGATCTATTATCGCTGGACGTAGTGGAATATGGTTATTTGTAACAGTTTGCAAAGTAACACTGGGCTCGACAGTTTGTCTAACATATGCCGTATTTTTCGAACACAATGATACTGTTAACTCTTCGGGGAACGGCCTTTTTAATTGCAATGCACTTTCTACTTTATTTTTTAATTCAAGCTGATCTGCCATTGATTTCTGAGTAAAGGACAATGGAGAGGAATGTGCATTTGTGGTTGGTAATTCTGAAATGGTCATTCTGCTTAACTCTGAGCTTGGACAGTCATCGATCTCGGATGATTTTGACTCTTTATCTGCATTTTTGTTAAATGTTGGGTTTAAATGATGTAGCAAGGAACTATTAGATAACCTCTCTAAGTATTTTATAGGTGAACATACTGAAGAGCTTGTTTGACACAATGCTTCTGCAGTAGCTGAATAAAGGCTGGGGCGATTTATCAATTGAACAGAAGCCAAGGGTTGCGGATTTATAGAGGGTGGAGGACACATCTGAGGAGGCCTATCAGAAAATGCATCTAACACTGGGTTTATACTTTGGGGTTCCAGCGGAGAAGACGAAAGTAAAACATTTGATGTGGAGTGTGATCTCGTATTGAGAGATGATTTCGGAACTTTACCAGTTATTGATTTCAAATTAACACGGTTATCTTCAATATTTTTACTGGTTGGTAATTTATCTTTCTTTTTGGGTTGACGGAACATTTTCTGTTCACCGGTGTTAGTCAGCAGCTTAAGTTTATCTTCGAGATTCTTTTCATCCTCCTTGTATACTAATTTCGGAAGATCTTTTTCATCTCTTTTTTTGAATTTTTTTTTCTGAGCCAGATTTGCTTGCTTGCCAGAAATGCTTTTGAACAATTCTACTTTGTTCGCTTCCGAGATCATCACCACCTCCTCGAAACAAGGATAAGCAACGCTTTCCAATCTAGGATCTGAAACTGAGGTATTTAAATCTAAGTAACTACTTTGTTGTTGTTTTCTCAACATGTATTCGCTTGGAGTTATATTATGCGATGAATCAGGTGTTTTCTTGGCTGGATTTGTCTTATAAATTTTAACAGCTTCTCGATTAGTTTCGTTGTCTGGTTGTGTTTTAGTTTGATCATGTTTTGTTGAATTTTCCTCTATAACCAGGTCCTGGAAATCTGTGTCGCAGTAGTTGTTATTGGAATTCACATCCATGTTTTCTTTATGCAGTGGTGTAATATCGAAGTTGGTAGAATTGGACACCGTGTTGAATTGTGCTTCCCGATCCATATTTTGGGGTTGAATGGTCTGGTCTAAGTCGTGACTGTTACTTAAAGTAGTGCTCGACACAGCTTCTAGATCCCTGTTTCTGGTGTTAGATAGAGTTTCCGAATTAGCTTCATTATCCACTGAACTCAAATTTATTACTTGAGTGTCTGGAGTTGTAGACTCAATATTGATTGGCTGAAAATCAAAGACTGAATTTTCACAAGTTGTTTCAGAAACTGTTTCTGCTAATTCTTTTTTGATTTCTTCCGAGTTGTTTTTAGTTACGTATTGTACCACATTATATTCTTCTTGATTCTCAACCCCAACTGAGCTCTCCGTATTTAAAATAGTATCAAATACGAGTTTTTCATATTCTACATTCTTAGGTAGTTTGTATTGGAAGACAATCTCTTCAGTGTTGGTAGGTTCATGTAACGGTTGAGCTATCCGTGTGGCAGTTTCCTGGACAGTGGGAGCGGCTGTGACTGGCAGATGGCTGGTCTTGTGTTGTAGAGGTGATGGAGGTAGTGTGCCAGAAATTGGTTGAACTTCTTCCCGTATTTCAGCAATACTGAAATTTATGAAAAATGTTGTTTTTAATCATATAATTTTTATTCCAGACTTCATGTGTAATCTCTTCAGTTTTGCACCCACCCCCCCCCAAAATGGTTACGCGTTTTATCGTTACAGATTGATTTACAGTTAATAATACTTACTCATATGCAAAAAAGCTTGCAATGAAATTTCGATCACGCTGCTGCGCGATGAACTCAATATGACGGCCTCCGTGATCGAGTGGTAAAGATGCTTGACTATTAATTCAGAGGTCGCGGTTTCAAACCCGGCGTGGGCAAATAAAATGTATGTATTTAATATGTGTCATAACGCATTTAAATCATACGAAATAATATTTAGTATTTTGCGTCACGTTCCAGAGTGGTAGATACTATTAGTATCGCTCCAGTGAAATTTATTTTTAGAACAAATCTTAAACTATTGGCTTAAGAATCAAAACGTTGCTTGAAATGGCTTTAGCCGTGTTTGGTCACTAGATCTTAATCCACACTAACTTAAGCCTCACAACATACCCCAACTGGGGATGCCACAACAGTCATAATCAAAAAATATCTCCAGCAACCACTTTACAATGCAAAATGTGCAAATAAGAGGGTTAAACTTTGATCACCTAAACTACCTATCCTGTTGCTGAATTTGAAAGGATTTTTATAAATTACTAGTATTTGAAAAAAATATGGTCAAAATCTATAAGAAGTCTTCTTAATCGTGAATTGAATGATAAAAGCAATGGATTGCAATGTTCTCTTACCTGAAATTGCTGTTTAGAATTTCCGTCCCACTGTCTTTAGTTGTGAGATTCTCCTCAATAAAAATTATTTCATTATTGACAATGTGAATTTCATTATCAATGATACGAATTTCGGTATTATTGATATTCATCTCAACATCATCATTGTTTTGAAGTGGTCGATGTTTCGATTGCCAATCATGAATTATTTGTCTTTCAGCTTCTATCGGTTCCGAGTAAAACAGCGGAAATGATTTGAAATACTCTGCGTCAGTGTTACATGCCACAGTTGCTTGAGAGATGCACGTTTCCACTGGACTGCTGATCTCTGATCTGTTTTCAATAACAGCCGTTGTAGAGTCACAATGCTCTTCCTGTGTTGTAGTGCTGTTGTTATGTGTGTTCTTCTTGTTTCCTGCGATGAAAGGGTATCGTTCGCAAACGACTTTCAGCTGCTTTAGTTTCAAGGCGTTTTTTCCGTTCGCAGAATAATATTCCTTGACTGTTGGACTATTCTGAACATTGGGCACTTTTTTGTCTTTATGTTGACTGGTGCGTCTCTTTGGTTTACATTTTGCCTTTTTCTTAACTATATCTGACAATGCAATCTCTGGGTCGTTTTTGTTTATAGTTAAATCAGGAGTTTCATTAAAAGCCTTATCGTTTTTCAATAGCATCATTGGCATTAGTTGGGCATCAGCTTGGATTTCTTGATTACTCAGATTTTCTTTTGATGTATTCAAATGGAAACTTTCGTGTGAGGTCTTTGAAGAGTTGGGAAGAATCTGCTCAATTTCTCGATTTTTTATTTTGCCACGCTTTTCGGCCCCTGGAATATTAGATAATTCCACTTCTGAGGTCTCACTACCATTTATTTCTTCTTCAATGCGATGGTTAGTTGCTAGATTTAGTTCTTTACCCGATTGTTCTTCGGGGCTATTTTCATCAATATCTTCAAGTTTGGAACTCTCAGCTGGCGATGCAAACAAGTCGTTTTCATTATTACCCATTTCATCGTTATTTGAAATTTTGTGATCATTTTCCACAGTACTGACTAGTTCTTTTGCACTACCGATAGTTTTTTTTTCTAACCCAGGTTTTATTTGAAGATCATTCTTTACTGAACATGCTCTTATTTTTTTTCTTTTGGTGTGTGAAGCCATTGTTTTTTTCTTGTCATTTTTGTATTGATGGTCTTTATGTTTTTTTTTTTTTTGTTTAGCTTTTAGTGTTTTTTTCAACATTAGTATTTTGTTTCTCCGCAAATACTTTTTTTGAAAAGGTTTTTTATTTTTAGAACAAATCTTAAACGATTGGCTTAAATTGTTTTTATTATTTCCGCACGTCTTAATGTATTTTATACTAGAATCATTCTCTAGTTTTGATTCGTCCTTTGTGATTTGCGTTACACATTCTATGGTGTCAATACATACTGGGGTTACTTTTTCTGCTTCTCTTGAGTTATTTTTCTCAGACGGATTTTCAGATATTTCTGCGCTAATCATTAACGATTCAGGAACTACGTTTTTATTGTCGAACCCCCTCAGTCTTGTTGATTCTGCGGGTAAATCTGACGGACAATCTACAATTTTTTTTCTTTCGATGTGGCTGAATTTGTAAAATTTTTGAACCATGAGCTGAAGTTCTTTTAAAAGCATCTGCTTCACGACGGAACATCTGGTTGATTTAGTTGTTGTTGTGTTGTTACTTCGATTTTGATCTGTGGCGCCGGTAATTCCAGATGTACTTCGGCATTCTATCAATTCGTATAAATCCTTTGTAAGGTTTTTTATATCACTATCCCGGAACAGACAATTGATAGGTGCACACTTTGTATCAACAATCGGTGATGTTTCAACAATGTTTCGGTTTAAATCAGTGTCCTCAGTTACTGTGCTGTCTACTGAGCTTTCATCAACATTTATGGAAATCAGACTTTCATCAATTGTAGCACCGTTACTGCTAGACACTTTGTTTATGTTAAAAAGGGCTTCTACATTCACTTTGTCCAAATATTTCTCTGTGATAGCCTTTAAAGTTGGGTCAATGTCAGTTTGGTCTAAAAATAAAGTAAAAATGTGTTATTTTAGTGCAATGTAAAAAATTTACAGTGCCATACCATGACATACTTGGCCTGTTCAAAAGAAAAGGTGAATTTAGAATTTTCGCGGGCTGTATACATTCGATTATCGATTTTTGTTGTTATGTTGGTACACATATGTTTATCATATGTTAGCATTATCATCCATTTTGGATTAGTGGTTTGTTTTTGACAACTGGAAAGGTTAGTCACGTTTTGTGTGTTCTTCGATTTCTTACTTTTGAAAAAAATGGATCAAAGAATAAAATCCATGATTTGTTTTTCCACAACTCTAGGACGCTCATCGTCATTAACATCTTCTCGGCCTTCTGTAAAGCGCTTGTACCACTTATAAACACTTTTTGAGACAAAGTAGACTCGCTGAATGCCACAGTCAACATTTAAAGTGCGTTGGAGCACTTTATTCCATTTTTAACGCAAAATTTAATACATATTCTTTGATCCATTTTTTTCAAAAGTAAAAAATCGACGAGCACACAAAAACGTGACCAACCTTTCCAGTTTTCATCCAAAATGGCTGATAATGCTAACATATGATAAACATATGTGTAAAAAAGCAAATACAGCAATCTCCGAAAAGTCGAAAGAAAGTTGAGAAAGCAGTTCCATAGAGAATTAAATTGTGAACCTAATAAATTCATAATCAAAAATCGCGTTTGAAAGTATGTATTAAAAGCAAAGAAATAAATCTCCGCGTTCTTTAAAAAACAAACACGGCAATCTCCATTTTGACCAATCAAATAAATGAAGGTATTATTTGAAGCCAATCAACACAAACCAAAGATAGCGATCGTTTAAAAAGTTTTGTAGCAAACACAGCGATTTCCAATTTTGTATGAAGCAAAAAAAGCAACAATCTCCAATGCTGTATGAAGAAAAAGCAGCAATCTCCAATGTTGTATGAAGAAAAAGCAGCAATCTCCAATGTTGTATGAAGGAAAAGCAGCAATCTCGCGATTTAAAAGTTATTTATCATTTTATATACTTGCATTAAACAACATTTGTGGATGCGAATAATCCCACATATCAAAATATTACATGATGTCACCTTTTCAGCTTCTGACGAAATCCCATTGAGTATTTACAAGTTGTTTTACCTTTTTCCCAAAAACACAATAGTGGGAGATTGCAGCTTTGCTCTTATAAACCCCTTATATCAAACATAAAATAATCTAATAACTTACTTAGTAGCGCATTTGATTTCTCCTCAAATATGTTAAAAAAACTGGTAGTTGAGTCGATTTGAAAGCGACTATTAGATGCTGTTCTAGTTATTGTTTCTTGGTCATCTTTTTTGAGATCGGTGCCAGTATATTTCGATTTTTTGTTTGTTTCATTTTCTCTTAATTCTGAATTCATATCCCCAATGATGCACTTAATTGAGATGATCGAACACGGTCCTGTTCTATTTATTTCTTTTACGTCTGAACCAATGAAATCGGGTGTTTTGTTGGTTATCTCTTTGGATAGTGATGCTGTATCGTTGATTTGTTCTGATTCAGGTATCGGCGATGGACAATTTTCTGTCATTGTAGATTTATTCATAGAGTTGATCGTTTCCTTTTTCGGAAAATTGGGGGTTTCATCATCTTCTGATATAACCATGATGGACGTTTGGCTGATTTCGTCAATAATAATGGAAGTACCTGATATATAACTCAATTCGTCAAATTCATCCAATTCATCTAGAATTTCAATGATGTTGTGATCCACGTCTTGCTGACTTCTCTTGGGGTCGACCTCTTTAGGTACGTCACAATCTAGACTTGGCTTACACACTGAAATGGCGCCCTTGGAAAGAAGTTTGACGGCCTCGGACATTGACAATTCAGTTTCGTGATGTCCTGAAACAAACATTTGTAACACGTTGCACCGATTGGTTTCAAATTGAACAAAAACTAATCAAGTATAATAATTATAGTCCACCAAAAAGAAATTCGAAATGAGTCATGATATATCAAGATATTTCGTGAGTAGAGGGCAGGTATTCCTGTTCATGAGATCACTACCAACACTTGTATGGAGCCTTCGTCTGTAAACGTGTTTGTAGGTGTTCGTTTTCTTTTGTGGCGCGTGATTCGCGGGCAGCCGAATCGGAAGCAAACTATAGTGCAGTAAGTACCGATTGCGCCCTCCCCTCAAAATATTTCTTCAAATAATTAGTAAACCTAAAGTCACCGGGACAAGAATATATACCATCTCTAACGGTTCATTTCGACTGCCAGGAAGACAAAACGGATATGCTGATTGGTTATAGACTTTGGATCGTATCGATTTTAACGTAAGACACACCACAGAAAAATAGACTTTATGTCCAAATAACTAATATGCAATTCGTAAAAAAAAACCAATGACAAAAAACTTTTTTCCATACATTTTCGATAGTCATTGAATGCACAGTAATATTGCTAGCGCAATGGAAAACATAATTATCCCATTATATGGGTAATTTCTTAATGATTAAGGGATTTTTTTATGATTTTTGAAATATTTGAAGTAAATTAAAATAAAACCTTTATTTTTTTACACAGTTTGAACGTATGGTGGATCCGGCGCTGGGTGTTTGTGAAGTAAATGTTTATTTGTCTTAAAAAACATGTTACCCTAGAGTTATAAGTGTCGACAAAATTCATTTGCGTACGTCTATTTTCAATTAATTTGCGGAAAAACACAACTATCCTTTATTTGCAGGTAGATGAAATTTTAAAAAAACTTTCAATATTTAAAAGTATTCTTAAATAAATAAAAACATTATTAGTGACGTTAAGCACAGCATAAAGATCTGTACAGGTCGACTCTCGAGCAACGAATCAAATGAAGCAAAAATAGTAACCAGTGTTACCGTATTCAAGTTTTGTATAATATAACATCCTTGATTTATGTAAGTTTTTTTTGAGATTTTAGGTTAGAAAACAACACTTATTTAAAAACATTCAATAGTTTTAGTTTTTCTAATTCATTCTGTTAGAATATTTATCTATTTATTTATCAACTAACGGATTGTATCCAATTACAAAAAAATACATAACACGAAACGGGAAAAAAAACAAAGAAAGAACAGCACATACATAATATTAAATGAAGCAATGACTAAAATATGACAAAATATACATAAGAAAGAACAATCAAATCAAAGCCAAGGTCAAGTCAAAGTTTTGGTAGAGTCGTAAAGAATGACAAAATCTTTTAGACTGCTACCAAAAATTTCAACACCATAGCTTAGGTTGACAAGTCTCGACATTCTGGATAGTGGTGAATGATACCCATAATTAGTAGAGTGATGATTGAGGAACAGCAATTCATTGTTTCTGAGTCTACGGTATTATCAAAATAAAGAAACGAATAAATAACTTCGTATAAGACATACAGATATTATTTTATTTTTTATGACCGACCGGTTTCGCTTAGCCCAAGCATCATCCGGGTATAAAAATAAAAATTGAAATAATGTCCGTGGTCTTGTGCAAAGTAACTTTTCATTTTTTTTTAATATGTCGAACCACAAAGTGATTGCTTCCTACGAAAATATTATTAAAATAGTTTTATAAATACCTGTGGGTAAGGTGGCTTTTCTTTTTCGATGGTTCTTAAAGCGATTGCGCCGTCTCTTTTTGGTTTTGATTTCTTTGTTTTTGGATTTGCGTTTTTGTTCGCTCGAACACTTCTTGCAGTTTTGTTCCAACAAAGTCTCGGTGGCTAACTTTCTCATTTTGGGCGGCGGCTCTTCATCGGACCACTCGCTGATTTCTTGTATCGTTTCGTTGGCATTTACAGGCATTTCCGATTGGTGCTTTTCAAATGAAGCATTTTTGCCAAACCGGACGGGAATTCGGCCGGCACAGTCGTTAATCAAAAAATGCGTCAGTTCCTGGTCTACTCCAAAATGTCGTACGTAATTACTGATACTCATCATAGGTTCATTCGTTTGAGTTCGTTGATAACATTTTCTTTGTATTCTTTTCGTTAAGAATATTCTTTTTATAATAATAAACTCCTTCGACGAAGATGGCGATAATCCGGATGTATCTGAATTTCTATCTCCTTTCTTTTTTTCTCTCACTTTTGTTCTCATTGCTGCTTTTGGCCTAACCCGAGAGTTGTCTGCCACCCTATCATAAGCCAGTCTAATGGCTTCCATGTTTCGAATTATGAGCAAACGTTTAAAAAAATGCAATAAACTTGTTTGTTTTCTTTTTTATCTTCGCTCTCTCCCAGTCCGGGGACTATCTTTTATATATTTCTTCTCTGTCGCCTCGTAGGTCGACATTTTAGTTTTTATGTTTTTGTCCATATTTTATGGTTTTCGACTCTTTTTCTGGAGATTTGGTATAGGTCTGGAAAAATAAGAAAAATTATTTCATGTAAAATGTTATTTCTAATGAAAAATAAATGAAAAAAATATTTAAAAGAAAGCAAACATTGCCGGGTCACAAATAACCTGACAATATTTGAAAAACTCCTACTGCCATCGTAATACATGGAAGATGTTGCTTGTGCAATCTGATCGTCGTGAATGATTGACTCACTTGCCTGCTGATGGAAATAAACTTTACTATGATTATTCTTATAGGGATGATTTGAAACACCAATAAAATATATCTAGAAAAAAGTGGAATAACGCCTTTCACCCAAACACATTTTATATATAAATTAGTAAAAAGTATTTGCCCACGATCTCTTCGAACCCACAACCTCCGGCTTCGTAGCCGATGATCTTAATTGCTCCGCCACGAAGGTCATCAGGCAGTCCAATGAACGTGATTATCTGCTCAAGAAAGAATTTCGATGTTTGAAAAGGTTTTATCGATTTCGCCCTTAGCTTTATTTGACCGCCTCCGTAGTCGAGTGGTTAAGACGCTCGACTACGGATCCAGAGGTCGCGGATTCAAATTTCTAGCGTTAATATTTTTTATCTATTTAATGTGTGTTATTTAATATTTAATTCATTTAAAATAATATATAGTATATTTGCGGTACGTTCCAGAGTGGTAGATACTCACTGAGTATCGCCCTGGTGAAAGACCACCATATAAATATATATGTATATTAAAATTATATTTATCCATAAAACCGCTTACGGACAAAAAAGTTTTAAGTACAACGCCACCAAGCAATTCAATTCTCTGCCCAGCACCATCAGAAACATACAAACCAAAAGCTCCTTTAAAAGCAATATCATTACTCACCTTAAAAACCAAGTTTAATTTAGCTCTTAACATGTAGATTCTATATCTTCAAATTTGTCATTTACTTATATTATTATGTATGTACTATATTTTCGATATCAACGTGTTACTATGTAGCTAAAAAATCACTTTTGCAAATTTCCATTCCAACACACGCTTATGCCTAGTGGGATAGGCAATTTACCAACAAAAAAAAAATGTACGTTCTAGTAACAAGTAATATGATTGAAAATAAATAAATAAATAATTCAGAATCGAAACGTTGCTTGAAATGGCTTTAGCAGTGTTTTCACCAGATTCGAATAGCCAGGTACTTCCCGACTTTCATATCACCCATCTCCTTACCCTCCCTACTACCGTCAGCCTCAAACATACCCCAATTGGGGAAACCATAATCTTACTGGTTAGGAGCAGTTGGGACTCTTGTGCGGTATTCACTATAAAAAAAATAAAATTACTTTAGGGACAGCAGATTCTGTATTTGCTCAGCGATTCAATACAAATAATAGATGCTACTCTAAATTTCCCCCGCTGGAGATCACCGCTTAGCATTTATTCAAAAACGTTAATCGTTTACGTAGATAATTAAAACCCACGCGGCTTAAGCTTATTCCCCGCTAACGGACTAGCCAAGCTAAAGGCCACAGGCAGTTGGCAGCAGGCAACAGGTGGCTGATCATCCCCTATTCGTATCGTGTTATTTCCACTCGAGCGAATCAGTCACAAAGCGCACAAACTCTGCAAAACCAACAAACAAACACCTCTACACTATTTTACGGAGCTTTTAATGGAGCTTTTTCTTTCAAGAGATTTTTTTTTAGATAAATTTATGACGCTTTCGCTGCGGCTGGGGCGCAACATTGAACGTAGTTACCAGAAAGTGTCCAACCCATAATTTGGCAAAATGGAGTTTTACATGTTTTCCTATAGAATAAATACGAGATTTCTATCTGATGAAAAACATCCAAGCTCCAAATGCAATAGATTTTTGGTAATTTATTTTTTTACCAACCCACATTGCAGATATTTGACTTAAATTAATGTTTAAAAACATTAAAATGTAGGGTAACATAGGAAATACTTTTTTTTTTAAATAAATACATTGATGTATTATAAAATACCTATTTATAATAATTCTCATAAAAAAAACACTGATATTCACTTGTAATGGAGCTTTTACTTTCAAAAGATACATTTTTGGCGCTTTCACTGCGGCTAAGGCGCAACATTGAATGTAGTTACGCAGAAAACGTCCAACCAACCTACAATTTAGAAAAATCGAGTTTTACATGTTTTCCTATAGATAAATACGAGATTTCTATCTGATGAAAGCATCCAAGCTCCAAATACAATAGATTTTTGGTAATTCAATTTTTTACCAACCCACATTGCAGATACTTGACTTAAATTGAAGTTTAAATGATTGAAATGTAGGGTAACATAGGAAATATTTTTTTTAAATAGACACTTTTAAAATAATTATTATAGAGAAAAGAGACATTGATATTCGCTTTAAAAATGCCGTAATATGCTTTTGTATCGTCATATTTTCAAACGCCTTTTTCTCAGTTTCATCTTTTTGGGGTGGAATTCTTTTTGCATAACTACGTCCAATTAAGGATGGCAAATCGCAAGCGAGAACTTTTCAATACATCTATCAAAGCTTCTTGCGTATTTAAAAAATACTTTATTTAAAGGTTTTTCTTAAGCCTAGGCACTCAAAAATGGCGCCAAACGTCACTTTTGTAGAATTTTAATACAAACAATACTACAAATGATTTATATACATCGATTAATCTCTCAATATATATTTGAATATTGATGTTTTTAAGTACCTACTCGTACCAACACGTCAACTGTCCTCAATAAATATTCATATTTTTCACCTGAATTCTTTCACCCTTAGCTTCTAGTAAATTGTTTAGTATATTTGCGGCACGTTCCAGAGTGGTAGATACTCTAAGTATTGCCCTCAGAGTAACAATATAAAGAGACCGTACTAATTTGTGACAAATCGTTGACAAACTCGCAAAATATAGCTCTCTCTTTATGCTCGGTTCTATACGCATATGAGAAAAAGAGACAAACAATTGTTGAAACCAATACACGATTTGGGGCGGGCTAAATACCATGTCCGCGATATTTGATCTGCACGAACTTCATTCACGTTTGGAGTGTCAGGCGAACGGACTGTCAAAAGTGCGTAAATAGTTAAAAACTTGAGTTATTTTTTGTCCGATATCTAGCAAAACATCATGGCCATATGTGCTATACTTGGTTGCTTCAATCGAAGTACAAAAGGACCAAAAACAAACAGTTTTCACACGTATGTACCATAAAAATCGTCTTTTTTAGTTAGATCTCAAATATTTAACATTCTAACCTACAAAACAACTAGCAACTTACACCAATATGTAATTAATCTTTGGACTATTCGTTCCAATATAATAAACTTCCGTTTGAAATGAGTTTTAGTGGATTCGTAATATTTTTAACTTAGAGATATTTACTAGCTGTCACATAAGAAACCATTACAAGGGGGAATCCCCATATTGTACGGCTTCTGAAAGTATCCCGGTCTCTTTCTTTCTCATGATACTAACGCTAAATTGTTGGCAAACAGATAAATACAGAATAGTGTTTATCTCTTAGTTATATTTATAATTTCGGTTGACTCCCCAGATTCAGGGCTATGACAAAATTGGAATATTATTATATATTTAATTATTTTTGTTTTTCTAGGTCCTGTATTATATAATTTAAAGATGTGATTTTTTCGTAAACGTCGACGACATGATTGTTGTAATGCGGAGATTTTTTTTTTCTAGTTTCAAAATTCGCGTATTACGTTAAAGTATTATATTTTTTAAGACTACCTTTTTGGAGTATCTACGATTGGTGCAACTACAGAATTCTCGGGCGTTACGGATCTAACATCAAATTCCAATCTAATTTCTTTTTTTCTTTGATTTAACAAATATGTTAATATGAATTCATACGTTTCATCTGGATTTTTATACCCTTAGCTTCTAGTTAATTGTTTTTTTTTTAATCTATTGATGTGCACATGCACTATTGTACCCATTTCTGAACCTGTTCTCTGATGATTTATGATAACGATATGCATCTAGATAGTTTTAATTTTGTATACATATTATATATTATTTTCTCCTTGTTAGTTAGAATTATTAGCTTAATTAATTAAGTATGAAGCGCACTTGACGTGAAATATCACAAAACTGTGCTATATAAGTTCACTGTTATTATTATCTGCATTCGAAATTTCCTTACAAAATAACGCGGGACGGAAAACATCCCTACAATACTTAAAAGCGGTGTCATGTTTTGTGAATTTTTTGTGTCTCTTTTCTCTCTCATGGTGTACGACGTAAAAACGCAGAGAAAGTGATTTATCGCAAATTTATATAGGTAAAAAAAATTGATCTCTCTCCATATATTCTTACTCCAAGGTTAAGAAAATGATTTAACATCTGTTATCACCGTACATTTTTTTTTTATTTTACTTTTGTTTGTAAACTATTTTGTTGATGGAACTGAAGTTCATTTTATAATATGTATTATAAAATGTTCTGTACTAATAATTTAATTCGTTTATATTTTTATCTATAAATGAGATTTTAATAATCTTATTGATTAATGTATATTTGAATAAACAAAAAAATATACAACATTCATTCTTTTTAATGATTTACAACTACCTACTCACAACAAAATACCTAATTTACTTAATTTGTGACAACCCTGTTAGTGATTTTACTCCGAGTTTAGGCCACACCCTTTGGTCATTGCTTGGTCAAAAAGTGCGGACAAAATTTCGCAAAGTTAGGTCTCTAGATATTGTTACTCTAAGGTATTGCCTTGGTGATGAAGACCACAATTCAGAATCGAAACGTTGCTTAATGGTGGATTCACACCAACGTCCGGATCCGCTCAGTGACGATACTGTTCCGCATGAGAGCTTATTGATATGGTATAAATATCAATCAAGGAGTATGTGCCAAGACAAAGTTGTGTGGCAGTATATCCTCTCTGTCCACTTTTGTGATATTTAACTACTTAGTTAAATAATAATTTTGATGTGTAAAAATACTTACATCGCAGATTTAAAAAAATTAAAAAACGTTTTTTTATCACTAAATTAAATGGAGTTCTTTCAATTAAACATAAAAATAATGAACAGAAATATACTTTATTTGAACTGTTTTTTTTTTATTTAAAAAAAACTTGCCACTAAATTTGCTTTTTATAAAAAAAGTTTTAAAACCACCGAAGAATACGAATACACCCTTGAAGTAACAATATATGGAGAGATAGCTAATTATTTTTACCCAACCTACACAAACTTGCGAAAAAACACTTTCTCTGGGTTTTTACATCGTACACCATAAGAGAGAAAGAGACAACAAATTTAATTCCCCGCTTTTACGTAGTGACGCAATGATCTTAAGCTACTGGGCAACCGCGGGACTCCGCCCACATTTTTTATTATGGCACTAAACTTGACACAACTAAACGGTTTATTTGCTTATATGCTATATTTTTATTGATAAAAATACTGTGAAAAAGTGGCTATACGAATAAACAAAAACATTATGTCGACATGTGCTGTGAATGGATATACAAATACCGTAGCCCCAGTATTAGCCACGCCCTTTTCCAACCGAGTCAGTTACTTCAAGGTAAAAGCTAGTAAAAACTGACTACAGATCGATCTACAGCTATACCTCTTGTATATTATTGCTCTAAGAATACACCCGAACTCGTACCTCGGCATTCTAAAAGCCCACAACGCAGGAACGAACTTGATTTATACAAACGTATCACGAACGTTTTGTAAGTTTCGTATGTAGTTATTTTTTAACCTGAACCTACGGGATACGGCTTGTTGCGTTCGGGCGATGATATAGCGTTGTATCACGTACTTTCGTATGGGCAGAGCGGTTAAAAGTGAACACGTGTAGACCTTCCGTAAACTGCTGATGGAACACGGACATGTTAAGATAGGAGACACCGTGCTTTCTGAAGCTCTCATGCGGAACAATATCGTCGCGGAGCGGATCCGGACGTTGGTGTGAATCCAGCATTAAATGACTTTAGCCGTGTTTGATGACTAAAGCTGAATAGCCGGGTACTTCTTAACCTTCCTCTTCCCATCTCCTTCCCCTCGTCAATACCTTCAGCCTCACAACATACCCCGATTGGGGATGCCATAGTCCTACTGGCTCTAGACGACGGTTGGGAGAAGTTGGGACTCTTGTGCGGTATTAACTATAACCAAATAAATCTTACATAGGTTTATCTCTTCAGTGGAATATAGGTGGCTACTCATACCTACCAAATAAATTCTCCCGAGAAAATACAATAAAAACCTCACAGCAATAATATACTAGGAGGGAGCGCTAGCGAAGTCAGGATTGATGATGTTTTCCTGACTCGAGCGTGGCTAGAGCTAGGGTATTTATACATCCATTCATAGAACATGTCGACATAATGTTCTCGTTTATTTGTATAACCACTTTTCACAGTATTGCTATAAACAAAAATATAGGATACAATCTCAAAAACCGTCGAGTTATGTCCTGTTATGCCGCATAACAAAACGTAGTGGGCGGAGTCGCCGGAGACGCGGGACACGGAAAACATGATTGCATACCTAAAAGCGGTGCTATATTGTGTGAGAACATGTCTTATTTCTTTCTCTCTCGCGATTTACGACGTAAAAAACCCGAAAAAAGTGATTTATTGTAAATTTGTATAGGTTGGGTAAAAATATTTGGCTCTCTCTCCATATGTCTTTTTTTTTAAAGAAATACAGAGTGGTAGATACTCTAAGTATCGCCCTGGTGAAAGTTCACCATTCAGAATCGAAACGTTGCTTGAAATGGCTTTGGCCGTGTTTGGTGACCAGATATGAATAGCCAGGTACATCCCAACCTTCCTCTTCCCAATCTCCTTCCCCTCCCCACTACCTTCAGCCTCACAACATACCCTATTTGGGGATGCCATAGTCTCACTGGCTCTAGACGATTGGGAGCACTTGAGACTCTTGTGCGGTATTCATATAAAAAAATGAAAAATTCCCGGGCTACGAATAACCTGACAATATTTTAAAAACTCCTAGCGCCATCATAAGAAGCGGAAGATGTTGCTTGTGCAATGATGGAGGGCTTAGCCAGCAGAGGAATTGAACGCACGACGCCCGGGTGGGAAACCGACGCGTTTGTCCACTCAGCTACTGACCGGTCGATTGATTTATTATTCTTGCTTTGAGATAAAAAAAAAACTAACAGATCTAATTAAAACACTGTAAGAGTTTTTTTTAATAATGGTATAGGTACTTATTGCGTCCTAAAAAATAAACCCCGATTGAATTTAAAGTTTTTTTAATATAAACCATGGATAGTGCCATCACATGAAAGCGGATGCACATTGCACGGGAAACATTATTGCGCTGTCCGTTGCAAACAAATAACACGGCGAGAATCAAAGAGCCCTCATTATTAGCAAGCAAAGGGAACTATTAATTTGAAACTGATTGACCTTTGACCGTGCACATAGTTGACAGGAGAAACCAGAAGCGGACCACCCCCTCGCCAGCAAAGCTGCAAAGTTTTTTGGTAGTCAACTTCCGACATGGCTGTTAAATTTAACTACGACTTTTAATATTTGAATTTCTGGTTGTTTTGTTCGGGGTCGTTTTATTATATAGTTAAGTTTTTTTTGTTTATTTATTTACGCCTGCTAAAACCTTTTATACAACTATCAAAATTTTTAAAAATTAATATCGTCGCTCGACAGGGAAAAAAAGGGCTAAAGCCCCTTTTTGAGGACTTTACACCAGAGCACTTAAAAGTTTTTTTTTTGATTTAAAAACAAAAGTCATAAGTCTTCAGTACCTGGTTAGGTTTTGAAGAAAAAAAATAACTCAGTTAACGCAATGCCTTCGCTGAGTTACCTAAAGTGACAAAAATCAAAAAAGTCCTTGAGTCAAGCCTTCTCCCAAATGGTAAATATATTTTAGACGGCTGAAGGGCTACAAAAACCTTAAAAATCAAAAGAGTCAGAGCATTCGATGCAGAAAAAAGAATTGATCAAAACTGCATATTTAACTCGTTTTTGACCAAAGTGTCGCACAAGCCCTTCTGTCTTTTCAGCGATGATATACTCTTAAACAGTTTAAAAATATAATAGTATTGAATAGCAGGTAATATCCAGAGTTAAAAAGTTTCACCAAATAAATTATCTCTACTAGATGAAAAAATCTGTACTAAGGTGTGTTTATATTGTGATATTGGCGTACTAAATATAATATATCAACAACATGGGAGTATTTGTTTCCCAGGTGTTAAGTTCGTCGCATAGGAGTATAATATTGTGAGATTGAAATATGATTGAATAGAAGTTTTATAATTTAAAAGTTTTTTTTTTGTATTCAAGAAAAATAATCTGTTAATGCAACCCAAGTCGTGAAAGACACTGTGGCAGCAGCATCTTAGAACTTGGAAGTAGAAGAAAACGATATTGTCGAAATGATAAAGCGTCATGAAGTGAAGCTAACAATAGAAGAACCGAAGGAGATGCATTGACATCAGTTTGAAGAAACGTAAAAAAAGTTTCATTTTCTCAAGAGAAAGAAAAAAACATAGTCAAAGATATTTCCATACCCTCAGCTAAAATCAAGAAGATTCTACAGAAATGAAAGTTGCTTGACCGAAGGGTTTTAGAGTGACACCCTAACACGGCTGAAGTGAACAGGGTGAATCACGTCTTCGTGATGATGTTTAACCCTCAGAGCAAAAATATACCAGAAGGGAGCGCTTGTGTAGTGAGGATCGTCGTTTTCTTCCTGACTCGGGCGTGGCTAGGGCTAGGGTATTTATACATCCATTTATGGCATAAATCGACGTAATGTTTTTGTTTATTTCTATAACCACTTTTTCAGTGTTGTTATAAACAAAAATATAGTATATAATATCCTAAAAACCGTTGAGTTATGTCCTGTAATGTCGCGTCACACAACGTAGTGGGCGGAGTCGCCGGAAACGGAAAACATGCTTACATACCGAAAAGTGGTGCTATATTATGTGATAACTTGTCTCATCTCTTTCTCTCTCTCGGTTTACGACGTAAAAATCCGGAGAAAGTGAGATTTATCGTAAATTTGTGTAGGTTGGGTAAAACTATTTAGCTCTCTCTCCATATGTATTCTTGCTCTAAGGTTTAACCTTATACAGGAGCCGAACACAAAGAAGGAAAGATGAGTAAAAAGGAAAGTTCTTAAAAAAATTTGGCTAATTTGTTAATTGCAATTCCGCCTCTGAGTGGAGCCATATTGGCAATGACAGTACCTACAAGTATTGTCGGAAGGGGGCTATTTGGAACCCATTGACATGCTGTCCAGCCACCAGCCACCAGCCGCCGGGCATGGGGCTTATATTACAGCAGAATCAATAGGCAAATATTACCTTTTGAACACTGAAACCATGTGAAGAGGGTGTGGGGTTGTTTTGTGCAGGATGAAATTTAATAATCTGTTATATTTTTTTGGTATATGCGAATACCGCACAAGTGCTCCTGCTGACCGGAGCCAAAGGGGGCTATGACATCTCTGATTGGAGTATGTTGTAAGGCTAAATAAGTAGGTATGGGAAAGAGATAGAGAATAGATAGGATAAAACCGTTTCAAGCAACTTTTTGATGTCGAATGGTGGCTTTTCACCAGTGAAATATACTATGTATTATCATATTAAATATATTTTAATATGTGAATTTTATAATATTTTTTTCCAGAGTCTATAGGATCTTATTTAATCTTATAAGGAATAATGTCTAAAGAAAAAAAAGAAGTTATTTGCTCATTTCGGAGTAGTTTGCTCATTTGATGACCTGCATGGTCGAGTGGTAAGACGCTCCACTGCGAATCCAGAGGTCGCGGGTTCGAACCCGCCATTCGCAAACAAATTTCATTCAATTAATATATGTCATTTAATTGATATAAGATAATATAAAGTATATTTGTGGTACGTTCCAGCGTGGTAGATACTCTAAGTATCGCCCTGGTGAAAGACCACCATTCAAAATTGAAGCGTTGCTTGAAATGGCTTTAGCCGGGTTTGGTGACTAGATCTGAATAGCCAGGTACTTTACAACCTTCTACTTCGCCACCCCACCACCTTCAGCCTCACAACATACCCCAATTGGGGATGCCATAGTCCCGCTGGCTCTAGACGGTTGGGAGCAGTTGAGACTCTTGTGTGGTATTCACTAGCGTTATGACCGCTTTGAAAGAACTACTTCAAAGAACTACTACTTTTGGCAGTAGTTTCTACTTCATTCATTGTTTTCATTGAACAAATACTTCAATGGAATTTAGATTACAAAGAACTTCTGCAACTCGCAGCAGTACAGTTGTGAAGCGAACTTCAAAGCCTATGAAGAAGTACTTCATTACAAGTACTTCAAGTGAAGTTTGACTTCAAAGTACTTCGATCTAAAGGAACGTGATTGTGGCGAGGAACCAGTTCCAGTTCTTTTCACTTTCAAATCCCTACCGACTAGGACGTGCTTTTTCTAGAACAGAACAAATAACCGGATAAATTCAAATCTCTTTTATGCGAGTTCGACTTCAATCGAAGTGTTCCCTGCGAAGGGTTTATTTTAAAGAACTAGCAGTTCGTGAAGCATTCACAAAACATTGAAGTTTTTCCCAACGCTAGTATTCACTGTAAAAAAAAAGTAGACACTAGATCCCATTTACTAGATACTAGATTCAGAATCGAAACGTTGCTTGAAATGACTCTAGTCGTGTTTGGTGACCAGATCTGAATGGCCAGGTATTTCCCAACCTTCTCCTTCCTCATCTCCTTCCTCTCCCTACTGCCTTCAGCCTCATAACATACCCCTATCGGGGATACCATAGTATCACTGGCTCTAGAGAGTTGGAATCAGTCGGGACTCTAGTGCAGAATTAACTATAAAAAATAGATTTTAAATAAAAGTAACATAGTTTTAACACCACTTTATTGGATACATATATACACAAACCAACCGGTTTCGGCTCTACCTGAACCTTCATCAGGGCTGAACAAATATGTATTCGCATATTATTATGCAATACATATTTGTTCAGCCCTGAAGAAGGTTCAGGTAGAGCCGAAACCGGTTGGTTAATGTATATATGTATCCAATAAAGTGGTGTTAAAACTAAGTTACTTTTATTTAAAATTTAATTATGTCTTTTCACAAAGTGAGTGCTTCATGTCAAAGTTTTATAAAAAATAGTTTTTCTTAAAGTACTGGAGAATTTCGCATTTATATTGTAGTAGGAATGAGTTGAAGACGTCAGACATATGCCCAAATTCAAAATACGAAAATCAAATATATTATTAAAATATTTATACACAAGCCAATTTTACATGGATGTTATAACAGAAGTGATTCCAATTTACATGCACTGAATCATATTGCAATTTTCGTATGGTAATTCGGTTTGCAGGCCTGACCAGAGTGACCGGTGGCCAGTAATTTGGGCACCGGCCAATATAATATTCCCATCAAATAGGCGAAGATGGAAATCAATATGCGAACATGGCGAAATGGCGTGCTTTCCAACAATGAGGTAGAATCCACTTGGTAAACAGGTGAAAATTACCCCGTACCATAAAGCTATTTTAAATAGGATTATAGCTCAGAGCAAAAATATATACATGGCCTGTTCAAAATAAAAAGTGAATTTTGAATTTTCGCGGGCTGTGTACATTCGATTATCGATTTTTTTTGTTATGTTGGTACACATATATTTATCATATGTTAGCATTATCAGCCATTTTGGATTAGTGGTTTGTTTTTGACAACTGGAAAGGTTAGTCACGTTTTTGTGTGTTCTTCGATTTTTTACTCAAAAAAAAAATAGATCAAAGAATAAAATCCATGATTTGTTTTTCCACTCCAGGACGCTCATCATCATTAACATCTTTTCGGCCTTCTGTAAAGCGCTTGTACCACTTATAAACACTTTTTTGAGACAAAGTAGACTCGCCGAATGCCACAGTCAACATTTTAAGTGCGTTGGAGCACTTTATTCCATTTTCAACGCAAAATTTAATACATATTCTTTTGATCCATTTTTTCAAAAGTAAAAAATCGAAGAACACACAAAAACGTGACTAACCTTTCCAGTTGTCAAAAACAAACCACTAATCCAAAATGGCTGATAATGCCAACATATGTGTACCAACATAACAACAACAAAAAAATCGATAATAGAATGTGCTCAGCCCGCGAAAATTCAAAATTTCCCTTTTCTTTTGAACAGGCCGAGGCCTGAAAGAATATGTATTAAATTGTATGTATATATTTATTCATAGCACATGTCGAGATACTGTTTTGTTTATTTGTATAACCACGTTTTCACTGTATTATTATCAACAAAAATATAGGATATAACCTCAAAAATCAGAGTTATGTCGCAAAACAAAACATAGCGGGCGGAGTCGCGGGAGACGGAAAACATGCTTACATATCGAAAAGTGGTGCTATATTATGTGAGAACTTGTTTTGTCTCTTTCTCTCTCACGGTTTACGACGTTAAAACCTGGAGATGGTGATTTATCGTAAATTTGTATTGGTTGGGTAAAAATGTTTGGCTCTCTTTCTATATAGTACTCGTATGTTCTTGCTTTGAGGAGTAGCGTCCTTGAGGTGATTTTTCCACAAAAACGGCACTATAAAAGTTATCCATTTATTATTATTATACCAGAAACAGTCAGTTTTCAGTCCGCTTATCTAAAAAATGTTTTAAGAATTTATTATACTAACTCTACATAGGTTGCCAAGAGGAAAATATTTTTTCTCAGGGACTATGTCATCTTCAGGGATGCTGTGTGGAGTGTTTTTTCAAAGGAAGGATTAAACGTGGATCTTAAATAGTGCCATGTTGTAGAAGGGAGGAGAAATGTTCATAAAATTCTTTCTCTCGTCTATAATTTCCTAGAAAAACGTCAGTAAGACACAAAGTCAAGACAGTTTTACCATTTTTATTTGTGGTCTACAAAAGTCTTTTTTTTGTCTTATAGAAAATGGACTGTCTAAAAAGTAAACCATTTACACATTTTAAATTTTAACTCTAAATCAGATTTTTTTATCGTCCGATGCAAAAGCTCTCGGACGGTGAGCTCTGGCGTTTGCATTATTTTTGTACAGTTTATTCTGTTCAACTCTTTCATCTCGCAATATTGTTTCTATTGAATTAAGGCTCAGCACCCAAAATTCCGCTAAACGTCACTTTGTAGCATTCTAATGAAATCAATGATTTATTTATAAATTCTACATGGACAGCTAGGAAAATGTCTAAGGTTTCCAGTAAATGTCATAACACATTTAATTCATATAAACATAATAAAAGGTAAATTTGCAGCACGTTCTAGAGTGGTAGATACTCTAAGTATCGCCCTGGTAAAAGACCACCATTCAGAATCGAAACGTTGCTTGAAATGGCTTGAGCCGTGTTTGGTGACCAGATCTGAATAGCCAGGTACTTCCCAATATTCCTCTTCCCAATCTCCTTTCCCTCCTCACTACCTTCAGCCTCATAACATACCCTATTTGGGGATGCCATAGCCTCACTGGCTCTAGACGGTTGGGAGCAGTTGAGACTCTTGTGCGGTATTTATGCAAAAATTCTAGTATTTATTTCATGAATAATTAAAAATATTACTGTTGTATATACTGTAAACCTTAGACATTTGCTAAATTAACAGATAAACCATTTGTAGTATTGCTTGTATTAGAAAGTCAAAAAGTGTGTATGTTTGGGTGCTAGCTATGTAAATATAAAAAAAGAAGGTATTATGCCAAAATAAGCATATCCATAATGAATATTAAATTTAACACTTTTTTTAACTCATTGATGCACATTTCAACCGCTTCATTCATTAAAAAAAACACGTGATCTTTCGTTCTGCACCGACCCGCCCAAGGGAATCAAAATTGCATAAAATTGGATATTTTTTTACTTTTCCAATTAAATATGCAAATATTGGACATTTATTTGTTTTCATTGTATATTTTAGGCATGTATTTTGGAATCGCATATTTCTGCATATTTGTAATTTTCATATCTACGCATTTTTTAGAAGATTTGATCCGATATCTAATTATTATCATTCTCATGTAAATACAAATTTGGAATGAAATTATATATTAGTTTTTTTGTACATTCAAGTTTACAAGTAGCTAATTATTTCACTTTCTTTTTGACTTAATAATATTTTAACTTATATACTACTTATTATTTTGATTTACGTGCATTTAAAATATTTTTTACAGGCTATTTTGAATTTATTGAAAGGCATAATTTTGATGGCTTCCGGCAGCGAAATAAAATATAATATGAACTTCTGTTTCGTAGGGTGGCAATAGTTATGCAGTTTTGCTGTGATTACCCCGGCTTGGGAACTAGTTATTAGCCAACTGTTGCGTTTCAAACAACCTTCCAACACGAACTTTCTCTCCCTAGGCAGTACAAGTTGCATTTTGTAAACAGAATATATTATTACTACTTGTTGAAAGCGTGTTTTAAAGACTTAAGACATTTGTTTTTTTTCACGCCACATAACAAAGCTATTTCTAGACAGTCTAAAAAAGGATTATATTGAATTACAATATCATGCAAAAGCCCCCTGTAAGAATAAATAAAAATAATAATTTTATTCCAGTATTTGATTCACTTGGTCGTGCCATATCTTTTTTGGGCGTCCCCGACTTCTTCTCGCATTCATTTTCGCGTCATATATTCTTTTCACACTCCTTTTTTCGTTAATTTGCTCTACATGTTCAAACCATTTAAGCGTCCCCTTATTGATCCCATTCATTACGCTTACATCAGCCTTGCATTCATTCTGGATATCCACATTATTATCACGGTAGAGTATTAAACTCGGCTATAAAGAACTACGAAAATGAACTCTTTACATGTGCAATAAATAAATACAAATAAAATAAAGAAATTAAAAAATAACTTTGTAAAAGATCACGGATATTATTTTAATTTCTATGACCAACCGGTTTCGCTTAGCCTAAGCATCATCAGGGAACAAAAATAAAATTAAAATTATAAACTTGGTCTTGTACAAAGTGTTTTTTTCATTTCTTTAAATATGTCAAACCACCAAGTGATTGCTTTCTAAGAAAATATAAAAAATAAAGTAAATTGACTGTTTTCTGCCGATAATCGACAAACACTAAGACAGTTTAGAGGTCTCGCAGTAAGCAGAAAGGTTTATTTCGATAAAATCTTATTTTCCCACCGCTGGCAAACAGATTTTCCGCTCCGGAAGCTTATTTTATTGCATCAGGGCGTTAGAGATTAACTTCTGCGCCACGGAACAGGAGAGGCTAAGAAAATCGCATTAATTCCAAAGCGGCGTTTAATAAAATATCAGAGTGTTCCTCGGGTTTTTCCACTTTATCGAACACTTTGGCACCTATTCGTGAAAAGCATTTACTTTGTGGCTTGCCACATTTATAAATAAAACAGATACACTTTGTTTAAAACCACTTTAATTTTCAATATTTTGTCGACCGGTTTCGGATTAAAATTTAATATTTTCTTGAAGATGGAAGGGTGATTCCGAAACCAATTAACTTTACATGTAAATGTCTGTACTTAGGTAAATCTATTTCATACTGTCTTGTCCCAAAGAAGATTTGATCCAACCAAAAACTAATAGACATACATAGCCTGTTCAAAAGAAAAAGTGAATTTTGAATTTTCGCGGGCTGTGTACATTCGATTATCGATTTTTTTTTATTTTGTTATGTTGGTACACATATGTTTATCATATTTTAGCATTATCAGCCGTTTTGGATTAGTGGTTTGTTTTTGACAACTGGAAAGGTTAGTCACGTTTTTGTGTGTTCTTCGATTTTTTACTTTTGAAAAAACAATCGATAATCGAATGTACACAGCCCGCGAAAATTCACCTTTTCTTTTGAACTGGCCTCGCATATGTTTATAAATAAAATAGATTGAATCTAAATATATTCTTATAAAAAAATAATTGATTTATGTTTCGTTTAATGTTTCCGTTCAGTTTTCAATAGAGCAGTTAACAGTTATCCCTTTAGGGCTAATATTGCAATGTTGTCAGCAAGTAATAACGAGCAGTCTGAAACATCGCAAACTTAACCGATTCATCTTTAATTATATCTTAATAGAACTTGTGAACGAGGGACTTGTGACTAAACAATATTCGTATTTCCAGTAGTATCGAACGTAGTTTTGTTTTATTTTCTGCGAAACTATTTCTGTTTGCGAGAGTGAAATAATATAGAAAGTTCTCAAGGCGTTGGTTTAAAAATAAAGTTTAAACAAGCTTCCCAATGACGTCTTTCACATTTTTGTATAAAGAAAACCTTACGAATTTTTTTTTGTATTTATTAAAATGTTTTTTTTTTACCATAGTTAAAAAATCTATTTATATAGGGGTACAAAGTGCTAAGGTTACATTGTACATGGTTTTATATATTTAAAATATCTAGAAATGTTGCCTAATTAGTGTGAATTAAATGCAAATATACATTATAAGCTTATTTATTAAGGGTCAGCACCCAAAAATAGACACTTTTTGGCTTTCTAGTACAAGCAATACTACAAATGATTCATCTGTTAATTATATACGGGTAGTTAGAAAAATGTCTGAGGTTTCTAGTGAATTCAATTACTAAACCGTAATCTTTTTAACTATTTATGAAAAGCATGCTAGAATTCCATGCCTTCTATGGTTTCAAAACTGCACTTTTTACTATCATTTTAGTATTTTTTCGTAGAATTTAAAGGATTATAGTTGTAAAATTGTATTTACTGGAAACCTCAGACATTTTTCTAACTACCCATAGAAAAAAATCAGATACATCATTTGAAGGATTGCTTGTATTAGAATGCTAGAAAGTAACGTTTAGTGTTACTCGCAATCCGAGGTTCCACTGTTAATTATTTTGTGCCTGGATTTTTTATTCAAAAAATTAAGTTACACATCGGAATAATACTGGTTGAAAAAAAATTGTCCGCCAAAAAAGTTAAAATACGACACAAATTTGGGATTTATTTTTACAAAAATACCTAATAATAATACGATTAGTTGCGGTTTTTATGCGTGTTACTAACATCTTTTTTAATTTTCTGCTAGGTATAATATTAAGACAAACATTCCCGAGATAAGAATAAGGTAACAATTTTGAATTCTTCCTACTACTATCACTATAAGCAGAAACTGTTGCTCGTAGGTATGTGCAATGGTAGAGGATTTACATGGCTAGCATAGAATTTAACCTGCGATACTTCATTGTCAAAATCGACGCTTTGAACACTCGGGCATCAACTAATACTAACGAGAAGAAAACCCCCCTACATAAATATAGACACGTACTAACCACTAACCAAAACAGTCCATAAATAGACTCTTCGCCAATCAGACGTGTTGTCATTTTGTACTCCTCAAGATGCTGAGTGGGCAGCCGGTCGGCTACCGCTGACTCGGCATATTCCACAAACCAATGAAACATAAATAATATATTCCGAAAGCTTTATAAGTGTACAATAGTATTCATAAATGCATGATACATTTAAAAAAACGAAAATTGAGCTATAAGTTTTCAGGAAATAATACAAAAATAAATATGTAAATCCGTTTTCTGCACGAATTGAAGACTTAACAGTTTTACTAGCTACTTGTTAACACCCCCTTTACAAACTCCCCGCCTTGTGAAATACAACCTCCACGCAAAATAAACTCTCTGATTCTATCACCCCAAGCGAGCCCGACCTACCCCATGCAGCCGTAGCTTGCGGAAACCTACCCTTATATTGAATTCTGTAGGCACTTCGGTTGGCGGTTGCCATGGGATCACCGGTACTTTATTAGGGCTGTCTCGAAAACGTATAAACTTATATTTCAACGTAAAATCTTAATAACCTATGCTTCTTTTTTTTTTCAATGGAATGTTTGATTTAGATATTGATAGCGATACCAATAACCGGGTATGTACTTTTTAGGTTATTTTTCTTATTTGAAAGTGTTATTTTTTTAGTGCATTAAAACAAAACATATGAGTTTGTTTTGTTGTGATCAATTATTTTTTTCGGTAAAACTCAGTTTGGAAATAAAGAGGTTAAAGAAATATTTGTTGGTAATGGTTGAAATGCTTAACTAAATGCGACACAAATATTGGAATGAATAATGAATTCCATTTCCTTGGAAACATTAATATAATATGCATCCTTTTGGTTTTGACCCTGTCTTGAGACGAGCTGCCCATTTGAAGCAGTGAAAATTCTTAATCTAAGAACTGTTTGTTGGATTTTAAAATGATAATTTGATAGGTTCTTACCTTTATGTTTTTCTTCAAGTTTCTACCTTATTCAACCATTTCACAATATTGAATTCCATATGGAACAACATGGTGTTTGAAACAAGTGACAATCTAAACAGAAGAGTTTAATGTGAAAAACGTGTTTCGTGTTGTTCGTTGGTCTCTCGCTTGTTCGTCCGTTTGTTGTTGTTCTCTAAGTAGTATAAAATTAAGTGTGGTGTTTTGTTTTGATTCGTTTCGTTAATAATATAACTGTGTAAGAAGAATCATGAACTTCCTTTTCAACTACGTCGGTGAGTGAATGGTTTCCCATTTTTTTTTCATTCCAATAATCTATCCACATCCATAGTTTATTTTTACTTTATTCATTAGTATAGTTTATCATTTGAATACTGGAATTAATTAAGGCTCTAAGTGCCAAAAAATTAACAACTTATTTTTTTTACAGAATCGTATTTTATGATGTAAATAAAATACGATTCTTTAAAAAAAAACAGTTTTTATTTTTTTGGTACTTAGAGCCTTAATTAATTCCAGTATTCATTTACTGTCCATTATTTTCCAAATTCATCTGAAGCTGAAAACACATTCGGTGTTTTATTGCAGCTTCGGATCCAACACTGCTGTTATGATTTTTTTACTGTGTGGAATTTCTATGTCAGTGCAATTATTTTTATATCGGCTTATGGAGCTTTGGAATACCCAATCAAACATTTTTTATGTGCAAAAAAACAGATGCCGGTAGTTAAGTATTAAAAAATAATAAAACAGCCGATTTTCTAGTTATTTGCTTAAAAAACTGCGTCTAAATCAATAAATGATAGTTTGCAAAATAAAACAACATCTCACTTTTTCAAATTTGTCAAAAAATATGTCATCACCATTGACTTTTAGTTTTCGTATTAACCTATTCCTGAAAAACTTTTCTGCCATCTAAAACTGTATGAAATAATCGATAACCTGATCAAATCAACCTCTAGCCCAGGCTATTTTAAGGAACAGCCCTCCCTCGCCCGGGTAGCCTGAACTGTTGGCAAATAGGGACAGCCCCTGGGATGAGTTGAGGGAGGTTCGATGTAGAAGGGTCTATTGCCACCAATACTTGCAGCCTGATTCTCAAACTGAATCTATCTTTTAAAAAATGCATCTTATAATCTTTGTAAAGCTGTATGATTAACACTCCCATTCCGAGAGGGAAGGGGTGGGCTCTAATGTCACCCTGAACGAGAATTCTATACTAGATAATAATTACTGAAATATTATGAACATACTTCTCTCTAAGTATTACCAAAAACAAAATAAATAAGATAATGTCATTAAAACGCTTTTACCTTTATATGACAGAAAGGGTACCCGGGTACTCTTTTCGGTTTTCAACACAGATTTTTCAATGTTTTACCGGCTGAAATTTCCTGATTTTTCCACAATAGTGAAAATGAACAACTAAACATAACCGTTGGATATGTGGAGGGTGGTATGTGAGCGGAAAACGTTTAAGCAAATAGCGACACCCTGTTAACAATAATAATATTTTATTCTAGAAGTTATGCTGGAGTAGTGCAATAAATTTCATAATTGTCAATTATATAAAAATATAACTAAATAACGTTACTTAAATAAATAAAAAATTGTAATATATGCAAAATATCATAGAAAAACATAAATTCATAAAAATAAAACAAAATCTTAAATGAAAGATATTAGATAGTTGCGTGCATATAGAGGGCCATCAAGAGGAACTCCATCCAGGCAGCCATAATTTAAGTATTCTTGGATTAGCGTAATCTGCGCGATAAGCTTTCCATGCGATGGCGGAGGAGTGCCGCATTTAAGATTGATATATTAAGCCAATATCTTACTCCAATGAGCTTCGTTACTAGAATTTAAGCTCTGACGGGATTCCATGATGAGGACATGTTCAACTTCCCTCTTCCTCATCTCCAATCCTCCCCACTTTCTTCAGCCTCACATCATTTCCACAATTAGGGTTGCCATAACTCCACAGTCTCCGAGCAGTTGAAACTTTTGCACGTCGCATTTATACATGCCTGATTTATTTTTTTTGGCTTTGAAAGAAATATATGGTAAGAAATATATATATATATATATATATCGTATTTATATTTTTTAAAGAAAGACAAACATTCCCGGGTTACGAACAACCTGACAATATTTCAAAAACTCCTACTGCCATCATGAGAAGCGGAAAACGTTGCTTGTGCAATGATGGAGGACTTAGCCAGCTGAGGAATGGAACGCACGACGCCCGGGTGGGAATCCGACGCGTTTGTCCACTCAGCTACCGACCGGTCAGAAAATTAAAATTATTATACCTTATATGTATATATATATATATATATATATATATATATATATATATATACATATATTATATATATATATATATATATATATATATATATATATATATATATATATATATACATATTATATATATATATATATATATATATATATATATATACATATTAGGTAGTGTCGGACGCTGCTGCAGTTGTTTTTGTGAAACAAATTTCACATCCGTACTTGAACCACGCTCGTCAGATGCCGCCTGAGTTGTCAGAGCGCGCTTACGTTGCTTTTATTCGAGGCAGTAGTGCGCGTTGGTTCCGGGTCCGGCACTAGCGTTTTTAGTGTCATATCTCTTTTAAAAATTGTGTTCTACACATGTGTGCTTAATTTTTGTAATTTTTTCGTACTTTCCCTCATATATCGCGACATTTTTAAAGATTTTTCTAATTCACAGCCTCGTATCGTTTTTAATGTTAATATTTTTGAAATCCACACTTAAAACTCAAAATTAGATCTAACATATACATTCTCCGTTAAAACAACACTTAGGTTATTCAGATCGAAGACTCAACCTCTGAGATATGATCCCGTTTATGGATACGTTTCGAATCGGGAAAGTCGAAAATCGTGTGTTCACTTAGCGCGGGAGCAGTCCGGGACGTCCGGCCGCCACGAATGTTGGAACGGTACTGTGCCATTATTTTTTTTCATACGAGACTACTACACCAGGTGGCGCTGTGTTTATTTTCAACCGAATTATTGAAGTTTGAAATTACTTTGACAGAAATTGTCACTCATTTGAACACAATTGCCTCCCCACACCGGCATCGATTTTGAAGACGTTTTACGTCAAAAAAACTGCTCAATAAGTATTTGGGCCATTACGTCTTCTGCTTACAAAATGTTATCAAAGATTCTAGGTAAATTCTAGACGGTTTCGTTAGTGGTGGATTGATAATCAATTTACAATAAATAAAAATATTAAAGTTGTCGTAAAAATATATTAATAATTTTTTAAATCGTCAAAGTTTTCTGTTTCAACATCAACTTTCAATATATCCACTCCATATTGTAATTAAGTGTTACCCGTGGAAAATCGGACTTGCCAAAAAAATATTAGGAAGTTGCTTTAATCCACACATCTCAAATATATAATAATATCTACTAATAAACTCTATAGGCAGATATTTTATTAGGTTGGTAAGGATTTGAAAAGATTCTTTTATAATTTGATAATTTCAATCCACATTAATTTCAAATTTGACAAGTTCACACTCGTAAGGTCGTACGTACTCGCTGAGGAAATTGTTTATAGTTAATAATTATTATCTGAATTCCGTGTAAAGCCAGGCATGAACTGCTATTAAATTAAATTATATTCTACTTACAACTTAATAATAAGTAATTTAAATAATATCAAAAAATCGGAAGAAATTAAAAATAATATTCATAATTTTCAACGGAAATATGATATCGATTGAAATGCCACTTTTTATTGAGGTGTCAATGGCCGAATTGGTTAAAGCGTTACTTCCGGGTAGAGTAGAAGATCCGAGTACGAGTCTCGGTTGTGACCATTGACTTTTTATCTTCTGGATTTTTCTGTTTCATATTTAGATAATTGATAATTGATATTATTTAAATATTTAAAAAAACATCAGCATTGAATTATTTCCAATTTCAATATAATAATTAACTTTATTTGACAAAGGCCGATTTAAAATACGACTTCATTCGGGGTCGGAGTTTCAACAGAGGGATGACAGACTCGCGCTACGCACGCGCTCACAATAGAGCCTGAAAAAAAAACTCATTTCAAAATACGTTTATTACATTCCGAAAATTTCTCTCATTGCATTCAATGAATATTTTCCGTCGAAAATGTTTTATTAAAATTTACAGGAAATATTGTCAATGGTTCATGAAAGTAAATAATTTTCTATAAATGCATACGTACAACAAATAAGTTTCCGCTGGTTATTACATATTGTTTGGTGCAGAATATTAGCAATTTTTTTTCTCATTGTTTTGTAATTTTATTTTATATTTTGTTTTCCCTCTATATGCATATTTAACCGCACACTTGGTGTTTTTTGTTTAGTTTAATTTTATACCCTGATGATGCTTAGGCTAAGCGAAACTGGTAGGTCATAAAAAAATAAATAATATTCGTAATCTAACCTTATACAAAGATATTATTTCATTTTTTTTTATATGTCAAACCACAAAGTACTTTTTACAAAAACATATGTTTTTATTTGTTTTTTTTTTTGTAAATACCGCACAAAATTATAAAATGAATGGTGTATGGAGGTTTTTTTTTGAGGAAAGAAAAGAGTTTGGCTGGGTCTTGAAGAGACCCATGTTGTAGGAGGTAGGAACACAGAGACCGGCAAATCATTTTACAGACACAAGAACGAGTCGTAGAAGCGACCCGTTCTCATGTATCGAATGTCAACCATGTACAAATGTAGGGCGCGCGTTTGGCGAGATTCCCGGCTATTCAACTGTGAGGAAGGGATCGGTAGAAGAAGGTATTCCTACCTGACGTCTGTGCTCCAGATATTATAGTCCGTTTGTTAAGATAGGAAAATCTATCAAACAGGCCGCCCGTTCCTGCAGAGTCTAGGGCTTTTAGAGTGTTTTGGGGCTCCAGACCAGAGGTGGCTGCCAAATTCAGCAGTGGTCTAACTCTCGCGTCAGTGTTCAACGTTTTACGCCATTTATATATATTTTTTTATGTGAAGAATGTAATCGCCATTGCGGCAGCAGTGAGCGAAAGCCCCCGAATCTGATAGAAAAAACAAAATTTGAATCTCAATAACTTTTTCAGACGCCGCGAGGTAAGCGCGGAAGCCGTTCCCGATTAGCAAGTAATACTTGCACACTGATGGAGAGGTACGGATACATTATTTTTCTCACAATTGATTTCAAACACTTTACTTTGCCCTTTTGACTTCTGAATTAATTATTCGCTAGTTGGGAATGGCCCACGTGCGTGGTGCGGACTGTCGGGACGAAGCTATTTCCTCTTGAATGATTCCCCAATGAATTTACTTAGGTTTTATGCTTAGAGTAACAATGTATGGAGAGAGAGAGCTAATTCTATTTACCCAACCTATACAAACTTGCGATAAATGACTTTCTCCGGGTTTTTACGTCGTACACCATGAGAGAGAAAGAGACAAAAAAATAACACACCGCTTTTATATACTGTAAGGATAATCTTGGTCTCCCGCGTCTCGGAGACTCCGCCCACATGTTTTGATTTTCGACTAAACTGGACAAAACTAAACGGTATTTTAGGTTATATGCTATTTTTATGTTGATAACAATACTGTGAAAAAATTGTTACACAATTAAACAAAAACATCATGTTGACATGTGCTATGAATGGATGTATAAATACCCTAGCCCTAGTCTTATCCACGCCTAGGTCTGCCGAGTCCGGCAAAAATCATCAAAAACTGACTACACTGCCTTGGATAGGTACCACTCTATGTACTCTAAGGTTTGCAGATTTTTCTGTTTATTTTTTGCCATAATTCTCATTTCACTTAAAAGATCGGAGCGTTTTAATACGCGCATGCAAATAAACCGGAACTGGGGCTCACTGCATTCATTATCACAGTGAGATGCAAACGGTGGGGATGTAGATCTTGGTGAAATCCGCTTTACGTGATTCTGTGGGATAAAACGTTATTTACTGAGCAACTGTTATTGTACCAGTGCAGTCGAAAAAGTACTCACACAGATGCGTTGCTTGCATACGGCGTATTTAAAATTGACTTGTGAAAAGAAAATTCCAGTGAAATTTAAAAATAGTCAATTTCAAATATAATATAAAAGAACACACTCCAAAGCTTTTCGAATATCTGGAAAAGGTATTCGAATAAAGGCCTATTTAAAAGAAAAGGCGAATTGTGTACATTCGACTATCGATTTTTTTTGTTATGTTTTAACACATATGTTTATCATATGTTAGCATTATCAGCCATTTTGGATTAGTGGTTTGTTTTTGACAACTGGAAAGGTTAGTCACGTTTTTGTGTGTTCTTCGATTTTTTACTTTTGATAAAAATTGATCAAAGAATATGTATTAAATTTTGCGTTTAAAAATGGAATAAAGTGCTCCAACGCCCTTAAAATGTTGACTGTGGCATTTGGCGAGTCTACTTTGTCTCAAAAAAGTGTTTATAAGCGGTACAAGCGCTTTACAGAAGGCCGAGAAGATGTTAATGACGATGAGCGTCCTGGAGTTGCAACCACGTCAATAAACGAAGAAAACATCGAAACAGACGTTTTAGGCATGAAACGTGTGGCAGCAAAGTTTGCTCCGAAATTGCTAAATTTTGAGTAAAAGCAACGTCGCATTAGTATCGCTCAGGAGTTGTTGAACGACGTCAACGACGATCCAGATTTGCTCAAAAGGGTCATAACTGGTGATGAAACGTGGGTATATGGTTACGACGTCGAAACCAAGGCCCAATCATCCCAATGGAAGCGGCCAAAAGAGCCAAGACCGAAAAAAGCACGCCAAGTTCGATCAAATGTGAAGGTTTTGCTCACTTTTTTCTTCGATTACAATGGCGTGCATCATGAGCCGACAGGTAGTACGGTTAATAAGGAATTCTACAAGGAAGTTATGCAACGTTTGCGTGAAGCAATACGACTCAAACGATCGGAATTGTGGAAAAACAAATCATGGATTTTGCATCACGATAATGCACCAGCTCACACATCAATGCTTGTTCGTGATTATTTGGCCAAAAACAACACCGTAATCATGCCTCAACCACCGTATTCACCAGATTTGGCTCCCTGCGACTTTTTTCTATTCCCGAAACTGAAGAGACCAATGAAAGGAAAGCGTTTTGCCACAATTGATGAGATAAAGTCAGAATCGAAAAACGAGCTGATGGCCATACCGAAAAGCGTATTCCAGAAGTGCTTCGAGGATCGGAAGAAGCGTTGGCATAAGTGCATTATATCTGAGGGGAATTTCTTTGAAGGGGAGAAAATGGATATTGATGAATAAATAAATACTTTTCGAAAAAAATCGAAATTCACCTTTTGTTTTGAACAAACGTATATAAATATACGTTTGTTACAATATATATATTGTAAGAAACATTATATTTATTATATTCACTACAATATATATATATAATAATAATAATAACAGTGAACTTATATAGCGCAGTTTTGTGATATTTCACCTCAAGTGCGCTTCATGCTAAATTAATTATGCTAATAAGATTAACTAACAAGGAGAAAATAATACATAATATGTATACAAATTAAAACTATCTAAAATAATGATCATTATCATAAATCACGAGAGAAAAGGTTCAGATATGGGTATAACATGTATGTGTATGTGTACATCAACAGATTAAAAAACAATTTACTAGGAGCTAAGGGTATAAAAATTCAGATGAAACAAATTAATTCATATAAACACATTTGTCGAATCAAAGAAAAGGAAATATGATTGAGGACAGTTAATATGTGGGCACTTAAAACATTAATATTCAAGTATTGTAAGTAAACGATTCTAAAAATGCAAACAGTGTAAATATAGCAAGTAACAAAAGAAAATAAATATTTTATGACAATGAGTATATGGTTTTCAGTAGATAGTGAGGACATTGAGTTATAATGATACAAGAAAGGAGAAAACCGAAACAAAGCAAATTAGGGATGTTTTCAAAGAAATTAAATTTTAATAAGTTACGTTTTGTATGTGGGATTTTTAAACAATTTGGTTTTTAGGACTCGTTTGAACTCTGCTAGGTTCTGTATGTTGGCAAGTTTTGTGGGAAGCTTATTCCAGATAACTGGACCAGATACACCAAAAGCGCGATCATAGTAAACAGGTTTATTTGATCGAGATGGTTCAATTAAGTAAGTTGTCTACTATTTAAGGCTTGTCGGACACACAGTTCCGATATATAGGCTGGTGCCATTCCCTGCAGTGCTTTAAAAATCGTAAGGCAAATCTTAAACTCTATTCTTTCAGGACATCGAAGCCAATGAAGGCGATTCAGAAGTGGAGTAATGTGACAATATTTGGACTCACTATATATCATTCTCGCCGCTGCATTGAAGACATATATATATAATGCCGCTGCATTGAAGATATATATATATATATATATTGTAGTTAATACCGTACAAGAGTCTCAACTGCTCCCAACCTCTAGAGCCAGTAGGACTACGGCATCCTTGGGGTATGTTGTGAGGCTGAAGTTACTGGGGAAGGGAAAAAAGGAAAGTTGGAAAGTACCTGGCTATTGAGATCTGGTCACCAAACACGACTAAAGCCATTTCAAGCAACGTTTCGATTGTGATCGTGAATGGTGGTTTTTCACCGGGACGATACTTAGAGTATCTATCTCATTCTCGCTAATAGTAATAAGTAGGCATGAGCAAGACAAAACGCTGTTTCTCAGTGACCTTTGGCAATGACACCACTGTCAGAAGTGTATACATATGCAGCAATGATCCTAAGTTGGTGTTTTTTGGGTTAATTATAAAAAAATCTTGATTCCAAAATCATGACCAAACCTAACCTAACCTAGAAAATATAGAACTTAATGCATATTAAAAGATTAGAGCAGCATATGAATCTTGATATAGGACTTTTCAACAGAGAAGAATGAAAGAACGAAGAAGAAAGAACGAAAACGGGTTAAGGACACTTACGAAAGAGTCTAAAATCAGGGCTGACACGTAGCATCTTAGTAAATATGATGACATAAGAGCTGAGGACTTAAAGTTTGCCAGTTTTAAACGTAAATAAAGGCACGTAAAGGGACAAACACTATATTATTAGTGAAAGGAGATAACATACACATGGAACCCACCGCACACCCGCGCCCTTAACATGGACATGAAGCTATGGCCACAGGCGCGCACAACAACGTGAAATATCAAGAAAGATGTAATGTTAATTGCACTAATAAGTAATTACTAATATCATATTTTGGAGCGCAACATCCCAGCCTAAGCACATTCAAATATATAGGCAAAGGGGCTTAAGCGACACTTCGCTCAAAAATAATTTGATCAGTTTTTTTTTATCTGCATCGAATTTTCTGTTTGATTCTGAAGTTTTTTGAAACCTTTCAGCCGTCTAAAATGTATTCACCATTTGGGAGAAGGCGGGAGAGCCAGTGAGACTATGGCATCCCCAAGTGGGGTATATTGTGAGGCCGAAGGTAGTGGGGTAGGGAGAGAGATTGGGAAGAGGAAGGTTGGGAAATGTAAGCAAACTTGTAATGTAATCAATGAGTTAACTTTTTTTTCAAAATCCAATTAGGTACTTTAGAACTTTATTTTAATTTTATTGTAAAAAAAAAAAAAAATCAACTCTTCTGCCTTTCCGGCGACGATATTTTCAATAAAGGTTTTTTTTAAATTTTTTTATTTGATTTTTTGTTTCATACATTTTTGAAAAAAAAGAAGAGATTTCAAAAGTAAGCTTTTTTATAAACATTTAGTAAAAAGAAGAAAAAAAAAATGTTATAAAGGAAAAAGAAAAGAAAATACAAAATAATGTACATATATATAAACATGTATATATATATATGTATAATGTAGCATAATAAAAAAATCCCACATAGGCAAAGCCAGTGCGTGGGTATATGTGACTTGTGATCAGTCAAATAGCAGTGAAAAACCACCTCCCAGAATACTCCCACATTCAATCACATTTGAAAATCTAAGGTAGACACTCACCAAGAGCTTTGTGACAAAAATGGCCATCATAAAAAGTACCACGAAAAAACTACTAAATTGAAAAACTAATGGGTAAATCAGGGAGAAGATAGCATGGCTAAAATATGGTCGTTTGAAATCTAATATCATCAGATTTCCTCTTACCTTGGAAATAATAATATTATTCTTTCGTCGTATGATACTTGATAAAGAGTTTTGATTGAATACATAAAAAGGAGCAATACAAAGTTCCTTGGCTGAACAACCAATTTCCTGGCGCGTTGTGGCGTTGTGTTATGCAGGCGAAGAGAGAGAGCTTTACTAATCTGTACTACATTGGTAATTCTGATAAACAAAAGAATCAACCATGTGTTACAGAATAGCAAATCTCAATTGAAATCGGCCATTCGTACTCTTCAGCTAGGTTGGAAATTATTATAATTTGTTTCAGTTCATCGGTTAACATTTAAAAATTTCTTCCCGAGTAAAATAAAACTCCAAGAGTTACGTACGAAGGTGCGGTATAGTTTTTTGGCATCCATTAAAAAAATCTTCACATAGTAACCATGGCAATTTTCTTTAAAGCTTTCGGAATACGGTGATTATATTTTTTTATATGATACCCCACTTGAGCTACAGAAATACAAACATAATATTTTAATTCAAACATTGGGGAGTTTTTTTAGATTATTGCTAATGTAATCACATCACAGTAGTTAAAACTTCTGCAAAACCAAAGAAGATTTTCAGAACTTTCATGTTCACACATCATTCAATAAGCTCGTAGGATGACTGATAAAACAACAACCTTCGGGTTAAATTTGATTTTATGCATCAACATAGTCTCCTTTCAGAGTGATACATTTATTTCAACGCTTTTCTAGCTTTTCGATGCCTTTTTTTGTAGATCAATTTATCGTTGGCCTCAAAGTAGGTCTCAGTTTCGGCAATCACTTTTTCATTGGAGCAAAATCTCTTTCCTTGAAGCATTCTTTATAGGTTTGCACAAAGTTACTAGTCGCTGGGATCCAGATCCGGAGAATATGATGGGTGGAGAAGCGATTCAATGAGCAATTTGTGCAATTTTTCCATTCTTGCGATCGACTTGTGACGCTCTGAATCGTCGACGCGTTGTTGTTTTTGATTGACTGTGAACAAACGCGGTACCCACTTTGAACAGAGCTTTCTTATGGTCAAATTTTGATGCAAAATGGTGAATACACTCTCTTCTGATATCTTCAAGGTGTCAACTATCTCACGCAACTTTAATTTACGATCGGCCAAACTATTTTGCGGACTTTTTTTATGTTTTCTGAAACAGCTGCCGAATTTGGGCGACCAGAGCGTTCAGCTTCATCGGTGTTTGTACGGCCGTGTTTAAAATCAGCAAACCACTTCTCTGCTATTTGTCTCGATGGAACAGAGTCTGAATAACACTTTTCAAGTGATTGCTTTGCTTAAACGATATTTTTTCTCGTTAGCAATGCTTTATCAACACACGAAATTCAGATTTTTTCATTGTGTGGAAAATTACAAAAGTATCGTCACTAAAAGCACTGTAACTTGTAAACTAAACATCGTGTTATAAAATTTTGATATGTATTATTTGAAGATTGGTACTTCTTAAAAAGCATGGATTCGTTAATAGGGGCGCAAACCATATGTCATCCTACAAACTTATTTAGTAATGGATTAAAACAACACTGATTTCTTTCGTGTTATTAATACGTGTTTTTTTTATAACACTGATGTTGCGAACATTTGAAAAGTCAATCAGATGGAATCTTTGTTTAAAGGCAACCCGGACAATTAATTTAAATTCCATGGTTTCCTGAAAACAAGGTTCCCACATAGATAGACACGTTGACTGCATACACACCTGCAATAAAACAAGTTGTGCAAACAGAGTAAGGCTTATTAACGTCATATTAATCAGTACTGAGACGTACACTTCAATACTGATACAAACACTTCAGTACTGAAACTTACAATTAAGTACTAAGTACTGAGATATGCAATTCAGTAGTAAGGCATTATATTCAGTACTGAGAAATACACTTATTAATTTCACACCACACTGTCGGCCTAATATACACTGAAAACTTGGAATGTTTGGAGGTATAGAAATTGAATGGATTCAACAGATATTACAGATATATTATACTACGTCGAAACACACGTATTCACAAACCAGCAAAAAAATGAGCTCATTTGTAGAGAGGCAAATATCAAATTTATGCAATTCGAAGGGTAAATTCACATCTCACCGTCAGCCTTTTGAATAGGTTCCAGAGCCTCAGAAAGTTTCGAGGCAGCTAAGGCATTAAATAGGGCGGATATTTTGGTCACGGAGCTTTGAGGTGGACCGCAAATAGCAGGCTGAATAAATAAACACCCCTCAACGTCCGAAAGCGGCTTCCGGCCTCTGAAATATTTGTGAGCTTGTATTGTTGAATAGGTGCAAATCAATGCTAACTAGCTTTGCTACCCGGCTTCGCCAGAGTTTTAATATTATTTGTATGATTTTGTTGTCTTGGATTTGGAACAAGTAATATATAATACGTCTAGACTTTTTCACAAAATACATGATACTATTAAAAAATCGTGTAAACATCGTGAGTAATTCAGTATTTTTTCTTTTTAAAACGAAAGCTTATGTATAATTTTATTAACAATTGTTTGATCCGTCGAAACAAAAATGATTTTTTTTTTCTTTAACAAAGTGAGAAGGAGTTTACAATTTATATAATTGTGTGTTACACATCTTTATATCAACGCTGGAAAAACAAAAGAGCTTAAACGACACTTTGGTAAAAAAATACATAGTTAAATTTGCAGTTTTGATCAGTTTTTTTTCTGCATCGAATGCTCTGACTCGTTTGATTTTATTTTTTTATATTTTTTTATTTGATTTTTTGTCACATACATTTTTTTTTTTAAATTAGAAAAGAAAAAGATTACAAAAGTAAAAACATTAATTAAAAAGAAAGAAACATATTATAAACAATAAAGAAAAGAAAATAAGGAAGAACAATGTAGATATAACAAAAAATCCCACATAGGCAAAAGCCAGTGCGTGGGTATACTAATATAAATCAATAGTAGGTTCTCTATAGCAATAATATAAATAGATAAACAGTATATAATTACAATTAATAAAGAGTTACATTTCAAATTAAGCAAAACATTTTAATTTTTTTTTTAAGATTCTGAAGACTTTTGTCGCCCTTCAGCTATCAAAAATATATTTGGTAAACTTCCCAAAATGGAGCTTTTCCGGCGTCGATACGTTTTATGTGTTTTTCTTATTGAACAATTTGAAAAACATAAAGCCAGATAATATAAATGTAATTTACGGAGTGAAAAATATTTCCACTATTCCGTTTGTGAGAAATCAGCGTTAATAATTGAATCTGTTTTTATTTTTACGTTAACTCTACACAGGAGATCCTGACGGAAATAATTTCTTTCAGGGCCTAGATCATCTTTGGAGATGCTGTGTGAGGGGTTTTTTTGAGGAAAAGGAGACGTAAACGAAGACGTGTCCTCCACAACACAACTCTTAGCGTGGAGGACAATGTACATTATTTTGTAATTTAAAAAAGTAAATAAAAAACCTGGGTTTTGAAGAGTCTCATGTTGTAGGAGAGAGAAAACACTGAGTTGGTTACTTAAAAGACTTAGTGTCGATTCACACCAACGTCCGGATCCGCTCAGTGACGATATTGTTCCGCATGAGAGCTTATTGATATGGTATGAATATCGAGCAAGGAGTATGTGCCAAGACAAAGTTGTGTGGCAGTATATCCTTCTGCCCATCCTTGTGATATTTAACTACTTAGTTAGTTAAATAATTATTTTGATGTGTAAAAATACTTTCATCGCAGATTTTTTTTTATTAAAAACCATTTTTTTATCACTAAAAAATATGTTTATAAATTATTAATTATTAAAAATATTATTTAGTGATAAAAAAATGGTTTTAAAAAAAAATCAGCGATGTAAGTATTTTTACACTTCAAAATAATTATTTAACTAACTAAGTAGTTGAATATCACAAGGGTGGGCAAAAGGATATACTGCCACACAATTTTGTCTTGGCACATACTCCTTGATTGATATTCATACCATATCAAAAAGCTCTCGTGCGGAACAATATCGTCACTGAGCGGATCCGGATGTTGGTGTGAATCGACACTTAAGCTTTGTTTAGTAATCAGATCTGAATAGCAAGGTTGCTCTTACTCGTTTCCTTTTATCCACACTCTCTTCAACCTCGATCGTCCCAATGTTTTATAGAACACGGACAGTTGAAACTGTTAATGCAAAATAAAAAATAAAAACGATGAAATAAATTTTACTTGGAAAATTTAAAAACTGAAAAAAACTCGCTACACTATTTCGTTTTATGATAAAAAGATATAAAATAAAAAATATACAAACACGCAAGAAATTTACCACAGGGTACAGCTTAATTCGCAAAGCCCACATTACATGGGTTTTAAAGCAGTTTTCGGTGCAGTTAGTAGGGCGGTGTGAAATTGTGTTCAAAGCGGCTTATGTTCCTGTCCTCCCTCTGTGGGGGGCGGTAGCGGGTGGAAGTGGTAGGTCGCAAAGCGGCTTACAGCTGAATTTAAAACAATTTTTTCAGGCGTTATGTAAAAATAAGTGATGAGAGTGTTTAATTGCAGAAGTGAGTTGTAATTCTGAAGTAGGTATTATTTCTTCTATTTTTTTTTTTTTTAGAGCTCCGTGTTATATATATTTGAATAATATTTCATCTTCTGCCCCTTGTCTTATTCGGGTCAGAAACCCATCGCCTCAATAAGGCATTTCCAGGCAACCCTATCTTGCCCTACTTTTATGGCCTCTGTCCAATATGTATTCACAAAACCTCTAGAATTGCTTTTCCTTAATTTAAATTTGCAACTTTTTGATTTGAATAATATTATATCTATTTTTTATTATTATTTACTTTTGTGAAAATATAAAAAAAACATGGGTTTGGTCCATGTCTGTCTCACTAGAATATTCATGTGTCGAGACAGAGGTAGTGTACATTAATTATATAATATTAAATTTAAATATTAATAAAAATATAATAAAAAGTAATAAAAAGGAAAAAGAAGAAAACAAATGAAAGATGAAATTAAATGAAAATTAGAACAAATTTATTACATGGAGGTTGCATTTTATATATATATACATATAAATATATAAATATATTTATATAAATATAAATATAAATATATATAAATATATTTTTTTAAATAATGGTAATATGTAGTGGTTATTTTCCCGAAGGCAATGTAGCTCTTCGTTACGTTTGACGGCCTCCGTGGTTGAGTGTTTAAGATGCTCAACTATGAATCCAGAGGTTGTGGGTTCACATCCCGGCTCGCGCAAATAAATTTGATTTGATTATTATGTAGTATTACACATTTAATTAATATAAAATAAAATAAAAGTTTATTTGCGGCACGTTACAGAGTGGTAGATACTCTAAGTATCGCTCTGGTGAAAGACCGTAATTCAGAATCGAAACGTTGTTTGAAATGGCTTTAGCCGTGTGTGGTGACCAGATCTAACTAGCCATATACTTTTTAACCTGCTTCTTCCTCATCCACTTCCCTTCTCCAATACCTTCAGCCTGTATTGTTGGGGTATTTACAGATTTAAAGCCATAGAAATGTACATGTCTATTGAAGTTATTGATGCTAATAATTGAAGCTAATATTAAAGCCTCGGTTAGAATTTCTCAGTACCAATTGCATTAAACACATTCAATTAACTTTATTCAAAAGCACGCCTTATCCAATTTTCACATTCTGTCAAATATTGACAGCTTTAAAAAGGTTTTCATCGAACAAAGGATATGTAAAAAATATAATGCAACACTATTTTGTGGGATTTATAAAAATATTTTCAATAAAATATTAATACCATTTAGATTGAAATGTAAAATATGTTGAACGGGATATTGTATCTCGATTACTGTTTTGGACATTTTCATCATTTTATTTTGTACCAAATATTGGTGTTTTTATGATATAAGCTAAAAACTTATTATTTCTAAATCAAGTTTTTTTAAGGCAGTCATCCATCCAACAATAATTATAAAAATAAAGTTTTATTCCAGAAGGTATGCAGGAGTAGTGCAATAAAATACCTTCCATAATTGATAATAATAATAATTAAATAAAAGTTGTAATGCAATAATAATAATTAAGAAAAAATAAAAATAAACACTAATTCATAAGAAAAAAAAATAGAAATAATAAATGTTCAAAATATTAATGGAAGATATTAGGTCTATGGAAAACGCGTTTTGATTAAATCAATTTTCGCTCCAAGGTGAAGGTGATTTAAAAGAAATCCAAAAATAAAAAAAGCTGTTACTTTAAATTTAAAAAAATACCTTAACAATATTGACCTTCTGCGGTTTTTTTTAATGTGGATACCGTACAACAGTCCCAACTGTTCAAATCTGGTTGGATAATGGTATCGCCAGTTGAGGTATTTTGTGAAGCTAAAATAAGTGAGGAGGGTAAGGAGATGCGATTCCAAAGGCATTTTAAGTTTATTTCATTATCGGTTGAGGGCAACCTTACGTTACCGTTGTAATATTTATAACTTTTATATTTATATTTCGTGGGAGAATCGACACTTTATATGTGGAAGTCATAATGAATAAGAGACACTTGGGACCCACCGCACACCCGCGTCTTTAACGTGAACACGAAACTATGTCCACAGACGCGCACACATAATTATTTTAAGAAAAATTGTGGATAATTATTACTTATAATCTTTAATAGCTTATAAAAGAAGTCGCTGCAATATGGCGAAAGACTTCACTAATGTATTTTCAATAAACCTCAGTTTGATTTTTTCAAAAGACTTCGCTTAAGCATTTTCAAAATTCCTCATTGGTTAAAACAAAATATCAAAACATTAATTTTATTGCATTGTTAATAAAGTTTGACAAAATTCATTATCTGGCACAGGAACGGATAATTAAAAAAAATATATTTTATTTACTCTTCATGATTTCTATAATGCAGACACCCTACGTATTATTGGTGGACTTATTGTCGAGTGGAATATACTCTCAGTATCGCCCTGGTAAAATACCATCATTCGCAATCGAAACGTTGACTGAAATGACCTCAGCCGTGTTTGGTAAATATACCTGAGTATCCAGATACATCCCAACCTTCTTCATTCATATTTTCTACTCTCCTCCGCTTTCTTCACCCTTATTTTGACATTTGGGATTCTCGTGCGGTATTGCCATTATTATTTTTTTAAATGAGGTTAGGCGTCGAAAGGTCTCGTGTATATTGGAGGCATCAATTGTTTTGTTAACAGGTTTGTTCTAGAATAAAAAAAATAATTTAGTGTTCTGACATTCGGAGTTCGTGTGTAAGTACGCCGCTTTTTTCGGAATTTTAGTTTACTTTATGGGTTTTTCTCTTACCCTTACGTTCATATATTTAGTATAATAAGTTTTTTTATGAAACGAATACCGAAAAGTACCTTCACCAATAGCTATCACTATATGGTATCTTTAAATAATCCATTGCATTTGTAAATATACCGTGTACCTATAACCACATTATTTAGTTTATTATTATGAATTTTGTTAACCGACGGCCATAATGGATGTGATGAGTTTGGCTAAATCAGATTTTTTTAAAATTTTTTATTCAATGATTTTCAGGATTTTTCAGTTTTGGTGGTGCACTGCACGGCTTTATGAAAAATTTAGATACAATATAAATATATCAAAATGTCATGAAAAAAAAATACAAAAATCGTTTTCGGCTACATCAGCATCAATCACGTTTTTTTCAATCTTGGCACTCTAGCACACTAAAAAGTCACGTGCCGCCACTGACTACGATAAACATACAGCTTTTAAAAACATTACTGTGATAAAACATATGCAGATTCCTTAATAGTACAGATTTTTTATATCGTTTCTTGTCTTTTTTTTAGTGTTGCTATAGCCGAAAATGATTTTTATTATTTAGAAGTTATTAATTTTCAGGATTTTTCAGTTTTACACACTAACACACTAAAAACTCGCGAACTGCCACTGGGCTAAGGGTATAATGTCAAGAAACCTCGGTATACAGCAGATATATTTTCAGGTAATATTCCGGTACTGAAGGGTGGTATTTCACCAGGGCGATGCTTCAAGTATCTCCCACTTTTTGATTTGTTGTTATGAAGTTTCTGATCTATTTGTGAGTTTTTAAACAAATATTACTCAACTAAAACATCCTCTTTTGAAGCCTTTATAGGTAAGTAACGCAATTATAGTTAACACAAACTAAATACTGTGTGTATTTATGCATATGCTTACACTTTTAATAGTGATGTGTTTATCAAACGTCACTGAGAAACAACAGCCTTCGGTTTTACATAAATCTTTATATTGTTACTAGCGGGAAAGGGACCAAAAATGTAACGCTTTGATCGAATTTGAATATTTCAAAAGTTTTTACAGTTATTCGAAAAGTTTAACCGATGTTTTCTTATAATTTTTTAAAAAACTTTTTTTATATTTACTGGAATTTTGTTTTCTGTAGTTGAATAACAAGTTAGTAACGTGATGTATTCAAGCAATGGATCTGTGTGAGTACTATGTTCACGTTGATCCCGATGGTGATATCTTTACGTTAAAACAACTGTGATAAAATCACTGGCATAAATCACCGGTTGCTCGGGTGAACGGTGAACAGGTTCACTGAATCTATATAACCTAATAAGTTGTATGTTAACAGTTGACCGTCGGAACCACAAAATCATCGGATTTTGTATTTGATTAGGAAAGAGGATCAAAGGTCACCCACATATGAGTTGGGCTGTCGATCCGAAGCGGACTGCAGGCTTTGTGGGAATGAAAACTGCACAGAATCGGTACACCTGGACAAAATGAAGAAAGCCTATGTTTAAAACAATACGAATATGGTTAATAGAGTAGAAATTTCACCAGTGCAAGTACAAAAAGTCACTATTCCTGTGATTTAGACTATAAAAATTACCGAGATTATATATAATTAATATACATAGCCTGTTCAAAAGAAAAGGTGAATTTTGAATTTTCGCGGGCTGTGTACATTCGATTATCGTTTTTTTGTTGTTGTAAAAAATTAAAAAATCGAAGAACACACAAAAACGTGACTAACCTTTCCAGTTGTCAAAAACAAACCACTAATCCAAAATGGCTGATGATGCTAACATATGATAAACATATGTGTACCAACATAACAACAACAAAAAAACGATAATCGAATGTACACAGCCCGCAAACATTCAAAATTCACCTATTCTTTTGAACAGGCCTCGTATAATTAATATATCTTTAATTTATAAACTTGATAGGTACTTTGTGATATTATGAACAAGTGGATTTTTCTATTCAAATTTTCGTTATTTTTTTTAAGCATGTGTTTTGTACCTGAAGGTGTTTTTTTGATACAAAACACAAAAGCTTTAAAAATCACCCCTGGGCGGGAAAGAGTTGGCGGCGACAGGCTTGGGGGCCTAGCGATTCAATTGCAACGTCATCTGAAGGTTTATTTATTAAATTACCCGTTAGTAGTCGAGTGAACAAGTGCGTCGGATTCCCACCCAGGCGTCGCAAGTTCAGCTATGTGCTTCGTTCTCAGCAAGCTACATTTTCCGCTCTTACTGACGATAGTAGAAGGGGTTTTAAAAAATACATTTTCAGGTTATTCGTAACCTGATAACCTATTTTTACTTGAAGGTAGGGAAAGTGTCAATATTTCAAAGCGATTATGTTTCTACCTACTCTAAGCTGTTGTGTATTACAATCTAAAGTGTTTTTAATTTTTATATGGAGGAAGAAGCGTGAAGAGAATATGTAATGTAGTGTACGATTTAATGTCGCAATCTAGGACATAATATTTTAAAACTTGTGTCAAGTCACGTTAAGTGTCAGTTTAATAGCTGGAGTGGAAAAACGTGTCAGATTCCCACTCGGGCACCATGGGTTCAATTCTTCTGCTAGCCAATTTGTCTATAATTGTATAATACAAGCAACATTTTCAACTTATTATGATGGCAATAAGAATTTTCAAAAATATAGTCAGACTATTCGTAACCCGGGAATGTTCGTTTTTGTTGATATTTACTCGTACATTTTAAAAATACAAGGGTATGTATTAAACCATGTCTGAATATACACAGACGTCGGGTGGAAATGCTGTTTTTGCTCTACAGGTATTTCAATGGAAGATACTACGAGAAACTTGCGTCATTGATCCCTTCGGCATCGGTGCATAGCCGAGAAACTCGCCAAACACGCGCAAAACATTTATATACAGTTGACATTCAATACACGAGAACGGGTCGCTTTTACAACGCGTTTTTATGTCCAACATCTCGGTTATGGAACGATTTGCCGGCCTCTGTTTTTTTTCCCTCTTTCAACATGAGCCTCTTCAAGACCCAGGTTCACTCCTTTCTTTCATCAAAAACCCTCCCACACAGTATTCTGAGACATTTTATAATTTTATACGGTATTTACAAAAAAATAGACAAAATAAGCCTAGAGAGAAATTATTTTCCTCGAGGCCTCCTATGTGGAGTTAATGGAAATATATATATATATATAAATATAGCAAGGAGCGTATATCAATTAAATAAATGTGGAGATTCGCCCTGTCTCTTAGTTAGTTTGTTTTTTTTTTTTGGCATGTGATTTTTTGGAGTGAGGCAACAGATTCCCGAAAATCTTGTTATCAACCCTAGTCACAACTGATTAACAAATATGCATCTCATGGCAACATGAAAAGATGATACGCAAAAATAACACAATTCACTGAATATATCACCCACACTTTTAAACGATGATTAGAAGTTGTAAAAAAGTGCAGTTTATATATATTTATCCGTGAAACGAACAAAAGGCTTCTCTCATATCGGCGATCTACGTGCCCTTAAAAGTACGCGTCCGCATAATAATCGAATTTTCCCGCCGCACGGCGCACCGGTAATCAGACCCCACATTTGTCACGGATCACCACTGTTACACTGCGACCCCAAGGGCGGGGGCGGCGGGCCAGGGCGGGGAGGCCGGTGAAGGCGACGGAGCGCGTTGATGGATACCGCCCGGCCGAGCTTTGATTTACAATATCCCCTATTTCACCCTAGTTCAGAGGCTCGTATGGACGAATTGGCGCAGTTGGTATTTAATTATTTTAAGGTTTTCAGTTTTTGTCAACACCCTTTCTTATCTTACTAATAATCACGAGTATTCCAGCAAAGATAGAAAGAGATGATGGAGCGCCACAGAACTCTGTCTTGCTTCGCCGAAGTTCATGAATAGATAGATACCTTTCTGTTATTCTCTTGATATGACCTGACTATTCGCTTCGACTGCCGTAAAACGTATCACAAAATATGTTCGTAAATATTTTTTTAAATTTTGAATACCGCACAAGAATAAGAAGAGTCCCAACTGTTCCTAAACCTATGGAGCCAGTGGGACTATGGCATCCCTGATTGGGGTATTTTGTAAGGTTGAAAGAAGTGGAGAAGGGAAGGAGATGGGGAAGAAGAAGGTTTAAAAGTACCTGGCCATTCAAATCTGGTCAACAAACGCGGCTAAAGCCATTTCAAGCAAGGTTTCTGAGGTTCGTTCCTGAATGGTAGTTTTTTACCACAGCAATACTTTTAGTATTTATCACTGGAACCTGCTGCAAACACACACATATATATCATCGCTGGAAAAGCAAAAAGGCTTAAGCGACGCTTTGGTCAAAAATGTGTTAAGAATTTAGTTTTTTTTTGTCTGCATCGAATGTCCTGACTGTCGTTTGATTCTGAAGACTTTTGTGGTCCTTCATCCATATATAATATATTTGCCATTTGGAAGAAGGCTTGGTTTAAGAGACACAAATTAGGACTTTTTCAGCTTTGTATCGCTTCAGGTAACTAAGTGAAAGCATTGAATTACCCAAGTTAACTTTTTTTTACAAAATCTTACCATATACTGAAGACCTACAAATTTTATTGTAAAAAAAAAATTTTTCAAGTATTCTGTTGCAAACTTCCTAAAATGGCGCTTCATTCCTTCCGCCTTTTCGGCGACGATACGTACAACCGGTGGACGATTAATAATCTTGTTATTCAATAGCAATCAATGAGCTCAACAGCTCTCTGAAATTCGCTGGATCGAGAAGATAATTGAGTTAGATGGAAGCACGTGTCAGCGGAGATCTTGGACCGGAGGAGAGTGGAAACAGCTAGAGATGCACTTCATTCATGTCCATGATGATAGTGATATAAATAGCGATTGAGAATTTGTCAATAATGACGAAAAATAGGAGTTTTACCGTCGTAAAAAACTGGGCAACCACAAATTCTTAATAAATCTCTTTCTCTCGCGAAATTTTCATAAATGTGGAAAAAAGAAATTTCAATTTGTATTTTTTTATAGTGAACTAGCGAGTACCTGGCATGTTTTGCAATGCCACTTTAAAAATACATTTCTAAGTAAAAAAGCTATTCAGTAGGTACCTACATTGGTTTTCAATTTTGAAAATATTCTACCCAAACAAACCTTTGTCTGTGGAATATGTAATCTGTAGCTGACCAGAGTAATGTTCCGACGGAGTGGTATATACTCCAAGTATCGCTGGTGAAAGACCACCATTCAGAATCGAAACGTTGCTTGAAATGGCTTTAGCGGTGTTTGGTGACCAGATCTGAAAAGCCAGGTACTTTCCAACCTTCCTCTTACCAATCTTCTTCCCCTCCCCACTACCTTCAGCCTCACAACATACCCTATTTGGAGATGCCATAGTCTCAATGGCTCTAGGCGGTTGGGAGAAGTTGAGACTCTTGTGCTATATTCATATTAAAAAAATATATTTAAAAAAAATCAAAATACCAAGAAACTTTTAGCTTTATAAAATAACGGACTCGTAAATTTGGAAGCGTTACTGTTTAGTTTCACAGTAAAAATCTTTGAGGATTTCATTTTTAATTTATACATGTGTAATCTATGAATAGAATAGATTGAAAATTTCACTGCCGTATCGAAACGTTGTACCACGTTACTAATTCCGTATTTTAAAATGCCGGTCTTATTTTGAGATTATATTTTATGTATGTACATGAAATCGTATATCTCTTTTTTTAAGTTCAACCCTTTAAAAACCTCCCTATGGCAATCATGCTGAACGACTGAATAACTGCAATATTAAAATGCGAATGGATGGCCGAAATAACATATTTTTTAATGATATTTTTTACTTAAGTTATGAAATTGTAATTATGTTTTCATATGAAGCAATTTTTTTGTTTAGTAACAAATTTCAACTACCACCGTAGTTTTATCAGGGCAGTTAAGTACTGTCTTCAGTAAATTGACTTAAAACCATGTACCTACTCTATTCTAAAAACAACGAAAACGTTTTTTTTTCTTTCGAATGGGTAACCTGTTTGTTAATCTAATTCGTAATATAAATTACCATACCTATCTATATATTTTTTACCTCCTAGTACAATGAATTATATTACGCCCGTTAAGGTTATTACACAAATATTTAAATTATAAAATAAATATATATACGAGTATACTCCATAAACAATGCAAAAATATTGTACAAGAAAAAAAAGTATTGAATAGCAGGTACATCTACAGTTAAATAGTTTCATCTAATAAATCAGTTCTGCTAGATGAAAATAACTGTACTGAGGTATGCCTTTATTGTGAAATTGACATACTAAATTGTCAACAACATCGGAGTATTGGATCCGTCGGATAGGAGTAAAATATTGCAAGGTTGAAATAGAATTGTCACAATAATATGTTAGGTACTGTCTTGTAACTGTCCTGCCAGGAACATAAAATTCAATCAGATATGGCAATTCAGAGGTATAAAACATCAAATTAATAATTTTAAACAAGAACGTTAAATAGCAAATAGTTTTGTTAATTTTATTAAATTTAATGAATACAGTAAGTAATCGTAATCCAAGCATTCTGTATGATTACAGATTGTGAAATTAAAGTATCTTAAGAATTTATGTTGGATTCTTTTAATCGTGTGTGAATGAACATTATAATTTGGAGACCAAACTGTGGAATTGTACTCGATATGACTCATTACAATTAATAATTTATTTTTTTTTCGAGGGAATCAAAAACTTGGGGGTGTGACATTGTATGTTAAATAAAACAATAAACTTTGTAAAACACCACTTTATTTGAGTTAACCGCCAACCAGGTTTCGCTTTTCTCAAGCTCCGTCAGGCTTTAAAGCCCTGACGAAGCTTGAGAAAAGCGAAACCTGGTTGGCGGTTAACTCAAATAAAGTGGTGTTTTTGAAAGTTTATTGTTTTATTTAATAATTAATAATAAATAAATAAAAACCATGTGAACTTTGTGTTTTGCGCGGATGGTGACAGTCTGAAGACGCCCTCTCATATTTACATCACAAGGTGGTTGCTGCATTCTGTCAGCCTTCCTCACACTCCTTCTCATTCCCAATATCCCTTCCGGGGTGGAATACCGATTTAATTTACGGTTCAGTTTCCATTAAGAAAACCGCCAATGTTTCGCCACACGTTTTGAATTCTTTACCGCTTACACCGCGATATTTCGGTGGGGAGGAGGTGATTACTTTATAACATTTCGTTAAAGCTTTTATTTGAAAAATAATTACCTATATACTAGTATACCCTTCATCCGCCTTAAAGTATTGCTTTGTCGCCATACCAATACAATTGACGTGCGTAACCTTAACTAAGTAAAAAGCTCGCTTGTGCAGCGGAGAATTTTTTGCTGAGAAAATTTTTCACATGTTATCATGAAACATTGATAATTCTGAAGATCCGATTGATGTGCGTATAACACGGAATAACTTCTTAAAAATCTGATTTTGTTGTTACATTTATGAAACGCTTACCCTTTAAGGCGACCTCTACGACGCCGTAGCTCTGTTTTAAACACGCGTTCTACGCCACGAAGCCACAATGAATTGATGGTTTGGTTTGGTCGGCAGACAGGCGGATGAAAGGCTACGTCGCTATGCCAATTCAAAGCTCACTCCCTATTGCTACAATCCTTCGTTTCTGTGATTATCATCCACATTATGATCAAGGTAGCTTTCAGGCAAAGTGGTTTGACGTTTCAATTACCTTTGAAGTTGGTATGTTGGTTTTGATTAATGTTGTTGCATTAGTCAAAGCAAAATTGCATTGGAAAATTAAAAAAAAATTGCCTCGTTAATTTAAAATTTGACTTTCATTTGACTGCGATAATAGAGATGGTGGATATACTAGTCTCGGTTAGAAATAACCGATTCCAAGCCGTTCACTGGAACCGTCAATATTATTTCTCTAAGGAACCGGTTACTATTTTTCATAAAACAATATCCTTTTAATACTTTTAGCCGGTATCATACATAGTATTACCGCCTATACGCCTTAAAATTTCATATCTACAGCATTAAGTCTACGTACATTCTTCCTCTACCAATTCCACGCATCATTACCAAACATTAGGGTTGGTATAAGCACTCTATTGAGAACTGTTAGCTTCGCTTCTTTGAACATTTTTATTTATTTGCGTTAACAGGGTTCAGTCCTCCACCAATGGAAATGTCTCCATTCATCCTTCATTCAATATCCTTATCAACCTTTACATATCTCGTAAACATACATAAAAAACAAACTCATCCACCCGCTTCAAGTATTCATCATTCACAACTTTATTACACGCTGTTCTCGTTGATAAAGTATTACATTTAGAAACCTGTAATATTAATTGTCGCGTCAAAAACAGTTTTTCATGACTATTGAATTGGAAATTATTTTTTTAGAAATGGCTCATGTGTAAATAAAATTGAAAATTAACTTCAAAGTTAACTGTTGTTATATAATATCATATTTTTAATTTTCATTAAAGGATACATGAATATATAAATAAATATATTTTTTTTTTACTGTTCTTCGAAAAATTATCATCCCGTTAAACTACAATAAAATAGTTTGTCAACAGGATATTGAATACAAAGTAAATATATATGATCTTATCAATTATCAATATATAAAAAACATATTATTAAAATTCACACATCTTTAAGAAATTGATATAGTATTACACCATACCATGATGCACTGTGCAGCATAATGTAGTACAACAATACATCAATTTCTTTAGTACACATAATAAAAACATAATAGTAACGCCTAATATAAATTATTTCTACTTAGGAGCCATTTTTTAAGCATATATCTGACATTTGTAAACAATTCACATTTTTTTATATTGCTCGGTAACATGTTGAATAATTTAGGCACGTTATACTCCAGGGTTCGCTGCCCGAATTTATTATAATATTTTGGTACAATCAAGCCGTCGTTTTTAGTGAACCTCGTATTGTGCTCATGACTTGAGTCCGATATATGTGAATCAATATCTTATACCATAATAAGGCCTGTATCGGTAAGATAGTTACATTCTGATACAATAATAAAATGTTTCGTCTCTGCGAGAAAATGTGTTTTTTAACTATTAATTTAACTAAAGAATTTGAACCGATTGTAAATAATTTAAATTTGTTTTACTAGAATGCTAATATGCTAGTAATAAAAAAATATAGTGATAAAATCTAATTAGGTATAAAATCCAGTAGCCCAGTGGTAAATATCGGCGTTCAGAAGAGTAATCTTCTAACAAGAATTAACTTTATAAAAATTTTCCCATTTGTCGATTACTAATCTAGAAACCAATAAGTGATTCCGCTTTGGTTTGTTCGAAAAACATTTCTTTGTTGAATTTAATTTGATTTCAAATTCTTATAACGTCGAACGATTTTCGCTTATTTAAAAAGAATAAATATCTTATGAAAGGGGTTAATTCTGATCTGATGGAAGACTCAAAATATTTGTCTTTAGCAATCCCTTATCTTGAAAATAACACGATAAATCATATCGGTCCGTTGATGGATTCTCTTAGTTTTGTTTTATTTAGCTTAGCTCACTTATTCTATTTTTATATTTATAAATAATTTCCTTTGTGAGTACGTGCGACCGTTTTAGCTAAAACTTTTCAAGTTATTATTTTCAAAATAAAAATAAAACTTTTTTTAATCCCTTCCTACTTAGAAAAGTACTTGCCTATAAAGTATTTTAGCAGACATGATTCTATATTTGAAATGGGTGGATTAAATCAACTAATATTTTTTCTTGGTAAGTCAAGTTACATCCCGTGAATTTTTCACAGGTAATAAATAACTAGTTATATTGATATGTTTTTTAATGTTTTATATTTAAATGCTCAGTTTATATGGTAGTTTATTATAAGTATTATTAGGGTTCCCACCACTCTGCTACTGAAATAAAGAATATTTATTATTTTAACTGTCAAAGCTTTTATAGGTCGCGCAATTAGAGCTGACCCGAACAACAAGTACTTAGTATTGTGTGTATCGGTGCATATGTATCAACTTACAATGTAGGTTTTCTTGCTAAACGTCACTGAAAAACAATATTTTATTTTTCTTACGCATGCTTACTGATATCGACAAATTAGTAATAATAATGTTTTACATCAGATTTTTCTATAATGAGCATACCTCAATTTTGATCACTTTTTGCTTATCTAAAATATGCCCTCCCCCCATAAACAGCCGGTTTTATGTTGTATTCCTGTCATCCTTCTGTTCGCCCGAAGTGTGTTCGAATTCTAGACATGTGTTTGAGTAGAACACGATTTCAATAAAACGTGCTCCTAAACAAGTACTAATCTAGAAAACAACTTACAAAGTAGCTTGTCTAGTTTATTTTATTTATTATAATTTTAATTTTAACGTGTTACACGTAACCATCAGAAACAACCAGGGCGTTCAGTACATAGAAGCTGTATAGCTATTCTTTTACATGTTTTCTTTTTTGAAGGATGCACAGTCATACATCATCTACGCACTGCACGCCCCTGGAAACAACCTAACCTTGACAATAATATATACTTTATTATAACAACACAGAAAAAATCTTAGTATATTTACATGGAGAACTATTAAAAATTTGTGGAAAACTTGAAACAATATTATTTATGTAATGTTTAAAAAGTTTTATTTTTTGCGGAGGTCTAAGGGTTGCCTCAATATCTTAGCGGCTTAGAGCAGTTGCCCGGTTCCTTCGGCAGAAGATAAAATCTAAGTCACGGCAATTTTTTGTCTATCCAGTATTATCTTCTAACACGTCTGACTTGACTTTTTATATTGTTTCAATTTTTGATAAACAGTGGCGTGCGGTCCATTTTAATGAATGATATTTTTATAAATAATTAAACATTTCAAAACTGAAAATTGATGTTACTGTATTGAAAAAAAGAAAATTCTTGTGTCACACTTAATGTGTTACTTGTAAAAATCTCTACTTGATTGAATAACTGTATTGACCTTAGCGTCATTTTTTACCTTAGGCAAAAATAATTCCAGGCAAAAATTTTGAAGTCACTTTTGTCAACAAACTATAGTGAGTTTTAAGTAATAATTTATATGACATCTCTATGCTCTTCCATTTTTTCATTTCCGATATCATCGATATGTCCCCATTGGGTGATTTGAGTCCAAGTCTTATATGACAGATATTTCCGAATTTGATTTTATTTTCTCTCATAGATTAGGTTTTTTTTTTATATGTTTATGTATTACTTGGAAATAAAAACATATGAAATGTCTACAATAGCATGCAGTGAATAAATGTTGCCACACGTCACTGTTTAATACGCAAAGGTTAGAAAATTTAATATTTTATTTCTAAACACATTAATCCTACCAATATCATGATACTATTGTAATCCGTATTTAAAGAACTTTATTTAATCCCTCCTATAATTAGGTTTTAAGATTTTTATCAGTAAAGTACTTATATGTTATAAATGATAACTACAAATAAATAAATGACAGAGAGAAAATATTAACAAAAAACCACAGAGCAGAAAGAGTACAAAAAATCAGTAGCAATTAATAAGTATTTAATGGTAAAATATGAGTATTATTTATTAGTTTAAGATTTGCCTTATTTCTACACTGCGCAGTGAGTGAGAAAAACATTACATACTAAGCACAACAATAAAGAAGATAAGTTCGAAGTAGAACTAGGTTATTTTTTCTAATATGGTTCACTGTTGATGTGTTTATTATGTCAACAGTGACTCTACAATTATTTAATTACTTACTGTATTCACTAAATTGAATCAAATTGTCTGAACGTAGAATTATTTGCGTTTTAACCTGCGTGTTTAAAATTATTAATAAATTCAATGTATTATACCCCTGAGTTGCTACGTTTAATTGCATTTCATGTTTCTGGCCGGACAGTTACAAGACAGTACCTACCATATTGTTGTGACAATTATATTTCAACCTCGCAATATTATACTGCTATGCAACGAATTCAACATCTGGGAAACAAATAATCCGATGTTGTTAATATATTTAGTACGTCAATATAACAATATAAGCATAATTTTGTACAGTTTTTTTCATCTGAGCTAATTTATTTGATGAAACCACTTGTTACTGCTATTTAATACAATTTTTTTCTAGTACAATATTTTTGCACGGTTTATGAGTATATTATTTTTTTATGTAAATATGTTTGCAAAAGCCTTAAACGGGCAAAAATAAATTAATCATACACTAAATTTTGAACACAGCGTACGGGAATATAAAATTGTGGTACCGTATTGGAGTTCTCATAATAAAAAAGGTATATAAAGGCCTGTTCAAAAGAAAAGGTAAATTTTGAATTTTCGCGGGCTGTGTACTACATTTGACTATCGATTTTTTTTGTTATGTTGGTACATATATGTTAGCATTATCAGCAATTATGGATTAGTGGTTTATTTTTGACAACTGGAAAGGTTAGTCACGTTTTTGTGTGTTCTTCGATTTTTTACTTTTGAAAAAAATGGATCAAGAATATGTATTAAATTTTGCGTTAAAAATGGAATAAAGTGCTCTAACGCACCTAAAATATTGACTGTGGCATTTGGCGAGTCTACTTTGTCTCAAAAAAGTGTTTATAAGCGGTACAAGCGCTTTACAGAAGGCCGAGAAGATGTTAATGACGATGAGCGTCCTGGAGTTGCAACCACGTCAACAAACGAAGAAAACATTGAAACAGTGAAGAAAATGGTTTTGGAAAATCGTCGAATCACTATTAAGGAGAAGTTGCAGAGGATGTTGGCATATCAATCGGCTCATGCCATGCAATTTTCTCGGATGTTTTGGGCATGAAACGTGTGGCAGCGAAGTTTGTTCCGAAATTGCAAAATTTTGACCAAAAGCATCGTCGCATTAATATCGCTCAGGAGTTGTTGAATGAAGTCAACGACGATCCAGATTTGCTTAAAAAGGTCATAACTGGTGATGAAACGTGGTATGACCCTTTTGACGGTGATGACATCGAAACCAAGGCCCAATCATCCCAATAGAAGCGGCTAGAAGAGCCAAGACCGAAAAAAGCACGCCAAGGTCGATCAAATGTGAAGGTTTTGCTCACTGTTTTCTTCAATTACAATGGCGTGGTGCATCATGAGTTCTTGCCAACAGGTCGTACGGTTAATAAGGAATACTACAAGGAAGTTATGCAACGTTTTCGTGAAGCAATACGGCTCAAACGATCGGAATTGTGGAAAAACAAATCATGGATTTTGCATCACGATAATGCACCACCTCACACATCAATACTTGTTCGTGATTATTTGGCCAAAAACAACACCGTAATCATGCTTCAACCACCGTATTCACCAGATTTGGCTCCTTGCAACTTTTTCCTATTCCCGAAACTGAAGAGACCAATGAAAGGAAAGCTTTTTGCTACAATTGATGAGATAAAGTCAAAATCGAAGAACGAACTGATGGCCATACCGAAAAGCGCATTCCAGAAGCGCTTCAAAGATTGGAAGAAGCGCTGGCATAAGTGCATTATATCTGAGAGAGGTTACTTTGAAGAGGAGAAAATGGATATTGATGAATAAATAAATTCGAAATTCACCTTTTCTTTTGAACAAACATACATTTAATAATGCTGTAAATATATTTTTTAATTGCTCTACATATTTCTCACATAAAACCTAACATTATAATCATTTTGTCTATGTTTTCAGTACATTTTTTTTTTCAATATTTATTATCATACAAAATAAATTGGTAAATATATTTGTTCGGACCGTTCATAATACTTTGCTGTGGTGTGTAACACCGTATTACAATAATTACTTTTAAACATTTCCAAATGAATAACATTATTATTATTACGTTTATTTATGGTCTTAAAGTTTATTTTGTAGAACTACATTTTAATTTTTAGGTTTTTTAATTTTATTTAAACAATAATTATTATTATTTTAAATTTTCAAAAACAATTTTTAGTTAAAAGCTCTGCGATGTAATTATTTTTACGCGTGACAGCTGTTTCGCCTTCTGAGGGCATTATAAAACTGTCTGATAATGCCCTCAGAAGGCGAAACCGCTGTCACGCCTAAAAATAATTACATCGCAGAGCTTTTAACTAATAATTGTTTTTAAAAATTTAAAATAATAATAATTATTGTTTAAATAAAATTAAAAACCTAAAAATTAAAAAAAATATTATTATTTTATTTTTTAATTTATAATTCATTTTTCATTAAATATATATATATATTGTATAATATCGAATGTCTGTTGTATTTTTTGCTTCTTTTTCAAAAAACGTTTACAGTTTTTCAAGAAAAAATACACTTTGATACATTTACACTAGATAAATAATATCTATACTAACGGTTAACACTGCCCGGTGAGTCAAATATATAAAAAAAATAGATAAAAAATAATTATAAACGTATTTACTGTAAAACAAGTTAACGTCTAACATTCAGAGAATAAAGGTTTTTAGCTGAATTTTTACAAATTCAAATTAGAGCCATAATAAATTATATTATAGATTATTCTTAATTTGAATACTAGTGATTTTAATAACTTGTATTACACAGTTATAAAAAGCGTAAATTTTCCCGAATAATGTCTGTTAATCAAACAGCAAATATCTGATCGATTTACCACCTTCCCTCGTAATTTAATAATTCATGCATTAAAGGTGAATCCTTAGAAATAATTCCAATCTAGCGAATGCATCATGCGTACAAAATTACATAAAACCTTGGGTCAATAAAATTAATTTGATTTGTTGTACGCTGCTTTGATTTACTTTTAAATACTGTTTTGAAAATGAGAAATAACTACACATTTTCTGCAATGTCCTTTAAATTCTGAAATAGCCACATACTCATTGCGCTGGTCGGGGTATTGTTAAAATTGCTTCGCCGCGTCGACCGCCTGTTTTGATTTTCGAATGACATGTTTAAATTGTATTCCACCCTCATCCCCAAATATTCACAAAACCTTCCGAAAGAACTGAACTATTTGTAAGAAAGAAATCGGATTGATAAAAGCATTTTTACAGGCTTGATAAATAGTTCTTGTAGGGTTTTGAAAAGACACCCAATGTTTTTGCTAAATAATGTTTTTTACCAATATGGGTTCTATTCGTAATATTTTAACAAAGAATAAAACAAAAATTATACTAACTATTTTCTTCAATCCAAAATAATGATTTTAAGAAGTTCTCTGCAAAAAAAATCCACTTAAATTTGGATTTTTAAATAATTGTCATTTAATTGAATATGTTAACGGTTGTGAAGAATTGCGATCAATACAACATACCCCCTGAATTTACTCCAAAAGTGTATTACCAATGGTAAAAGTTCTTAAGTTTTAATACTACTACTTGGAGATAATTTACGCGTGGCCAAATATCAGTTCAGTCCATCTGTTAACACGAGTTGGACAGGATTTATCCAGTAAGTCAATCGTACAATCGTACTGATCAAACCGAACTGAATAGTTGAAATCCTCGAACACGGTTTGAAAGGAAAGCTAATGGTAGTGCTGCCATTCAGGTGGTTTCCGGAAACATTTTGTTCAAAATTCAATATATTCGGAAACAGTACACTTTAATGTATCGTACATTTAAAAAATGATAAAATAAAGCATTAGCTGCGTCCGTGAAAAAAATATTTATGTGATAAATATAAATAAATGTACACTGTGTTTCTGGGTGATACGACGAACTTTCAGAAGGTGATTAAAAAATGTGGATATAATTTTGGTTTTCGGTGATTTTTGTACACTTATAGGTATGAGTGGACAAGGTGCGGGACTACCCTCTTGTACCACGTGGTACGCATAGCTTTAGACAGTACGGGATGGAGCGGGGGGTGAGCGGTTATTCGGCTGAGATTTTTTTGTTTGTTTTTAATTTTGTTTTTGATTACAATCTTATAAATCACCTCTTAAAGTTCAGAGTTACCACCCTTAAAAACGGTGTGGTCATTATTATTTTTAGTTTTAAAACGCGTCAGATATTTTACTCCGTTACCTTTATTGTAATTTGTTTTATATGATGAAATCCATGACGTCAATTAATATAATTACATTTTATTGCTTATTATTATTGTCAATAAAATTTTAAATTATTTGTTTCTACGTGATTACAAAAAAAAAACCAAAACATATTTTTCTTAGGTTTAAATAAGTTTTTCGCTTGATAACAAATAATCTGCCAAAAATACTCTGAACGGAATCGTACAGTGCCAAAAACACAAAACGTTAATCTTTTATTACTTTTGAATAATTTTATTTGATTTGCTAACGATGACGACGTAGACACTTGTACAATCGACTGAAATATTATATATAAATATATATATTTTTTAGCACTACGCTATTTAACATGAGATACATTTTTTAAGATAACACAGAGAAACATACAGTCATCAGTAGGTCTAACTTAAATACAAACTAAGCCGTTACATCTATTTATCGAGAAGATCCATTTCGACAATCCTCGGACACCCCTTTATATACTTAATCGTTAGATTACTGTTAGTTTTTTTTCTCTCAAAAAGTTCATTCCGCAGTTTGCGCAGGATCCTTTGTTGCATTGGCGTCTCGTCGTTACCAATTGTGACCGAAAATTTAGCTCTCAGAACGGACTTGTGTCTAAAAATTTGTCGTGCCTTTTTTATGGACTCGAAACAGACCCGAACGGGGCGAGGCCTTGTCCTCGCTGAAGGTTTATCTCGCCCTAGGCGATGTATTTGTATCTCGCTTTCGTGGACTATAAGAACGTGCGTAATGATATTCATGACGGACCTTATATCATGGAGGTCAATGTCTTTTAAAGTGGAAGATTCACACTCTGGCAAGTTGTAGATTATTATGTTTTTGCTCCGCCATTGTCTTTTTACGATTTCGCTGGTGATTGAGTCCAAATGTATAATGGTGGCCGCAGACTTGACTCGTTCTAGTTCGGCTGGAAAAGAACTGATGGTGTATTTCAGTGACGGGATCTGCTTCAGGTCATGGTGGCAGTTTTCACAGAGATACGTGATTCTTCTCGTGCGTGTTTTGAGGCATTTTATTTCCGACCTAGATAGATGGGTGCACTCGAGGCAGAAGTCTTTGTGGCACCCGTCACATGTGACTTCTGCGGGATAGAGTATTTTGAAAAAGCACTTACTGCAGATTGAAGCCATATTTGAAATGCCCAATTAAATGTCGTTTGAACTGAGTATGCATTGAGAAGTTTACGCACTGATCCTCGATAGAAATTTCACGTGTAGGAACGTTTATTGCGTTCAAATAAAATCCTTACAAACAGCTGCTTTTGTTAATTACACTTTGAATGTTCTTTTTGTGATGTTGCATAGTTTAGTTTAATGATTTATTTTTTTAATGAAGCACTTTACACTGATAGTTATTTGCGTATATTTTTTTATCGGATAACCACACAAACTCCACACTTTGATTGATTCTTCTTTTAATTTTCTTTTTAGGTACGAATCTGCTAAACGAAAGAAAATAGAGAATTATACAACGGAAAGGGGACAACACATTAAGTAAAAGTCTATGGGCTATTTGGAAAATTCTCTTGGTAAATGATTTAGTTATACCAGTCATATTAATAAAATAAAATAACCCAATCTTACTCAATTTTAAACGTGTGTTGAATGCTATTTTTTTTTTAAATAAAACAGGTAAACTTTGTTTACAACCACTTTTATTTTTCAATATTATTTCGACCGGTTTTGGAGCACCCTTCTAAAATTACATAAATAATATAAATATTAAACGAACTTGTAGTGACGTAGTAAATATGCTATTTTTTACGTCACTACAAGTTCGTAAACGGCAAAAACAACAACAAAAACTGACGAAGTTTGACAGCTGCAAACAACAATTGCGACAGCGATAACATTGCCAGTATTGTGAACTAAAAGTCTGAAACAAATATTCAATCTGCCTCTTTTTTATAAAACTGTTCTCAGTGCAAAAAGGTAACACACAGTGAAAAAAATGTTGCTCAAAGTGTAACTCGTATTTTCACACTACGTGAAGTGGTCTAACTCGCGCTAAAGTCGGAACTTACACCATCCACCATTCGGAATCGAAACTTTGCTTGAAATGACTTTAGCCGTGTTTGGTTACCAGATCTGAATAGCCAAGTACTTTCAAATCTACTTCTCCGTTATTTCCTTCCTCTCCACACTACTTTTTTTATTTTCAAAGAAAGACAAACATTCCCTAACTAACTAACTAACCATCACGCCGTTTCCCCGCAAGGGTAGGCAGAGAGGACGGACCGCCATACAACTCTGTCTTGGCACACACTTCTTGCTTCATTTACATTCATACATCGTCTCATACATACTCTTCTGTTATTCTGACTCTTCACACGACCCGATTCAAGTATTTGATTTTCTTGATCGTGCCATGTCTTTCTCGGGCGTCCTCGACTTCTTCTTCCATTCACTTTCGCATCATATATTCTTTTCACACTCCTTTCTTCGTTCATTCGCTCTACATGCCCAAACCATCTAAGCGTCCCTTTCTTAATCCTATCCATTACGCTCACATCAGCCTTGCATTCTTTCCGGATATCCACATTTGTAATACGGTCATACATGGTTTTACCGCACATCCGTCTCAAAGATCTCATTCACAAACATTCCCGGGTTGCTGACAATATTTGAATAACTCCTACTCCCATCATACTAAGTGGAAGATGTTGCTTGTGCAATGATGGAGGGCTTAGCTAGGAGAGGAATTGAACTTACGACGCCCGGATGGGAACCCGACGCTTTTGTACACTCAGCTACTAACCGGTTGACTTTCAGTCTCAGAACATACCCCAATCAGGGATGCCATAGTATCACTGGCTTCAGACGGTTGGGAGCATTTGAGACTTTTACGCAGTATTCACTATAAAAAATATGTAAGCGCCCTTGAGGTGATTTTCCCACGAAAACGGCGGTATAAAAGTTTTACATTTATTTATTATTAAACGTGCGAAACTCTTACCATACGAAATAATAAAATAGTGGCATATGAAAAATATGTATTTATAAAATATTATTTACGTCTCATAGCCTATGACGTTTGTTGTAAAACCATCAGGCTTAGTGGAAAACTTTACGCCCACAGCGAGTTTATTAACCTTCGCCCGCTTCTGTCAGGGGTTGGGAAAGTCCCTAACCGGGCAGGTAGATCGTTTCGTCAACAACAAATCAATTAAGTGAAGCGTGTATCGATGCTTCATCGCGTGGTAAATATCAGAAATAAACATCAAAACAACGTAGCACCTTAAATATTCCAATCGTCGAACCATCCAAAGAATCAAAAACTTCTACAATTTTAATCTACAGTCTCAAAGTTATTAGCTGTAATAAAGGTCTGCTAAAACACACCGTATTTTGTGATAATTTTCACGCTTGAAGCTACGTTCACCTGTCGTTGATGATCGTTCTATCAATCTCTTCAAACATGGCCTGTTCAAAAGAAAAGGTGAATTTTGAATTTTCGCGGGCTGTGTACATTCGATTATCGATTTTTTTTTGCTGTTGTTATGTTGGTACACATATGTTTATCATATGTTAGCATTATCAGCCATTTTGGATTAGTGGTTTGTTTTTGACAACTGGAAAGGTTAGTCACGTTTTTGTGTGTTCTTCGATTTTTTACTTTTGAAAAAAATGGATCAAAAAATATGTATTAAATTTTGCGTTAAAAATGGAATAAAGTGCTTCAACGCACTTAAAATGTTGACTGTGACATTCAGCGAGTCTATTTTGTCTCAAAAAAGTGTTTATAAGTGGTACAAGCGCTTTACAGAAGGCCGAGAAGATGTTAATGACGATGAGCGTCCTGGAGTTGTAGAAAAAGAAATCATGGATTTTATTCTTTGATCCTTTTTTTTCAAAAGTAAAAAAATCGAAGAACACACAAAAACGTGACTAACCTTTCCAGTTGTCAAAAACAAACCACTAATCCAAAATGGCTGATAATGCTAACATATGATAGACATATGTGTATCAACATAACAACAACAACAAAAAATCGATAATCGAATGTGCACAGCCCGCGAAAATTCAAAATTCACCTTTTCTTTTGAACAGGCCTCGTATATAAGCCTTCACTCTATCCGTTTTCTTATGGAACCAAACGATCACTCTCATTACGTTTATATGACTACAAATGGTTAGCATACAATCTAAATTGAAATAATCTGAACTGTTATTCATTAGGGTCCTGTTTGCCGTTAGAACTAAACGTCTTGTTTATTTATAGGTTAAGAAAATAAATCTTTTAATACATGTACTTGAAATTTTGACATCTAATTACTGAATTGCCAATATGACAACATTTTGTTTAGCTGGGAGATAAAGTAGGTTTTGAAAGTTGAATTTAAAAAACGGTCTAACCACGTATCTAGCAATTATGCCTTTGTTGCTTTCTAAAAAAAATTAAAACATTTATAAATATATATGTATATATATTGAGCCTTAGCACTCAAGAATGGCGCTAAATGTAACTTTATATCATTTTAATTCAAGCAATGCTATAGATGATTTATCTGCGGATTTTCCATGGGAGGTTAGAAAAATATCTAAGGTTTCCAGTGAATGAAAAATTAAACGGTAATATTTTAAATTCTATTGAAAATAAACTAAAATGTCAGTAAAAGGTACAGTTTTAAAACCAGCGAAGGCATTTTCGAACGTTTTACCTAAAAATCCAGTTTGCATTTCATAAAGAGTTCAAAAGATTACTGTTTAATAATTGTATTTACTAGATACCTTAAATATTTTTCTAACTACCTACATTAGATTTAATAAGATAAGGTGAATCATTTGTACAGTTGATTGTATTAGAAAGCCTAAAAGTGTGTATTTTTTAATGCCGCCCCTTTCTCCTCGGAAGAGATAACAAGTCACTACCCATGAATACGGCCGAAGAATATAAGTAAATACAATGCAGAATTAAATAAACGAGAGACTAGGATCTGTATTGCATAGAAATCACGACAGATAATGAAGGATGAGTGTCAGCATCGCATCGTTACAATTACGCTTCATTCGACCATCCAACTCAAACGCACCTAATAAAACACCCCAACACTAACGATGTTCGCAAAGACCAAATGAATCGGTTCATCCCTATGAGATTACAGGTTGGTCGGCGCAAGGGGTGCGGTTGTGGGTGGAGAACGTCTCTCGCCATGGTAACAGCGGCTTGTATTCGCGTGGATAACAATCCGGGATTATATCTGGGCTAATAATACCCACCCCTCCACAGACGCATGGGGGCTGGTGAAAGCCTGATTCGCGATGGGGTCGTTGCATTCAGCGGGTTCTTTTCAAAATTAAATTGTTTATATTCAAGTGCCGTAATAACAGTTGAGAGATTTCCGTTACAATGACGCAGAGTACAGAATTCTTACCCACATTGAATATTATATTTCTTGAGTGTCCAGTATGATTTAATACGTAACGTTTTTTTAGAAAATACACTCTGTGCTACCTTATAAAGGTGATTTATTGTAATAAATTCCTTTTAAAACCGTGCGATGTTACCTCCAAAACAATATTTCTATATTTTATTTGAAATACAGAAGTAACACCGTATAACGTTTTAAAGTCTATTTTGTACCGTGTCTGTTTCATCTAAATGAGACTTGTATGTTTTTAAAATGACAAAGTTTTTGTGTAGATTCTATTGAATTAGTGTTTTTGAGATAACTTCAAATTTAACGTTTTGACAAAATATTAGATTAAGAATAAAACAAAATATAAGTTGTATTTGACGCAATTAATTTGAATAAAGATTGCCTCATTTCAAGACTACTAGTATCTTTTTATCTAAAATCCCGTCTTCAGACCGAATCGTTTTGTGAAAATATAGTTGATTACCAATTTAACGTATTCACGGTTTGAAAAGTATATTTTTCAAATTTTTAACGTTTTGCAGAAGTCGCAGTTCATATGAAACATTTTTCAAATTTTTGATAGACTTTCATCCATATTTTATATAGCTGAATCTGAAATAAGATTGCGCTAATTCAGGGCTACTAGCGGAATCTCCTATAGTCCGTCAACTCGTATTTGGCTGTATTATTTGCGTATTTCATAAATTTGTTGATTTTGAGTTGAAATACAATTTTCGACGTTTTGAGAAGAATTCAGATAGACACGTGGATTTCGATACATATGATTTTGAAACGTGATGCGCCAATCAGGACTACCTGCTGAATCTCTCTTAGTCTGAAACCTCATCTTGGGGCTATCTGGCTGGGAAATACTCCCGAAAGATCAAGCGGCCCCATAATAGCCCCAGAGTCATCGGAGTGCGCAAGCCCCCTCACCGCGACAAGGTGGAGATTCCCGAGGGGGGAAATGATACGAGTCAAAACAAAAAAAGTTCTAGCGGTAAAAATGTAAATTAACCTAAATGAGTTTTTTAAGAGACATTTTTTTGTTGTTATCTAATATGAAACTAACTGGTGTTAACGTGTTAGTTATGTATTAACGTTTTTGCCACATACCTTAATTAATAATTTTTTTAAGGGATTTTTTGGAGTGGTGGTTTTATCGGAATGCTTTTTGTTGCATTTGGCTTTACCATCGTTCGATGTGGCGGCCACCTCTATTTATAAGGAATTCATTTATTTCCGACGCCAGTTTCTTTGCGTTATTTCGCCTGTTTATTGTAACACCGACCATTTGAATTTCTCACGTACGTGTCACCATAATTATTTATACTTAATCTGTATACTTCCTCGAAAACTGTATTTCAATACGATGGTAACGATTGTTCTTACGAAAGACGATATTAATTTATCACGCTGTGTTGCAGTTTTTTACTTTGATGTACTTAATCCAAATATCGTAAAAGTTTTCTGAGACAAAACTCAGTGCAGAAGTTGTATTTTTTTTTAAAGAAAGACAAACATTCCGGACTACCTAACAATATTTGAATTATTTCTACTTTTATCGCTTTATAAGTGGAATATATTACTTGGGCAGTACTGGAGGACTTAGTTAACAGAGGATTGAACCCGCGATGCCTTGGTAGGAAGCTTACGTATTTGTCCACTCGGCTGCCAACCGGTCAAGGAAGACTAACTCATATAAAGCCATCACCTATCTTTCAATGCACAGCCAATTATGACTTGTTTCAGGAACACTTTAGTGTCTTATGATTGCGGTTTTTTATTCAAGAGGCTAGAGCCTTCGAGTCACTGTGGTATTTTTCTGTTTTCGGTGGGTCCCTGGCTATCTCCTTCATCAAGTGCAGCGTGTGGACGTGCGTCTTCTTCCTTATCTTCGTGGAACATTGCCCATGAGCACTATTTTCTTAGGGTCTTCCTCATCGTGCGATGTGCCAGAAAAAACGGAGAATCTCGCGTCATAAGTACACCGGTGACAACTGCTCTATTATTTGAAGTTCCCAGATAAAATGATGATTAGTCCACAGACGTTTCTGAAAATTCTAAGCCAGGAACCCGTTTGCATTTCGTAAATAGTATATTGGTTTTAAATGCAAATATGTATTGTTTTTAATACTTATGTGACTTTTTGTGGTATTTTATTTGTTCTGAAGATGTCACAGAAGTGTCGAAACACGTTGGCAACAAAAACAAAATTAAATTAAAAAGTGAACAAAACAAAGATCTTCTTTGTAAAAAAATAATTATCAACGTTCACGAAGAAATCATTGTAAACAATTTTATATATTCTCTTTATCTGAGAGAGTGGAAAGTTGACGTGGTCAGCTGTTCATTGTTTTGAAAAAAAAAAGAAGTCAAGTGAGGTTGTTTTGCGAAACTGATAATATGAAATTTTTCAGGTATTTTCTGAATGTTTTTTTTACCAACAGTCGTTAACCATAACCCTGCGTTATCTTAAATAACTGTCAAAAATTCAGTTACTCTAATTCAAGTCTGTCCCCGTTCATTTGAAAGCAGACAACCATTTTGAAATTTTTGAAAACGATGTTTATCGAGCTGTAGACAATTTTATCAAGGGTGCAGACGGTCTCGATAAACTGAGCCGCTTTTAGTTGATTATAACTGTCAAACGTCATGACCGATTGCGGGTATGCTAATGAAAGTCGACTAATCACCGATAATGTTGATAAAAAAATTTACCGAGTAAATTATGAAAATTTTAAGGCGGTCGTGCTAGACCTCTAGGCACTGTGTTAAAGATTTCGCTTTCGCAATATCAGACTCTAAAACTTTGAATAGACTATATTACCTAAGACACGATCAACTGAAATATGAGAAAACCGAAATCAAGAGGGGAAGGACATGGGAAAGAGGAAGGTTGGGAAGTACCTGGCTATTCAGATCTGGTCACCAAACACGGCTAAAGCAATGTTTTGATTCTGAATGGCGGTATTTCACCAGGGCGATACGAGCAGTATCTACCATTCTGGAACGTGCCGCAAATATGCCATACATTATTTTCTATAAATGAAATGTGTTATGACATATATTAATTAAATAAAAGTTGCGGTGTGTCCGGGTATCTCTCATTATTTACTTCTACTTTTTTTTCACTATTAATATTATTGAAATCAGTATAACAATGATAATATTCTCCTTTTAAATTAACTTCTGTCTTATGTTTTTAAAGGGTGCGGATGTCTATGGCATCCCCAATTGGGGTATGTTGTGAAGCTGACTATTTGAATCTAGTCACTAAACTAAGTCTTGTTATAGAGCTGGCCGTAGCATTTAAATTTAAAATTTAAAAGAATAAATTTTAACCTTTTTTGTCTATTTTTTTAAAACTAAATCCATCCCACAACTTTTTGATTGCGTAAATACCCAATTTATTTAACTTCATTGGTTAAACAGAATTGCCACAAACGTTGAAAATGATGTTACCATAGTTTTAAGTAATCTTTTTAAAACGTTGTTTTAATGTGACGCGACGTCACAAAAATTGTAATTTAAAAATTGGCGTGTTATTTTGACAATCAATTTTTTTTTTTTTTTTTGAAAGGAAAGAAATAAATATGCAATTAAATTATGTACTCTATTTAATTGCGTAAAAATACAATTTATTTAAATATAATTGCCACACACATAAAATATGATGTCACTATCGTTTTAAGTAATTTTCTATCTTTTTTAAACATTGTTAATGTGACGTCACAAAAATGGTAATTCAAAAATTTGCGTGTTATTTTGACAACCAATTATTATTTACGTTTGAAAGGAAATAAATATGCAATTTGATTATGTAAGCATTTCGATTTCGCCAGTTTGAAAATACGTTTAAAATAAATAAAAATAAAATAAAAACTAAATCAGCGCGTACCCTCAGCAATCGTTTGACTGGCAGCTCGTAGCAAAAAAATAATCGCTCGGTATGAAGGGCGAACGCCAATTCCGACGTCAAAAAAGTTTCAACTTCCAACAACATAGTCAACATACATAGATACAAATGAATAGTCTATACAACCCACTATAAATGTTTGAAACTGTGTTCGGGTAGAAGTGCACACCAATACATAGATAGCTGCCTATATCGATTTTTTAAAGAAATATGGGGTTGATAAAAATGACAGAATTTAAAAAGGTTTCGGTAGCTCAATTGGTAGAGGCGCTACTTCGGGATAGATTAGAGATCACAAGTACGCGTCTCGGTTGCAACCTAATCGTTTTATTTTCTGTGTCTTCTTCTATTACATATTTCGTTAAAAATTATTAATATGATATTAAAATAAGAATAAACTTTAAACCATTTATTATTAAATATTTAAATAAAATTAATAATCTAAAACACAAATATGAAACAGAAAAAAGCCAGAAACTAAAAAGAACAACGGTCATGACCGAGACATTGTTATTTTTAGTTTCTGTCTTTTTAATGTTTCATAATTGTGTTTTAGATTATTAATGTTATTTAAAAATTTAATATAAATAAAGTTTGATGCTTTACACAAGCAGACAAAGCTTAGCAATCAGCAATCACCCCGTGGCTTATATTTAGTGATACGACTTTGTATATTAGATTATAATATATTGGGTCTAAAAAATACAAAACTAGGGTATTTAATAATTATTAATAATGAACTTTCATGAAGATATCATACTAAACAGAAGCGCCCTTGAGGTAATATTTATCAATTATTACGCTATATAAATAAGCCAAGTATTAAACATATCCTTGTTACTCAGTGTCCTTACTGTCTACTGAAAACCATATGCTTATATTGTCTAACTAACTAACCATCACCCCGTTTCCTCGCAGATATAGGCAGAGAGGACGGACCGCCATAAAACTCTGTCTTGGCACACACTCCTTGCTTTATTCACATTTATACATCGTCTTATACATATTATTCTGTTAAATTCGCACTGTTTACATTTGTAATGTTAGAATCGTTACCTTATAATACTTTGATACTGACGTTTTTAAGTACCAACACGTGAACTGTCTGCAATATTATTTCCTTTTCTTTGCATTAACATTTTAAAAATATTTCATATGATTTTCATCTAGATTTTTTACACCCTTAGCTTCTGGTAAATCGTCACACGCATATCTAAACATTTTTTCATGATTTATGATAACGATCATGATTTTAGATACTTTTGATTTGCATGCATATCTGTTATACATTATTTTCTTGTTGTTATATTAGGTTAGGTCATTTAGTGTAAAGCGCACTTGAGGGGATCACAAAACTGCGCTAGATAAATTCACTGTTATTATTATTACTAAGCAATCTAATGAAGTTATATACAAAAATGCCATCAAGAAAACTTTTTTTTGAAATGATAACTATGATACTCCACAAAGAAAACAATACATATCGAATTTGAAATAAGTCACCTATTTGCAGTTTAGTTTGAAAAAACTTACTCACCAAGGATTGGTAAATATTTATTACTCTATTGGTGAGAAGAACGATATATTCAGATTTTTGTGGTAAAACCTAGCATTAAATGATCAACCCTTCAAAAGTGTTTTTGGTCAACGTTTCAATAGATGGAAAAGTAAAAAGCAAATTTATCTTTTAATTTTATGCAAATAGATGTATTTATATATTTATTTTTTTACGTGAATACCGCAAAGTCTCAACTGCTCCCAACCGTTTAGAACCAGTGAGACTATGGCATCCCCAATAGGGGTATGTTGTGAGGCTGGTGGTAGTGACGAGGGAAAGGTAATGAGAAAGGGGAAGATTGAGAAGTACCTGGCTATTCAGATCTGATCGCCCCACACGGGTAAAGCCATTTCAAGCAATGTTTCAATTCTGAATGGTGGTCTTTCACCAGGGCGATACTTGGAGTATCTACCACTCTGGAACGTGCCGCAAATATACTACATTTTATTTTTTTTATATCAATTAAATGTGTTGTGACTGGTATTAATTAAATAAAAAATATTTTCGCACGCTGGGTTCGAACCCGCGACCTCTGGATTCGTAGTCGAGCATTTTACTACTCGACCATACAAGCCGTCAATACTTATAAGAGATGAAATGTTCAATCGAATTAAATTATTTTAAAAACATACCAAACGTGTTGAGTGGGGTGGATGTGTTAACAATTATATGTTAACTTATAAAATTTTGACTTCGCGTACCAGGCGATAAAGCTATCGCGCAATACATCTGTATTGATCTCAGAATGCTTTCTGGATTTACACCATTGAACACAACCTACAACAAAGTATTCAAAACCTCGGACTTAATTAAACTATTTTCTATTTTTCGAACCGGCGGCAACAGACAATAAAATCCCTCAGTACCCGCCGCAGGTATATTAATTTAAGCGTCTGAAGCACTTGCACTTATGCGCTACTGAGATACTCTAAGCCGGCTTAATTGTAAAATAGTGCCTCTTATTGCCAAACTCGCCCTTGCAGGAAAACAAGAGTTCAATTACGGAGGTAAATTTGTTACAAAGAGCTTTACAGAAAGCAGAAAGAAATTTCATGCGCTTTTAAACGTGCCTCCGTGTGTGGAGTTAGTGTAGGTGGCTTCCACCCGCCCGCGTCCCGGCAATCAAATTAGGCCGGAACTTTTAGGAAAATTCAGCTTTATGTTCTACATTATTTTTGTATCCTTCCTCTTTCACTATCACATTCCTTCTTAAAACTAAGCAACCTCAGCGTGGGTGAAGTATTTTGTATTTTTTTTAAATAAAATAAGAGCGTAGTTTCCAATTTAACGATAATACTAATAATTGGAATATTGTAACGCAGAAATTATTCAGTATCAGTAAACAAATAGTATCAGGAATGTATTTGTATTAAAATAAGCTCTATACTGCGGCCATGCTACTCTTTGAGATGTTTGTGTCACGAGGTTTGCTTCCTGCCAACACAGCTTTTACCTCGGAAAGTTTTTTTGCTAATTCCTTTTGTATTTACATTAATGTCCAAATTAGTGTTATAGTTTTTTGGAAGCGTTTTCTTGTTATTTATATTCTCATTCTTTGGTTATTTCTTTTAATGTTTCTGTTTTAGATATTTGGTTTGTTGATGCGATTCTCAAAATGTCATAATTATTAAAATTTTCGTATAGCCGCTGTTGGATCCAAAGCTGCGATGAAACACCGAATGTGTTCCCAGCTTCAGGTAAACTATAAACGAAAAACTATACTACTTCATAGAAGTATCTAATTGTAGTTTGTGGAAAGATTATGGAATAAAGGAAAAATGGGAAACCATTCACTCACCGATAATGTTTAAGTTCTTGACTCTTCTTACACAATTGTATTAACGAAACGAATCACAAAAAAACCACACTTAATTTTATCTTCTAATTCACGAAACACCACAACATTTATTTTATATTTTTAGAAGATCAAACAACAAACCGAAAAACTAGCGAAACGAACGACCAACCACATTTTTTCACAAAAAAAACTCTTCTGTTGGATTGTCAACTGTTTCAAGCTGTCACCGTTTTGAAAAAAAACTTATCACAAAAACACTACATTTAATTTTGTCTTCTAATTCACGAAACACCACATTTATTTTATATTATTTAAGAGATCAAACAACAAACCGACGAACAAGGGAAAACGATCGAGCGACACGTTTTTTCACACCAAAACTCTTCTGTTTTTATGGTCAATTATTTCTAACTCGGTGGTTGAATACGGAATTCGATTTAGCGAAATGGTTGGACAGGTAGGGATTTGGATGAAAAAATATCAAGGTAAGATCCTAACAAAATATCACTCTGAAATCCAATACCCACTTTTAAAAACACCCTGTCTTGTTGTTTTGTCGGTGTACTTCATCTAAGTATTTGTAAAATGCTATAGCAAAGAGTAAGATTTTATATCATTCCTTTAACTCAAATCTAGGAGTTAAAAATCTCAACAAAATGTTTTATTATCTTATTTAGTCGCTTCCCACCTGCCTTTCCAATATCTAGATTTTGGGTCGCCCCATTTCTGTTGCGGTCACCTTGGTGGACTTTTATCTCTGATTTCCAGTACGGCAAGGTATTTAAACAACAATAGTTTTCCAGTTGCATGGTCTTTCCCTTTCGATTTCTGTTCGGCCTCGTTTTTTTGTAAATACTAAACACAGATAATTCAAAGAATCAATTGGACCTTAACTGAGTTTTAAAAGAGAAACCCAAATACGTGATAATGTGTTCGACACTGCGGAAATCATCTTTATTTTATGGAATGCAATTATTTTTGTCATTAAAGATCTTTCTCTCATACAAAGTCCGCAAATGAGAATCACAAAAAATATTTCTCACCTAATATGAGATCCTTAACTAAATACTTAAGTAATATTAGTTAAATTGTTTGATACATTTTACCTCTTAACATTCTTACTATGAAGTGCTGTGGTTCTGTAGGGCGCTCATTGACATCCGATGTGTGTGCATGAAACCAAGCGAAAGGACACCCTTAAAAATAAAATACAAATTAACGCACATGAATGGTCATCAATCAAAGCTCATATGTGGCTCATTGCGGACCATGTATGGAAGAATTTCGCTAAAAAAACTCCAACCTCTAATCGAGGGCTTTGATTGTGTAATTGTTAAATGATGCCCCAATGTTTCTCCTTTTCATCATGTGTTTGTATGTTTTTCAATGTTTAAACTCAGCTGTCAAACAATCTCAACGATTTTCTGAAATACCGTGTAGGTGGAAATTCTCGTGTAATGTCAAAATCATTCCAGGCTGGATGTAAACCGCACCCCCTCTGTTAGATATTTCAGTTGGTCTGCATTCCATTCCTAGGATATATGAAATTAGGGAGGTTTTTGGGGTTGTTTGGCGTTTATTTTAATTTACTGGCTCTTTGATAAGCGCAACGTAGAGAAGGACTTTGAGGTATCGCCCTGACATGTCTAGCCAGCAGGGGTTGAAATACTAATCTCTGTGCCATTTCAGTTTTGATTTTGGTTTATTTTGAGTTATTCTCCGGAAAGCAATGCTCTTACGATATTTCAAATGGCTGAAATTAATAAAGCAAATATCTCTTTTCAATTCGTTGAATTCGAAAAATCATAAATCTCACTATCAATTAAAAGGAGATCGATGTTATGGTCCACGTTGTATTATCGTACATTAGTTATCAAGTGTTAGTGTTTTCCTTCGTTGTGCTATGATTGATAATTATAAAGAGATGCACTAATGGTGGTGGCCCGCGCTGTATGTGCCTATGGTACATTGTTGTATGGTTCTCTAGTATTGTGGTATATTATTTGGAGATCGTAATCGATAATATCCAAGCTGACAGTTAGAAATGCATTTTTCAGGAAGAAAAATACTATTTTAAGAAGAATGACACTTAAGGAATAATGTCACTTTCAGGAATAATGTCACTTTCAGGAATTATGTCACTTTCAGGAACAATGTCACTTTCAGGAATAATGTCACTTTCAGGAATTATGTCACTTTCAGGAACAATGTCACGTTTTGAGTAAGATAATTTCGTTTTTAGGAAGGTTAACACCTTTTCAGGAATAATTATAGTGTGTTTGAAAGACATTCGGTCAGTAAGAATAAAACTTTTTAAAGGGAGAATGTGATGAAATGAATTATATTATTATTTCATTAAAAGATTCCTTTATGTAAAAAAAATATTACTGGTCGATGAAGAAATTTTTTTTCATGGATTAATTGTGCAGTTTTTTTTTGTTAAAATATGTGGGTATTATTGATTTTGTTCTATTTAAATCGAATCTAGTGTCAATTTTCCAGAAAATAATAATTACAATAATATTTGGATAATTTGTATAGCGCCGTTTTTGTGAAAAATCACCACAAGGGCGCTGTTTGAGATAACTTAGTATTTTAATCTATAAATAAAATTCGTGCCAAGATGTATAACTTTTGTAGTCCATTTATAAAAATCTGACTGAAATGCAAAAATTAGAACAATCTAGCTTAGCGAATGGTGCTTTTGTACATTTCTTTAATAAGTTATATACAGCTGGAAAAGTATTGTCAACTTTTAAAAGTTGTGTTGATTTAAACATAATCCAGAATAAATGACGGGCTCTTTGTGGTAAAGAGCCTTTTCGTTTCAAAATTGTAATTTATTTTCATTGAATGCACTGCAGTAAAGGGAGTAGCAATTGTTTATTAAACATAAAATGGGGATCATATTACTATCGGTGCTTGAATGGTTTCCGTCTGCGAAAAGGCAATCTTGGTGCAGAAATTTTCTTGTATTATTTTTGAAGCACCCAATCTTTTCGTTACTTGCAAGGGAAAATGAACAAGTGGCCATTAAAAGCCACAGATTTCATCCTAAGAAATATCTCCATTGGGAAGCAGATTTTAATAAAATCAGTCCTTGTTTCAGTGTAATCTATTATTATTTCACTTGCGTATATCTATATTGCGAGTACTATACCCGGCTCTACACATTGTGTTGAATGCTTTCACTTTACAAACTTTATGTTTTTATTTGTTTGATAAATTGTTTAATCATTTAACAATCATCTTTAGAATGCTAGGCGAATATTTTTTGTATTGTTTGACATGCGAGTTAAGGGGAAAATATGTCGGGCAGGTGCAAACAAGATATGGCAAGATCAAGTTAATCACATTATTAAGTCAAGAGTCATGGAGGGGTATGTTTATCTCTCTATCATTTAATTTATATTTATTTGCGGCACGTTCTAAAGTGGTCTCAGTATCGCCGTAGTGAAAGAATATAATTCAGAATCATTTATTTTAAATGGCTTTACCCGTGTTTTTTTATCAGATCTAAATATCCAGGTACTTCCCGACTTTCCTTTTCCCCATTTGCTTCTCCTCCTTATCTTTAGTCTTACAACATCGCCCAATTTGGATTTTTATATTCTTACTAGCTCCAGACGGCCTCCAAGGTCGAGTGGTAAGACGCTCGACTACGAATCCAAAGGTCGCGGGTTCAAACCCGGCGTGCGCCAATAACTTTTATTTAATTAATATGTGTCATAACACATTTAATTCATATAAAAATAATAACAAGTATATTTGCGGCACGTTCCAGAGTGGTAGATACTCTAAGTATCGCCCTGGTGAAAGACCACCATTCAGAATCGAAACGTTGCTTGAAATGGCTTAAGCCGTGTTTGGTGACCAGATCTGAATAGCCAGGTACTTCCCAACCTTCCTCTTCCCGATCTCCTTCCCCTCCCCACTACCTTCAGCCTCACAACATACCCAATTTGGGGATGCCATAGTCTCACTGGCTCTAGACGGTTGGGAGCAGTTGAGACTCTTGTGCGGTATTCATGTAAAAAAAAAAAAAAATAAATAAAGACATTCGGAAGCAGTTGGGACTGTTTTGCGGTATTAATTCAAATATATACATTTTGTATTTGCTTTATCCAGTGACATAAGCATTATACTTGATAGGGTTATGTAGGTAGGTACTTGAAATATTATGTTTTTAATTCGTTATAACGTATAAAAGTATCATCACCTAGTTCCGATTAATAAATAAGTTATTTATATGTGAATACGTACCGACTATGAGCACACTGATTGCGTCCAAACGTTTTTTTATCAATTCAAAAGCACTACTCTTAGAGTGGTTTGTTCATATTTTATGTAATCCAAAAAAGCAGTATTAATAATAATCTCCGGCGACATGAAAATTGAGCAGCTTTTTCTGTATTTTTTTTCAGGCCAATGCGACTATTTCAGATTGAATTGTCGCACCATGATTAATTTAAATTTCATATTGTTTTCAAATATAAATAATGTACCTGACAGTTTCAATGTATCAATTGGTAAATCAAAGTGCCTTTTAAAGTTGAAACAGCTGTTTTGCATTTTCATTTATACGAGTCTTCTAAATCCTATAATTACTAGAATAGTTTCATTAAAGATCCGCGAATGTAATTTGTAGTGTTGACTCCACTTTGTTCATTTTAAACCTCTGAATTAAGTCAAAGCACGTAGCAAATTGCAGTGGCTTTTAACAAAGAGAACCTGTTAGATTCATCTGTTGGAAAAAAAAACGGTATAATTATAATGAATTAGAGAACTTAACTTTAAAATCTGTTTCCCCTCATTTAATGATTACAAAAAAACGATTTACTTAAGTCTGGTTTTTTTAAATTGTTTAATAATACGCAGTGCCATTAGTTCCCCCCCCCCCCCCGTTTATGAAATGAAATGTCTGAATCTATTTGTTAAGTTTGTACCTTTCTTGATTATTTGTAGAATTATTTTACGGAATTATATTTTTTGCGTTTTATTGTTTTAATGAATTTAAATTTTGTTTTCTATTAAGGAGTGGAGATGAAAAAAAAAAATTATCGGGACAGTTGAAATGGGTGTTTCAAACGTAAAATTACAAAGTAAATAAACAATGACAATGAAGGCGAATAATTAAACCGAAAGTTTTAACAATATTGTAAAACTTTTCATCCCCATGTCAGATAACGTCAATATATTCGTCGACAATATATGGCTAATTGGTATAGCTCCGCTATTGGGAAACCTTCCTTTAAGGGCTTGATTTATCGCAATATGAAGCTGCTTGATATACTGTAGAGCGTACCTGCCAGACTCGAGTTGCTTTGTGAACAACGAACGCCATTCAACAACAATTTGTAAACTTTCATTTGACTTCATTATCTTAAAATTTGCCAATATGTGAAACACGTTAGTTAAATCCTTTGATTCAAAACTGGTTTTTGTTTTCCGAAATTTTCAATATAGTGTTTTTTAAATGTGAACACGGCACAAGAGCCAGTGAAGCTATGGCACCCCAAATTGGGGTGCGTGGTAGGGCTAAAAGAAGTAGAGGGGAGAATGTGATGGGGATGAAGAAACTTGAGGAGTATCGAAATATTCAGATATATTCAATAAACGTAGCTAAAGTCGTTTTAAACAACGTTTCGATTCTGAATGTTGGTATTCACCAAGGCCATACTGAAAGTACGTAATATTTTGAATAGTATTTTATATATTTAAAAAAATTCCACTTCCATTAATACATATTTAAGGGCTTCATAAACATTAATGTTTACAATAATTGATCTTTCTTAATATATTTACGATATTTGATTAATAATTGTTCTTATGGGTATCTTTTTGATGTTGTTACTCGACTGTACCCTTTTCTTCTTTACTCCCTTTTAAAATGTGTATGCCTTTATAAAAACTCCTTGGGAACCTTGTATGAAAAAATGTTTTTTATACCAAATTATCATTTTAATAAGTATGATATATACAAGTATGTAGGTAAAAAAATACCTATTGTAAGAGTGAAGAAATTAATAATACACCTTGATGTAATTAATGAAATTATGTATTTGTTTAAATTATATTTCAATGGTGTAAGTGGTTTTTGTAGAATAGCTACTTGTATTCGAAGAATTATTTTTTTCTCCCTCATGTCACTAATAAAAGTTTTATTAATAAATGTGTAAATTTTTTTGTACTTTATTGTATTTTTGTGTGGCTGAATAAATTTTATTAAAAAAGATAATTTATTGCATGAGGGTTTTTTGTAAATACAAACAGTAATGTCACTTTGAAAATCGTTTTTTTCTGCCTCACTGACGTAAGCAAACATAAAATATTTATTATTCGACTTGAACCAAACTTGCAAAATATCTCTATAGATTGATCATTTTGTTAACAGGTGATTACGGCTCATTTAAATATGTGAACAACAGGTTTCAAAGGAAGGAAGGAATAAGCAAAAGGACTTCTGAAAAGTTAGTGATGAATTCCCTGTGACTATTGGCACCTCCGGCACACTAGTGGATATATATGTTGGTGATATTATGTTACTGAAAGAAGGGTGAATGCAGGAAACTTCATTAATGGAGGACTAACGCTGTTGGCGCAAATAAGAAATTGTCCAAAGAAGCGAAGCTAGCAGTCCACAATGGAGTGCTTATACCAACCTTGGTGTATGGCAGTGAGGCATGGAACTGGCAGAGGAAGAATGAAAGTAGACTGAATGCTGTGGAAATGAGATCTTTGAGACGTATGTGCGGTAAAACCATGTATGACCGTATTAAAAATGTGGATATCCGGAAAGAATACAAGGCTGATGTGAGCGTAATGGATAGGATCAAGAAAGGGACGCTTAGATGGTTTGGGCATGTAGAGCGAATGAACGAAGAAAAAAGTGTGAAAAGAATATATGATGCGAAAATGAATGGAAGAAGAAGTCGAGGACGCCCGAGAAAGACATGGCACGATCAAGTAAATCAAATACTTAAATCGAGTCATGTGAAGAGTAAGAATAACAGAAGAGTATGGATGAGACGATGTATGAATGTAAATGAAGCAAAGAGTGTGTGCCAAGACAGAGTTATATGGCTGTCCGTCCTCTCTGCCTACCCCTACGGGGAAACGGCGTGATGGTTAGTTAGTTAGTTAGATATTATGTTTGTGACGTCTGAACTAGTGTACGCCTCTTCGGTGTCAAATATTTCGTGACACGGTAAATGGTGGCGTACGGAATGCCGAATATGCATTGTGTTCAGAATGCAATATGCAGCTTGCAGCTTGCAGCTTGCTGCACACATAGTTTGTTGCAAATCTAAGATCATACTGCGGGAAATTCCACTGTATATCGGGTGTAGCTGGTATCGTGATAATCCACTTTTAAAACTAACTAAGCATAACGCCGTTTTTCCACAGGGGTAGGCAGAGAGGACGGACCGTCATACAACTCTATCTTGGCACACACTCCTTGCTTCATTCACATTCATACATCGTCTCATACATACTCTTCTGTTATTCTGACCCTTCACATGACCCGATTCAAGTATTTGATTCACTTGATCGTGCCATGTCTTCCTCGGGGGTCCTGGACTTCTTCTTCCATTCACTTTCCATTTGCACCGAATCTAATAACAAGAAATAGCATACCTCTTCCAAAAATACTAATGTTATTTTATTCCACTGTAATATCTCTAGTAACTTGCAGCCACCTCTAGTCTGGAGCCCCTAAATACCTGGATAAAACCCTTAACTCTGTGCAGAAATGGGCAGTTCGTTTGATAGATTCTCCCATCTTAAAAAACGGATTGCAATCTTTGGAGCACAAACGTCGGGTGGGAATGCTGTACTTGTTCTACCGGTATTTCAATGGGAAATGCTCCGAGGAACTTTTGCGTCATTGATCCCTTTGGCACCGGTGCATAATCAGGAAACTAGTCGCTGAACGAGTGCACAACATTTGTACACAGTTTTTTATGTTCAACAGCTCAGCTGTGGAACGATTTTCCGGCCGTTGTGTTTCCTCTCTCCTTCAACATGGGCCTCTTTAGGATCCAGTTTCACTCCTTTCTTTCTTCATAAAGACTCTCCACACAGCATCCCTGAAGATGACGTAGGCTCTAAAGGAAATTATTTCCCTTAAGGCCTCCTATGTGGAGTGAATGTAAAATAAAAACTTAATAAAGTAAAAACTGACTTAGTTCATCAAATTAGGGTAGGACCTTTTATTTTAATATATCACTAATTTATTTAAAATCCTCGTCAAAGATATTCCTGCAGCATGGGTTATATGTAAAAGGAAGAAAGTTCTCTAGATTGCTTGTTTCGATCTCTAAATTTGCCACTTTTTAAATGCATTAATGCATTATCTGGAAATCTTAAAATAAGTTAAATTTTTCGAAGTTAAAGGTCATTCGGCCATAATAAATTATTAGAGATTGTGCATTGAGAATTCAGAACTCTGCCTGTGTCACAAAATATAACCACCATTCAGGAATATGTCGTTTCAAAATTGAAATAAATTTCCAACTATTGAGAATGTTTAAAAAATTCGATTCAGAGTAGAAAATGCACCAATACAGATAAAGGAAAGCGTTTTTGAAACCATTTCTAGTATTTATTGTGAACGTTATGAATCTCCTTGAATTTCTGAGATTTCAAATGCAAACGGATTCAACAATATGAATAAGTACCATAATAACCATCCAAGACTGCTTTTCATATTCAGAAACTTACATATTGAATATGTTAACCTGAAACACGATATTGCAAAACACAAAGATACGGCATCCCTGCGAAATAAAACTCACAAGATAGGAATCTGTGGATTAAAAATTGAACTGATTTCGTTTCAGTCCGTAGAGCGCAAAATATAGTACTATTACAGCTTATTAAAAATGGAAAATAAATGTTAACAATAGTGGTATAAATATACGCGATGATCATGTTTCAAAAGCTTTGCCGTTTTAACCTCAGTGCAATAATATACAAGAGAGAGCGATACTGCAATCAGTTTCGGACTCGGCTAGACCTGGACGTGGCTAGGACTGGGGCTAAGGTATTTATACATCCATTCATAGCACCCGTCGACATAATGTTTTTGTTTATTCGTATAACCACTTCTTCACAGTATTGTTATAAACAAATATATAGCATAAAACCTAAAAAACCGTTGACTTCTGTCAATTTATGTCGCATATCAAAACGTGTGGGCGGAGTCAAGAGAAACGCGGGACACAAACACATCATTACAATACTATAAAGCGGTGTGATAATTTGGGAAATATTGCTGTGTCTTTCTTTTTCATGGTGTACGACGTAAAAACCCGGAGAAAGTGATTTATCCCAAATTTGTATAGGTTAGGTAAAAAGAATCAGCTCTCTCTCCACATATTTTTACTCCAAGGTTTTAACGACAGGATGTTATTTTTTAAATGCAAAGTTTCATACACTATAATATTGCTCTTCGTATGCAGTGGAAGATTCTCTCAATAACTCTGGTAAAAGAGCAACGTACAGAGTCAAAACGTTGATTTAAATGGCTGTAACAGTATCTGTCTACTCAGGTAGTTTCAATAATCTTCCCCGGGGCCTGTTCCACGACTACTCGTGCTCGATTGCGTCCCCCCTATTTTTTATTAAAAAAGAAAACCGCGTCAAAAAACTTTTTTCTGTACTTTTTCGATATCTGTTGAATGAACGGTGATGTTGCCAGCGCAATAGAAAACATAATTGTTCCATGACGTGGGTAATTTTTAAATGATTTGGGGAATGCTTACAAAAGATCTATATTTTTCATATCCCCTTCAGAGATGGCGCCTTTGTTTTAATCTAGTTTGAACGTATGGTGGATCCGGCGCGTTCTTTCCCTACTGTTTTTCCACCTGATTTTCTTCCACATCGCAACATTCATTGATTATAATAATAATATTTGGATAATTTGTATAGTACCGTGTTTGTGAAAAATCAACTAAAAGGCGCTATTATGTATTCGTTATAATGTTTCGCGCTGGCCGTACACTTCCTCATTTTCGCTTTAATTTTTAATTTACTATATATTTACACTTCCTTACTCTTAAGGTGTAAGGTATCTTCAGTAACGCCTCGGTAAGACACCACTATTCAGAATAGAAAAATCGCTTGGAATAGCTTTGACTCCCTCTAATCCATCTTATATCTCTGCCCCACAGTCTCAATTGCTCTGGGCAGTTGGTCTCGTGTTTGAATTCAAATTTAAATATACAAAGTTTATTTAAATGCTAAAAATAATAAATGTTGCTCAACTTATCTATCCATCTAGTCTATGTTGTATCAGTTTAGCTTACAGTGATATTTGATTCTCAACCTGCATAGAATCAAATTGAATTTTACTCATTTCCCTGAACCGGAAAATTCTTCGAGAATATGAAATTTATTTTCCTCTTCAATTTAATTTTGTATTGAGTGCGCGCCGTTGAGAAGTATTCAAAGCAGGAATGGATATAATTCCTAATTAATCATGGTTTCTGCAGAGAAATTTATAAACTTATTGATCTTATAAGTACATTTATCTTATTTTGAAATAATATCATGTTATTCTGGTAAAAATAAAGTCATTTGATCCGATTACGGGGAGGAAATTTTCCGTATTTCAGAACTCCTAACATTGACACGAATTTTGAGGCGATGCGTATTCTAAATTAACCATAAATATATACTTACGTACCTACGTACTTGCTGTTCTGATCACTAAAAGGATAGAAATGCTTCGTCGCGTCGACGGTGAGTCTAGAATTTCGAAAAAAGTCACCGAAACACGTTTTTTTAAGCAAGAAAATTTTTCTGATGTTTTGACAGTATCACCAATTACATTGTCACGTGGGTGACGGTACAGTCTTTGATAGTTGTTTCGTTTGTCAAGCCCCCAAAAGGCACAGAAACTACAACGGCTCGGAGGGCTTTGAAGCAGAGAATGGACGGTTATCTCGAAAGAATTACCTCTTGAGGTAAGAACAACGTCGTCGAATTTAATGTTTCAAAGACCCAATCACGTCTGATTACGACTAAAAGGGATCGTAATGAAAATGCAGTATCCTTAAACGGAAGCTATCTTCCCAACAAACATTCCACTGACATGCTTGGTGTTAATTTGATCGACTAGCTAAGGCACGGGGGCTCTATCAAAGCAAGAGTAAAGTTAGTCTCTCAGAAGTTAAGCGTACGCTACAGGGCCTGCAGACACTCTAATAGTACTCAACTGCTGATCTTGTCGCAAGAAACGGGCGGTCCACTTCAAAGTTTTCTCCTATCTCAACAAACGGATTGCAATTTTTCGAGCACAGACGTCAGGTGGGAGTGCTATCCTTGTTCTACCGGTATTTAAATAGAAAATGCTTCGAGAAACTTGCGTCATTGATGTCTTCGGCACAGGCGCATAACCGGGAAACTCGCCAAACGCGAGCTCATTATTTGTACACGGTTGATATTCGATATATGAAAATGGGTAACTTCTACGACTCGTTCTTGTGTTCAACAGTTTGGCTGTGGAATGATTTCTCTTTTACAATATGGGCCTCTTAGAGACACAGGCTCACTCTTTCCTTTCCTCAAAAAGACCCTCGACACAGCATCCCCAAAGATGACAAGCACTGAGTATTTTTTTGTTCCGTCAGGGCCTCCTGTGTGGAGCTAATGTAAAAAAGACATTATTTTTTTTCATTTGAAAAAATATTTTTGGCTCTAAAAAAATGCACTAGCCAAAAATATTTTTGACAACTAAAATAGGAATAATAATGTAATGTATATGAAATATCCGCTTTTTGCATGCCTCTGTGTTTCCTCCCTCCTACAACATTGGCTTCTTCAAGACCCAGGTTCCCTGCTTCCTTTCCTCGAAAGACTTACCACACATAAACTCCAAAGATGACGTAGGCCCTAAGGAAAATTGTTTCCCTCGGGGCCCACTGTGTGAAGATAATGAATAAAATATATAAATGTATATATCTATGAGACGATGTATGAATGAACCCAGACCGAGATAACGTGGCATTCCATCCTTTCTATCTACCGCTACGGGGTAGTGGCGTAAAGGATAGTGATTTATCAACATAATTACATATGAGATATTATTTATTTTTCACCGGACCGGTTTCACCTTGTAATGGGCATCTACAGATTGGTAGTTACAAGGTTAAACTGGTCCAGTCAAAAACAAACAACTCACAAAAAGGTTTCATATTAATTTAATTATTTTTCACCACTAATTATCAGTTGCAAAATTAGAAAATAAAAAAATTATGTAATGAAAAATAAATAAAAGGCACGTTTCAGCGATTCAGCCAGTGAAAGTAGAAGTAACGGAATGTCCCCCGCGTAAACCCTTAGATTTTGATATCAGCTTCAGAGATCTACGGGCAATTGTACGACCGAAAAAAACTTAGGGATTTTGACGAAATTCTGTAGACTTGAAGTTTGGCCGGGAGTCTATTGATATGAAATGATTTTTTCCGTAAATCAAAAATCCAAGATCAGCTACAGAGGTTCAGCTATAAAATTAAAAATGATACAATTCTTTCTCACACTTTCGCACTCTACTCAACCTACTGAATATCTACGTACAACAGCTGTAGTAGTGACCTAAAAAGAAAATTATTAAAAATATATAACATAAATAATATTTTTTTTTATAGATAAATCATCCGTAGTTAAACGGGTATAAGAGCTGATTTTCCAACGATCCATTACAAATTGCTTCTGAACTAGGAAATATTAAATTATATCAATAACCTAAAACACAAATATGAAACAAAGAAAGACGGAAAAAAAAGACAAAGGTCACAACCGAGACTCTATCCGGGAGTAAAGCCTTAACCAATTCGGTCATAGGGACCTTATTGGAAAGTGGCATTTTAATCGATATCATATTGTAAGAAGTCTTAAGATTTCCTTATTAAAAAAAATATATTTATTCAAGCCACCATCTAGGTATTCAATATACTCGGGTTGAGCTTTGAATCCATTACAAATATGGCTGCCAAAAGTCGGAAAAAAATTAAAAACAAAATTCATAATTTTTAATAAAAATATGAAATCGATTTAAACGCCACTTTTAATAAGATTCCAATGGTCGAATTGGTTAAGGCGTTACTCCCGGATAGAGTAAGGGATCCGAGCTCGAGTCTCGGTTGTGACCATTGTCTTTTTATTTTCTGGCTTTTTCTGTTTCGCATTTGTGTTGTAGATTATTAATATTATTTAAATATTTAAAAAAAACATAAGTATTAACGCTTTGAAGTTTTTTCCAATTTCAAAAAGAAATACTTTTTACTAATTAATTTGTTAAATACGGTTTAAAGTTCTCACAGTCCATAGTATTGGGTTATTCAATTTTCGGGGAATTGCGCCATTTTCGGCTTCCTTCCACATCTCGGGTCAAGGTTTCAAACAGTTTTGAAGTTTCTATTATCAGGGTAAATGGAGCACACCTTGTGATGTCCGAAACATTCGTTCAAGATTGAGGAGGAAGTTCGATTTCTCAAAAGTTAAACAACAAAGTGTTTGTTCCATGATAAAAAAGTGTTTAATTTAAGTATTGTAGTCATTACATACAGAACAAAAAAATGTAGCAAACGAAATCTTTACATAAATGTAATTTGTTTTAAGAACAGCTTTTTTCACGATAGTGAGATATTTCACAGATAATGGGATGTTACGCGGCTCAGTGCGTGACTTAATACTCGACTTAGTGCGTGACTTTGTATTCGTCTTGGTGCGTGACTAAAGTCAATGACTTAATTACGGGTTAAGGCTGATTCACACCAACGTCTGGATCCGCTCAGTGCCGATATTGTTCCGCATGAGAGCTTATTGATATGGTATGAATATCAATCAAGGAGTATGTGCCAAGACAAAGTTGTATGGGAGTATATCTTCTGCCCACCCTTGTGATATTTAACGCTTATTTAAGTTAATAATTATTTTGAATTGTAAAAATGCTAACTTCGCAGATTTTTTTTACCAAAACCATTCTTTTTATCACTAAATAATATTTTTATTAATTTTTAAAATTTTTATTTAGTGATAAAAAAATGGTTTTAAAAAAAATCTGCGTTGTAAGTATTTTTACACTTCAAAATAATTATTTAACCCAATAAGTAGTTAAATATAACAAGGGTGGGCAGAAGGATAAACTGCCATACAACTTTGTCTTGGCACATACCCTTGGATTGATATTCATACCATATCAATAAGTTCTCTTGCGGAACAATATCGGCACTGAGCGGATCCGGACGTTGGTGTGAATCAGCCTTTACTGTGCGTCTTAGTGCACGTTTTGTTTTAATACGTGGTTTAACATCATATTTATATCCGTGACTTAGTACGCGACTTAGTGCGTGACTTAATATTCGTCTCAGCGCTTTAAGGAGTGCGTAACTAAGTGTATGGTTTAGTGCGCGCCTTAGCGCAGGTTTTTTGTGTGACCTTAACCTTTCCCTTTCTGTCCTAAATTATTATTCACGTTCTGGCGCTGTGTAATCTTTACACAGGTAAAAAATTGCGATTTAAAATCAGGAAAATAAGAATATTCATAGTCAATCGCTTAAATTAATCATATTTGAAGAAAAAATCTGAAAAAAAATCTCCAAAATCTGAAGCCAGTATTTATGATGGTTATAGAGATCAAAGTTGTTAAAAGCATTGTGTGGTCGTTACACATCATAGTTAAAGAAAGGTTAAGCTTGATTAAACTATGCGAAAATTAGTACATGCCTTAACGTTCCGTCAACCGAGGTGAAGTTGTACCACTTCTCGATGTTTCTTAATATCACAAGTCAATTTTATAACAAAACATTCTTTTTTTTATTGATTGCCACGATGTTATAAAAAGGGTGTTGGTCCAGTTTGGGAAATGATTGCATATTTTATTGTGTTTGTATCTTAGCTCATTCGCTGCGCGATTTTTTAAACGGGGCGTATTTAAAAAGGATTGTACAGAATCAGATTGTACGATACGATGGAAAATCAGTAACAATAGTGACCTGTGTAGAAATAATGGAGTTCTGTTTTTGTGTTTATCTTTCATTTCATATCATTTTCCAGCTTTTTTTTTTCTTTATTAGAATAAGAAAAGAAAATTAATCCAAACTGTAAAAAGAGGTTACTTGTACTTACTTCTGATAGACTACGGCATATTACATTCGTATAGTGTTCCTGAACATTATATATATATAATATAAGGATACATCCTTTGGAACTCTATCTACCAAACACACTAGGGTGAACAAACTGGTTGATTTTTTTTCCCCAAAGGACTAACTGACCGTAAAGCCGTTTGTCACCCAAATGATTTTTTGTTTAATTTAAATTTTGAATGGGCATTTTGATGACCTCCGTGGTCTTGCGATAGTTAATATTAGTAATAATTGGCTGATTTATATAGCGCCGTTTTCGTGACTGAAATATAACCTCAAGAGTGCTTTACAGCGTAATTAACATAATATTAAAACTAGGACTTATTATTAACTTATGCATAATACTTATAACTAGTGACTTACTACCAATATATTTATATATATATATATATATATATATAAATATAAATAATATAAATAAATAAATATATAAATATATATAATACATAATATAAATAATATATATATATATATATATAAATATATATATATATATAACTAACTAACTGACCATCACGCGGTTTCCCCGCAGGGGTAGGCAGAGAGGACGGACCGCCATATAACTCTGTCTTGGCACACACTCCTTGCTTCATTCACATTCATACATCGTCTCATACGTACTCTTCTGTTATTCCGACTCTTCACATGACCCGATTGAAGTATTTGATTTACTTGATCGTTCCATGTCTTTCTCTAGCGTCCTCGACTTCTTCTTCCATTCACGTTCGCATCATATATTATTTTCACACTCCTTTCTTTGTTCATTCGCTCTATATGCCTGTATCTAAGCGTCCCTTTCTTGGTCCTATTCATTACGCTCATGTCAGCCTTGCATTCTTTCCGGAGATCCACATTTTTAACCATGTATGACACATGGTTTTACCGCACATACGTCTCAAAGATCTCATTTCCACAGCATTCAGTCTACTTTCATCCTTCCTCTGCCAGTTCCATGCCTCACTGCCATACATCAGGGTTGGTATAAGCACTCCATTGTGGACTGCTAGCTTCGCTTCTTTGGACAATTATATATATATGTAATGGTATTGCCCGTGCAGTCGGACCTAGGGTAGAACAAAAATGAATTAAGTAATAGTAAACTATATATATATATATAAACTATGTATGGTACTCGGGCTGAGTGATCCAAACTCTAGTGAAGCATTTTGACGTTATTGTGGGTGTGATAATTTAAAAAAAAATTTGTCTTTAGTTTTGCTCTGAACTCAGTTGAGCTGACGATCTTTCGCAAATGTGAAGGGAGGTTATTCCAAGCTGTGGGTCCTGCTACGACAAAAGCTCGATCTCCAAAATTCGTGTTGGGATTGCGTTTAGGTACAGTGAGTCTACCTATGGCCGTTGAAAATGCTGATCGAAGATTAACTTGTCTCGTATTAGTATCGCTTGGAATGCACAGTTCCGGCAAGTAACGCGGCGTCATGTTATGTTTCGCCTTAACAATCATCCAGCATAGTTTGAATTGGATCCGTTCAGGACTTTTAAGCCGATGAAGTTGAGTTTTAAGTTAAGTTAAGTTAAGTTTTAAGTTCCTCGACTACGAATCCAGAGGTCATGGGTTAAAATTCCGACGTGTGCAAAAAAATGTTACTTTACATTTAGTTAATATAAAATCTATCTATCTATCTAAAATCTCTTTAGTTCTTTATGGTGAGGAACAGCTTATATGTTTATTATGAAATACACTGTGAAAATTATCAATTCTCTTAAATATTATTGTAAAATATATATATATATATTAAATAAATAAAAAATAAATAAATAATATATCGTATATTTTCGGCACATTCCAGAGTAATAGATACTCGCAGTATCACCCTAGAGAAATACCACCAGTCAGAATTGAATATTGTTTGAATTGACTTTGGCCGTGTTTGGTGACTAGATTTGAATAGCCAGGTACTTCCCAACCTTCTTCTTCCCCGTATCCTTTGCTGTCTTAATCCAGGACTGGAGATCATTTATTATTTATACAAATAAAAGTACTATCATTTCTATAAGCCGCACCATGAAATTATAATCTAAATCTAACAAAGGATTTGTAATCATCGCAATATTAAATCTCGTTTCAATGTAATTTTAATCCGAATATTTCCATTGCATAATTTGTAGACGTTGCTTTCTATGCAATTCAATGGTTTTTAGATTCCATTCGTAACCTTTTTCATCTGTTTAAATAGTGGAAATGTAAAGCTTTTAACTTAACGTTGATTGACACACAATTCATTTCATAAACGGGGAAAAACTAATGGCAAATCACATTATAAAACAGAAAAACCTGTCTTTAGTAAAGTACTAGTGGTTTGTAACCATTAAACGGAGGATTAAAAAAAAAAGTTAAGTACCTCAAAGAATAAGAAATTCAAGATAATTTAGTTTTTATCGTAATTAGTAATTGAACAGTGAACTAAAATGTAAATAATTATTTTCCATATGGTTATAATTAAAGTAAAATCATTGTTTACTACCCCTGACATCCCCAAAAATAGTATATAAGCTGTAGGTTAACAACAACTTGTACTAGTCTGAAGATGGCCGTCATAGGCTGAAACCGGTCTAGTTAAAAAATAAAAGTGGAATAAAGTTAAAAAATTGTTTTATTAAATCATTAAAATGGAATTCCACCACGAATTAACAGTTTCAAAATTAGTCTAACCACAGTTTGGTAATCGCACTGAACGCCGAAACATTTGTCACTAACAATATAAACTAAAATTGGCAAAACTAAATAATATTAAAATAACTTTCTATAAGACCACGGATATTATTTTATAAAATACAATATAAAATACAATGTGCGGTTATAAATACATATAAAGGAAAACCTCTTTCAATTCATATTATCTGTATCTTTCTCTTTATTCCTTTGTTATAATTCAAATTTAATTCTGTTGTCTTCTCATTGTTCTGTTATTTTATTTTATATTAAATATAAATTAAATTACACAAATTAAAAGTTGATTGTATATTTGTCTCTAATACGTTATCGTGTCTTCTAGTTTTATAATTATTCATGTGTAAACATCGCTCTAGCTATTTTTTGTTGTATTTCTTCCTTGTCTGTAAAAAAGTTCCTTAAATTATTATTAACGTCATTAAAATTTCTCTGAATATAAATATCTATATTGCACATGATTGACGTTACGGTGTCTTTTAATTGGGAACTGAACAAAAACTAGAAAATCAATAAGGCTGCAACACAGCTGAGTGTGTTTCTATATAGAGAGGTTTTTCGTGTATATAAAAAAAAACAAAAACCGCCTACAGGAAATAAAATATTACTGCAAGCGGAATATTTGACAGAATACAATAGTGACATCGTAGAGCCAAACTCAAAAGCTGGGAAATTCGTTGAAAATCGCCAGCTTATATTCAGGATTACGTTTTCACTGCAATCGTTCTGTTTTTCTTTGAGTGCTCCCATTTTTGTATAAATAAATAAACCATATCGAAACATACACGAATATTTTATTTTAAAATAAATTCACAGCGTTTGTGTAAAATATATATATATATATATATATATATATATATATATATATATATATATATATATATATATATATATATATATTGTATAACTGCTCTCAACAGTCTAGAGCCAGTGAGACTATGGCATCCCCGATCGGGGTATATTTTGAGGCTGAAGGTAGTAGGAAGGGAAAGAGATAGGGGAGAGGAAGGTTGGGAAGTACCTGGCTATTCAGATATGATCACCAAACACGGATTAAGTCATTTTAAGCAACGTTTCCATTCTGAATGGTGGTCTTTCACCAGGGCGAAACTTAGAGTATCTACCACTCTGGAACGTGCCGCAAATATACTTTTTATTATTTTATAATTATTAAATGTGGTATGACGCATATTAATTAAATAAAAGTTATTGGCGCACGCCGGGTTCGAACCCGCGACCTTTGGATTCGTAGTCGAGCGTCTTACCACGCGACCATGGAGGCCGCCGTAAAGCTTCGGATAACTATATGTTTTTTTTAGTAAATACCTTCATTATTCATGAAAAGAAAAAAATATACATAATTTGATTTGACCCTGAAAAACCCATAGCCATGTGCAAAAATGGGGCACCTGGATAAATAAACAAACAGACTGCAACATCTTTAACATAGATCGGGCAGGTGGGAATATTTCGTTTGTTTTACAGATATTGCGATGGGAGGTACTCTGAAGAACTAAGAGCTTCACAGGCACTGATTTAAAGCCGAGAGACAAGTGAATCTCATGCTTCAAAATAAAATTGTATACCGTTACAATCTATCACGTACGAACGGGTCCATTTGAAGAGTGTTTAACAGTTCTGCTGCAGAATGACTCGCCAGTTTCTGTTACCTCCCTCCTACAAAATTGTTCTCTCCGAGTCTCAGGTTCAATCCTTCTTATCCTAAAAAGATCCTCCGCTCAGCATCTCCCAAGATGACATAAACCCCAGGAGATAGTTATTCTACCCGACCGGGCCAGGCCTGTTGGTTTATATTTGATGACCTGCATGGTCGAGTGGTTAGACGCTCGACTACGAATTCAAAGGTCGCGGGTTCGAACCCGGCGTGCGCAAATAAATTATATTTAATTAATATGTGTCATAACACATTTATTTGATATATAATAAAATAAACTATATTTGCAGCACGTTCCAGAGTGATAGATACTCTAATTATCGCCCTGGTGAAAGACCACCATTCAGAATTGAAACGTTGCTTTAAATGACTGTATCCGTGTTTGGTGACCAGATCTGAATAGCCAAGTACTTCCCAACCTTCCCCTTCCTCATCTCCTTCCCCTCACCAATACCTTCAGCCTCACAACATATTCTAATTGAGGATGCCATAGTCTCACTGGCTCTAGACGGTTGGGAGCAGTTGAGATACTCTTGTGGGGTATTCACGTAAAAAAATTAAATGATATTTTTGGAATTATGACAAAATACCACTTCAGTCACAAACTCCGCTTGAAAATTCGTGGCCAACGTGAAAAAGTTGCGTCTTGTTAACAACCTGAGTACAACAATTTCAATAATCGCTGTTCCTCGAATCCTGTAAACCTTCTTAAACCGCTTTCATTGTAGCGACATCTACCTATATACAGTGCCTTTGACCAAAGCTGGACACCAAAAAGCTCATAAAAAATGAACTAATGTGACGGTCGTTTGACCAGCACTGTGTCAATTTTTAACGCCACTAAAGTGATTCTTGGTATTTGTTCAAAATAGTACGTAATATTTTAGCATTCTTTACGTTGGTCGAAAATGACTAACAGATGTTAAGAAAATGAAATTCCAACCCTGCCCCTTTGCTTAAACCAGTATTTGATCCACTTGTACGTGCCATAGATTGCTGGGTTCTAGTTGACTTCTTCAATCATTTCCTTGCACGTTATATTTTCACCTGACTCTACTTCTTCCAAAAATTCTCGGAAATTCAATTAAGGCCGATGAAAATGTAAAACACTTGAAAACTTCCATTCAACAAGAAAACATTAAACAAGAAACTCATATCGTGTGAGCTAAATGATTTAAAAACTTATACTAAATTCGAGGATCCCATGTATCTTTACGATTAATGATTTATTTTTACACAGTTTAGTTTAAAAAATTAACGTGTTGTGTTTTAACGTTACTATTTTACAAATATAACGATTTGCTTGTTTGATAAAACCGTACAACCAAAAAAAAGCTGTTCGTAACTGACTGGTTAGTAGCTGAGTGGACTAACGCGTCGGATTTCCACCCGGGCATTGTGGATTCAATTCTTTAGCTAGCTAAGCCCTCCGTCATTGCACAAGCAACATCTTCCACTTAGTATGATGGCACTGGAGTTTTTTAAATATTGACAGGTTATTCGTAACCCGGGAATGTTTGTCTTTCTTTTAAAAAGAAAAAAAGTAGTGTGGGGGGGAAGGAAATAATAATAAGTCCTTCAACATTGCACAACCAACATTTTCCGCTTATTATGATGGTAATAAGAGTTTTTCAAATATTTTCAGATTATTCGTAACCAAGGAATATTTGTCTTTCTTTAAAAAAAATATATATTTAAATATATATATTTTGTCATATATTTTATTGATCCTTAGAAAAGCATTAAATTTAACGATAAAACTACATGGTCTTTGCACATTTTTTTTATATTAGCTATATTTTTACTATAATATTTTGTTAATATAGAATATCTATAAAAACAGTCTACCAAATGCATTATACCTAGTGTTCATATACCTTCCCTTTTATTGACCCCTTTAGTATATGTAGATCTTATGTAATGTGTTTATACCAGCGATAGGACCCTTTTTTCAGAATGAATACATCTTTTGTCTGCGGCGACATATAGTCGCCAACGAAGTTATAAAGTGATTAAATATGGCGACATATTGTCGCCAACGGAGTTCAAAAGGTTAAAACATAAAAATTAATTGAATTCAGAACTTTACTCGACGCCATGTGGGCGATTCTCTACTATCGACGACTCATATTCTATTGAGTAAGTATCAAGTTGGGAATTTTCGTCAGTGTAAGCTTTGATTAATAACTCCTGTGAGATGGCAGTAGTGGATCGGTTTAAAAAAAAACTTTGAAATTACGACTCCACCCTGCCTGATCGGCTTCACCCTACACTACGGTAGTCAAAAGAATTGTTAATAATAAGAAATTGGTAATTTGTTTAAAAATGGTATTATATAACATTTTCAATGCTATTTCTTATTTATGTTATCATTATGATATTTCTTTCATTATGTCATCATTTTAACAGTATTTTTTTTAAATTTTATGGTAATAATAATTTATTTTGTCACTATAACATTTTTATTTTATCATTTAAACATTTTTTTTACAATATATTAGGTATTATTATATTATTTTACAATATATTAAGACTTTTTGGTGGTGATTATAACATCAGTTTCTCCGGGTTTTTACGTCGCACACCATGAAAAAGAAAGAAACAGCAAAATTTCCCAAATTATCAAGCCGATTTAAAGTATTGTAAGAATGTTCTTCGTGTCCCGCGTTTCCGTTGACCACACGTTGCGACATAAATGGGCATAAGTCAACGGTTTTTTAGGTTTTATGCTATATTTTTGTTTATAATAATACTATGAAAAAGTGGTTTCACGAATAAACAAAAACATTATTTCGACATGTGCTTTGAATGGATGTATAAATACCCTGACCCTAGTCCTAGCCATGCCCAGTTCTAGCCGAGTTAGGCAAAACTCATCAAAACTGACTACAGCAGCGCTCTCTCTTATATAATATTGCTCTGTGATTACAATAACATAATTGTATTCAGTAGATCAACTCTTGGAAAACACACAAAACTGATCATATTTTACATAAAATATTGATTTCTTTTCAATAATCTATCGTTGATTCTGTTGGTAACATTTTCAACTTTGACTAATTTTTTTAGGAGTAACCTTTCTAATGTGGCGTTTCGTTGATAGACAATTTAACTTGCACCAATTTGTAAGGTGACCCTTTTTGTGGCGAAAACACAACCTCGACCAAATTGTATGGACTGCCTTATTGTTATGGTGTTTTTAATTGACATAAACAACAACGTTGCCAATTTTTAAAGTTATCCTTTTTAATGTGGTACTTTTTTGACATGAAACAGAACATTGAAAATAAATTAAGAAAAAAATCACCTGAATTTTTTAAAGGGTCAGCACTCAAGAAAAGTCACTTTGTAGCATTCTAATACAAACAATGCTACTAATGATTAATCTAAGCACTTTCTGTGAGTATTTAGAAAAATGTCAAAGGTTTCTAATGAATATTTCTTTTTTACTGCATTCCTTAAAAACATAGTAAAATATGTAGTTTAAAAACCAGCAGAGGCATTTTTGAACGTTTTACCTAAAATTCCAGTATGCATTTCATAACTAACTAACTAACTAACTAACCATCACGCCGTTTTCCCGCAGGGGTAGGCAGAGAGGACGGACCGCCATATAACTCTGCCTTGGCACATACTCCTTGCTTCATTCACATTCATACATACTCTTCTGTTATTCTGCCTCTTCACATCGCCCGATTCAAGTATTTGATTTACTTGATCGTAACATGTCTTTTTCGGGCGTCTTCGACTTCTTCTTCCATTCACTTTCGCATTATACATTCTTTTCACATTCCTTTCTTTGTTCCTTCGCTCATTTCATAATGAATTTAAAAGGTTGCTGCTTGAAAATTGTATCCACTGAAAACCTTAAGCATTTTTTTAACTACCCATATAGGAATAACCGATTCTTAATACTACCTACAAGATGTTTTGGCAGAGAAGCAGTCGAAGGTGTCGAAGGGTCAGCAACTGAGGATCTCCAGAAATGTCTCCAAAGTTTTTAAATCCGTTTCTCAGCTGCTGTTAGACCGCGAGACAATGCGTTCGGATCTAGCAACAGCTACTGCCCAACTGCGTATGGCGGAAATCAAAATTCGCCACGAAAAAGAACAAAATAAGCACCTGGAGCAAAAAATTACTCAACTGGAGTCTGATCTTGGACCTGTTATGCGGAGAGTAGCGGTGGCAACGAAGGCTAGCCTTTAGTTTGACATCGTTCGAAATCAACCGAAGGATGCTCACCATCCCCCCCCAATAACGCAATCTGGAGACAATCCAATAACAAGGCCCGCCATCTGCATTTTCCCAACAGGCGCAGACACTAAGGATAGTGATGGGACCAAAAAGATTATCCAAAATATACTTCGGCCCTCAGAGTTAGGTGTAAGGATCACTGGAATCCGTAAAATTAGGAACAAGGGTGTCTTTCTTAATACAGCAACCACAGGTGAGCAGGATACATTATTAAATGCGGCCTGTTTTCAAAATTCGAGCGCGCTTAAGGCCCGACTGCCTACCAAGCGACATCCGAGGCTCATTTTCTTCAATGTACCGCGGGACCTTACTGATGACGCCTTTTTAAGAATCGCTATCACTGGTGTTCCCGGGGTTGACAATATCAAGGAAAACTTTATCGAGCTGCAAATTGAGTCACTTGGCCGGTGCTCGAACGGGAACCACATGTCATCGTGTGTATGAGATGCCCGCTACCGTACGCAAACTGCTTGTAGAACAGGAGAAAGTCTTCGTGAACTGGACTGTATGCCGCGTCAGAGACTTTATTGGCCTTACTGTCTGCACTAAGTGTCAAATGATTGGACATTCTTACAAATACTGCAAAGACAAGCCAAGATGTGGGCACTGCGCCCAGGAAAATCACGTCCGCGAGACCTGTCCAAATGCCGCCCTCAGACCAGTATGCGCTACATGCACCAAATTTGGTAAGCCCGCTACTCATTCGACTGGAGACAGGGACAACTGCCCGGCCTACAAAGCTGCACTCAAGAAGGACCTTGCTACAATCGACAATGGAGTGTAATATTCGTGAACGCAAGTGCCTTACTATTGACGGTTATAATCCTGTGAAGAACTGTCTGCGAATTATGTACATGAATGCGAGAAGTATAAGAAACAAGTTTGACGAGGTTGAAGAAAAAGTCAGAAGATTACGCGGTACTGTGCATGTCCTTGTCATCACTGAAACGTGGCTAGATGTTGGAAAAGAAAAGTTTTTTGGCTTAAATGGTTACAATGGTGCTTTTGCTTCTCGCCCGAATGAAGGAGGATGCGGTGTAGCAATCTATGTTCTGGATACTATGAAGTGCTCCATCATTGAAAAAACATCTAACGAAAATTCCATCTTAGATATAAGTGTCTGTAGCAGTGATAGGAAACCAGTTAACATTTATGCCGTCTATCGAAAACCAAACTCAAAAATGCAAGATTTCATAACACATTTTGAAAAAATACTTGACAAATGCAGACAAGATACACTAATATTCGGAGACTTTAACATTGACACCACCATAACCTCACATCATTCATTAAATTTTACCAACACCTTACAATCCTACAATTTTTCAGTATACAACAAATTATTTCCCACGAGAGTCACTGATACAAGTAGCACTATTATAGATCACATCATATCAAATACAGTAAACATTCCAATTACCATATCGAATATCGATGACCCACTGAGTGACCATAACATACTGATTGTTGATTATAAAAATAGCTTAAAAAAGTGTTTTAATAATAGGACTAAGTCCTGTAATACAAAACCTATCATCGACAGTATGGCAGTCAAATCTTATCTCAAAACAAATTGTGTTCACCATCAACTTTAGCAAACTAGAAGATGCTTATAAAGATTTTAACGATTACGTCAAAAATGCAATAGAATCAGTTAAAACTATACCAAAATCGAGAATAGGAAATCGGCAACAGCTTAATACACCGTGGTTTGATTCTAAATTGAATTCTCTAATCAAGGAACGAAACCAGCTTCACAAGCAGTGGAAACAAGGCCCAGGTAATATAACTCTTGCATCACTTAAAAAGAAATTGAGAAATGTCATTACTAATTACAGGAGGAGTCTGAAGCACAAATACTACACCAACAGTTTTCAACGAAACCTAAATAATCCCAGTAAAACATGGAAAACTATTAATTCAATTCTATCTAACCGATCACATAAACCGACTAATGAAATTGAATCCCTTATCGTTAATAACTGTGAACTTAAAGAACCCGGTCAAATAGCATCAGCTTTTAATAAGTTTTTCTTGTCAGTTGGAGAAAAATTGGCGGCTGCCATTCCCTCACTCCCGGACGATCGTAATACGGTCTACGTGGAACCAAAGGCACGTCAATCTTTTTGTATGGCTAGGACGAACAAGGGCGAGGTATTAAAGATTATCTCTGAACTTAGATCGAATGCAGCGGCTGGACTTGATAGAGTAACACCGTTACTTCTTAAAACTTGTGAAGAAGAACTAGCCGAGCATTTAACGCAACTTTTCAATTGGTCAAGAGCCACTGGAGTGTTTCCAAATCAATTGAAACTTGCGAAAATTATACCGATTTATAAAGAAGACTGTAAAAAATGTGTTTCAAACTATCGTCCAATATCGGTACTGTCGGTATTCTCAAAGATATTTGAGACAATTATCAAAGATAGACTAATAAAATATATTTCTGCCAATAATATTCTATCCCAACAGCAATATGGATTTCGTAAAAATTCCATAATTACTCAATGTGCCGCCTTTGATTTTATCTCTTCCCTTCAACAGTACGTAGACGAGGGTGAATATGTGGCAGCTATATTTATTGACCTGAAAAAAGCCTTTGATACGGTAGATCATGAAATACTCCTACAGAAATTAGAATATTTGGGTATAGTTGGAAAAACTCTAAATCTCTTTCAAAGTTGCCTAGCTAATAGATTATTCTTGTCGAAAGTCTAGTCTTGTCGAAATCAGAGGTGTCTTAAGCGACTTCGGAAAAATCACATGTGGAGTGCCGCAAGGCTCGATTCTTGGACCTCTGCTTTTCTTATTATCCGTCAGTGACATAACTAAATGTAGCATCTCTGGAAAACTTCAACTTTACGCAGATGATACTGTGATTTACTATCATAGCAAAAGTCTGAGTGACCTTGAGGTTCAAATGAACGAAGATGTTGCTAATTTGGCGAAGTGGTTGCGTATACATAAATTGAGTCTCAATGTAAGAAAGACCCACTATCTAATATCAATTATAAGTGATTAACATTATAAATAATATATATATACGAGGCCTGTTCAAAAGAAATGGTGAATTTTGAATTTTCCGGGGCTGTGTACATTCGATTATCGATTTTTTTTTGTTTTGTTATGTTGGTACACATATGGTACACATATGTTACATATTCTTTGATTAATTTTTTTCAAAAATAAATATCGAAGTACACACAAAAACGTGACTAACCTTTCCAGTTGTCAAAAACAAACCACTAATCCAAAATGGCTGATAATGCTAACATATGATAAACATATGTGTACCAACATAACAAAACAAACAAAAAAACGATAATCGAATGTAAACAGCCCGCGAACATTCAAAATTCACCTTTTCTTTTGAACAGGCCTCGTATATTATTTTTGTTGAATTTGTAACTTCGTGGAATCATCCCAACTTCCCATCATGGTTCATTGTCTCACCGCTCGATATAGAGATATAGACGGTCTGACTTCACCAATACAGGTCGTTTCTACACAATTCGTCGGCAGAATCCGGCGCTGGTCACGGCAACGAAACTTCTGTAGAGAAGTGCTCTCCGGCCCTGACGGTGAATTGTTTGGAAATCGAGGTTAGTACCAGCACTGTTCGCGGCAACGAAACTTTGGTAGAGTTACACCGGTTCCATCGGTGAATTTTGTGGAATTGGCATGTTTTAGAGCCAGGCTGGTGATGTAGGGCGGACAATAATACACCTGGGTAGGAATTACATGATGGGAATTTAAAGGCAATTCTATGAAATTGCCCCGACCAGCTATTATTATTACTTTTATTTTTTGTTTTTCTTATTAATATCATTTCAACTATTTCCATACCAATTATTATTAAACTTATTATTATTATTATTTTTAAAAATTCAATTATTTTTACCATATTTTTTATGAAAATTGGAACTAACTTTAACGCATTAAAAATAATTTATTATTATATATTTAAATGACATTAACAATCTAAAACACAAATATGAAACAGAAAAAAAGCCATAAACAACGTCATGACCGATACTCTTCTCTATCCGGAGTAACAATGCCATTTGAACCATCAAGATCTCACACTTGTACTGAAAATTATTTAATATTTCAATTTCTCCCCATTGTAGGCTGCCATCTTTTGATGATATTCAAAGTTCTTCCCGAACACATATTGAATATCTAGACGGTTAGTTAGATTATTTTGTAATTTATTTTTCTTTAAAAAATTACAAACATTTCCGGGTTACGAATAACCTGACAATATTTGAAAAACTTCTACTACCATCATAATAAGCGGAAGATATTGCTTATACAATGATGAACGGCTTAGCTAGCAGAGGAATTGAACCCATGACGCTGGAATGTGAATCCGACACGTTTGTTCACTCAGCTAATAAGGGTCAATACGTTTTTTTATAATTAGTACATGACATTAAGTTTAAGATTTTGTATGAGATTTGCGAAGCAGTGACCATAGCTTTACAGGAGCATTCAATATTAAAGGTGACATTTTTCACATGGTACCTGATTGGTAAATGATCAACGTCAACCAATTGAAGGTAAACCGTCTTCTATTGGCAATCAGTTGATAAGAAATGCATTTTTACCAAGATTTTTCAGGTGCACCAATTAATAATGACCGCTGATAGTTATCGTCATTGTTTCTAAATATGCATGGTGTAATGAGTCAAACTCGGTAGAAATAAAAAAAAAACAATTGGAGCGTACGTGCCTATTTTGATTTACAAAAAAATACTCAAAAATCATTGCACAATTTTATTATTATTTCAACTTTTATTATTATCTTATGTAAAAAAACCTTTAAAAGTAAATTATTAAAACGATATTTAAAAAATTCTAACAATACGAAGTAGAAAACCCAACACACTTTTTTATTGGGACCGAGACTCGAACTTGAAACCTTCCTCTTTCTAGGAGGACGTCCACCAGTTGTGCTACCGAAACCCGTTTCCTTACTGTTGCTTTTGTCAATCTCAAACTACTCCATTTAGGGATGCCACAGCCTCACTGGCTCTAGAAAGTCTAGCGTGTATTCGCTATAAAAAAATATATTTTCCGCGGTTAGCATCCATCTTTATGTCCCAACGAAATTTTTGTTCGGTTTTCTAATTCATATTTTTTGAATATTAGTCATAGTATTCATTTACGTAGAGCGAGTGAACGAGGAAGGGTGTGTGAAAATAATATAGGATGTAAAAGTCAATGGAAAAAGAAATCGGGAACGCCCGAGGAACACAAGGCACGATAAAGCGAATCAAATACTTAAGTCGGACCATGTGAAGAGTCAGAATAACAGAAGAGTATTTATGAGTCGGTATAATAATGTGAATGAAGCAAGGAGTATGTGCCAAGACAGAGTTGCATGGCGGTCTGTCTTATCTACCCACCTCTGTTGGGAAACAGCATGATGGTTAGTTGTTAGTTAGTTAGTTAGTTATGATTTTAATACTATACTGCGCTGAAAAAGGTATAGTTGCGTCCAAAACTACTTGTAATTGGTTTAAACAACAAATATATGACTTTACATTATGATATATGCTTTCAATCGTGTTCAATGACAATGTTGCAACATTTCAACTGATGTTGTCTGTGATTTCTTTGAAAAAGTATCGGAACTTTAATTATTTAATGATGCAAATTCGTTTTGCTTCACGAAACTAGATTTATAATCTGTTTGTATATTTCAAAACTGGCTTCCACCGTGATTTGTTCCTACTTGTATTACATACACTTAACCATATGTTTTTTAACGGTAACTCCACACAGAAGGCTCTGAGGAAAATAATTTCCCCTAGTCATCTTTGGAGATGCTGTGTAGAGGGTTTCTTCGAGGAAAGAAATGAGTGATCCTGGGTCTTAAGACGCCCATCTTGTAGGAGGAAGGAAACACGTAGGATTAAAACTATGAAGTAGTCGTAGATGTCATAGATGATGATTTTGTTTCGAATTATTTTCGTTTGCCAGCGTATACATATGTTTTGATCGGATCGTTCGTAACGTTGCAACGTCATATGAGAATAAATATATATTAGTCATAAAACAATAATTTCATCGATTTACCTTACCCATGCACATTTATTTTTAATTCGACACGTTTAATGAGACATTTTTCATAAACTTAACACTAAAAATCCCAATGAATGACCTTAAATTAGAATTTGCGATATTTTTACTTAAATATTCACCGGTGAAGTTGTAAATTCTGAATGTGCTATAATATTGGACATTGAAAAGAATTGAACCCGCTGCGCTAGAATGTCAATCCGATGATTAGGGAAATCAATCACTAACCATTTGAAAGATTTTTTACATAATTAAAATTCGGTACCTAAAACCTTAGGGTGGGAAAATAACGTAAAATACAATGTGGGTCATTTATTTTGAGGGTAGTAACTTTGAAAAAGCAGTGATTTATTAATAGATCACGCTCGGTTCCTATCCAATATTACCTAACCAGACAAACAAGTGAGTCGCTGAAAGTCATGCAAAATACATTTCAATAATACACTAATTACTTATTTAAAATCAAGTACATTTAACCTACATCAATACTTATTAAGTAGAAAGTGATCCTTTGTACATCTATGTAATATTTGAAAGTTTCAAATTATTAATTTTAAAAAAAAGTTTCGTGACTGTTGAAAAGGACAAGCAAGTCTTTTCACATTTTTTAAATTATTAAAATTATGCAAAATTGGTTATAATTTCGTTTCTTTTTGAAAATAGTTTTTTTTTTATTTCCAAGGAGCCATTTGACTGTACGAGTACCTACATATATTATATTTTCTTTTGTACTTTATACATTTTTTTTAAATTCCTTGACATATTTTATGCATTTTTTCGGAATTTGATCCATTTACGCTTCTGTGATTAATTTCATAAATACTTCATTCTATACCATGTATATTTATTTCCCTTTTACCTATCACTTTCATGATTTAATTACTTCCCATTCATCATCTTTATTCAGCATTTATAAAGAAAACTATAGCAGGAATTGAACCCGCAAGCTTTTGATAAAGATTTCAACTGCTTGTACCACTTGATCGTGAAGGACATTTTTTCTTCCCAACTTAATTTAAAACCTTTAAGTAACCATTTTTTCAATATAAATTTAATTTAGATTAATTCTTCCATCTTCCCACCTTTCAGAATTTATACCTTTGGCTGCATTCGGATTTAACTTTTTCACAATTCATTTTGTTTTAACTTCACTTTTTAGGATTCACACTTTCACTTTTTGGGATTCATTCTGTAGCCACTTTTATCATTCAGTTATTTAGGATTAATTATTTTGATTCATAATGGTTTTAATTTATCTGGATTCACGCTTTTGAAACTTTCATATTTCACTTGTTAAATACGTGTTATTTGACTACCTCCAGCTTTCGTTTTTTCCTCATACTTTGCTCCTAAAATGCTAAATATGCCAACAGGAAACAACAAATCATCAAAACGACACACAAAGGACTGTGTTCGAAGTTTTCAACGGTTTATCAAAAGTCAAAATTTGTAACTGTTACAGAACAGGACAATGACTCGGAAAATTATCACACGAAGTAATTATTTACCTGTAATTATATTACAAAAAGAGTACTTGATTAAAATAAGACAATTTGCAGTGGAAAAGGCGGACAATACATACAAGGTCCAGTAATGCTGAGTAGATCTGTCGTGATGATGGCTACTGTATTCGATTCCTGAAAGCCTATTTTTTCTAACTATATTTTTAAATGATTCACTTGAAATTCAATTCTGGATTTTTACAAATAATGTATAATTATATCATCTACAACTATTAAAAAAACTCCAAAATTAAGAAAATCCAATCACTAAAACAAATTAAACTTTTAAAATAATTTGCGTTTCTAATTAAACGAGTCGAATATTTTCATCCAAGACATACGAATCTACAAAATTATGTAATCTAAGTAAAAATCGATTTCTGTGAATGAGAAAAAAAAAACAAAATTATAATTTAACATTGAAATCACTGTAGACATAAACTGTACACTATACGATGTCGACGTTAATTATTTGTCACTTGTCAATATTTCAGAGGGAAGCTAGCATTGGTAAAATTTATAATGCACAGGCGGAACTTATCAAAGTATCTATTATTAAATCTAGAATTCATAAGGTAACAGAAGAGCAAATCGACACACTAATTGGATGTGTCGATATATTTATTCGCAACAAAACTACGTAATGTGTTGCATATTCGATTAAGCAAGACTGTTAAGTGTCGCCGTGGTTATTCAATATGTACATGCATAATTGTATGCAAGAATTGAAAGGTGTGGGCTTGGGCGCAAAAGTGAAGACTCTTAAAGTATGTTGCCTATTGTATTGATAAAAAAATATGTGAGTAATTTAAGACAGCGATTTATTGATCATAAAAAAATACGTTGAATTAAATAAAGAGAGACACCCGTAACGCACCGCTCAAACGCATCATTTTAATGTGCATTGTATACTCGGAGTACAAATATACATGGAGAGAGAACTAAGTATTTTTACGCAACCAATACAAATTTGTGATAAATCATTTCTTCCGGGTTTTTACGTCGTATACCATGAGAGATAAAGAGACAAGAGAAGTCTTCATATAATATAGCACTTCTGAACATGTAAGAATGTTCTCCGTCCGCGCTAACTTCACATCATTGAGTCGTGTAACTAACGTCAACGGATTTTGAGGTTATTTCCTATATTTGTGTTGATTAAAAAACTTTCAGTGGTTATAAAAATAAACCAAACATGATGGTGATATCTGCTATGCGTGAATGTTCAAATAAAACCTAACAAATATTTTAAAACATCACTTTTCAGAGGTATTTCAACATTTTAAATATTTTTGAACGAACTTTAGAATTTTCACACTTTTTATGATATACTAACTAACTAACTAACTAACCATCACGCCGTTTCCCCGCAGGGGTAGGCAGAGAGGACGGACCGCCATACAACTCTGTCTTGGCACACACTTCTTGCTTCATTTACATTCATACATCGTCTCATACATATTCTTCTGTTATTCTGACTCTTCACATGACCCGATTCAAGTATTTGATTTACTTGATCGTGCCATGTCTTTCTCGGGCGTCCTCGACTTCTTCTTCCATTCACTTTCGCATCATATATTCTTTTCACACTCCTTTCTTCGTTCATTCTTTCTGATATAAAGACATAAAATCAATAAAAAGCTTCCATCCTTATTTAGGCAAAACTTCTGTTATTAGTGTGTGTATGGTATTTTGGCTTAATAAATAATTTTAATAATGTATTGATATTGTTTTGTTTAATGTGTTAAAAAATGTTTATTAAAAATGACAGAATTCCTTGTGGGTGGTAACTAATAGGTTATCCAACTTTATTTAACATATTCTTGTCTATTTCTATCTAGTCAGTATAAAGTCAACAGTACTGACTATACTGTTTCGCAAAGATACCTCTCCATGTATATTCTCACTCCAAGATTGTACAAAATGTTATAGGTTAAGACAAAATATATATTTAACTGTGATAAACCAACAATAAATGTGTTGCTTTGTAAAAATCCTTTGAGGAATCTTCAGAAAAAATACTTATAAAACTCGCTTTTACTAAAGAAAAAGAAAAAATCCTTCTCATTAAAATTGCACGGAATCCTTTCATATCCCGCTTTGGAACAGGGGGTAGAGGCTCGCGCACAATACCCTAACGCGCTGCCTGCAACCGCCTGCTTTGATGAAAGACGGAGCCACTAACTATCGCTTATAACTAGAAATGTGCTTTCTGGCACTACACCATGTGATTTTCAAACAAACTCTGAATATCTCAAACAATGACAAATCCACATTTCTAAATCAAACATATTCCTATCATTATCATAACGGAATCCCCGAATTAGTAGTATTATTTTAACAGTTAAAACACGTATTGTACAAAGAGTTGGTCCGAAGTTGAATTCATTACGTCGCAGGATCATAATGTGACAGCCTTCGAGGTCGAGCGGTTAGGACGGTAGACAACGAATCTAGAGGTGGCGGGCTCAAATCCCGGCGTGCGCAAATTCATTTTATTATATGAATATATGTTATTTCACACTTAATTAATATAAAATAATGTATAGTATATTTGCGGCACGTTCCAGAGTGGTAGACACTCTAATTATCGCCTTGGTGAATGACCACCATTCATAATCGAAACGTTGCTTGAAATGGCTTTGGCCGTGTTTGGTGACCAGATCTGAATATCTAGGAACTTTTTAAGCTTCCTCTTCCTCATCATTTTTTTCCTCTTCACTACCTTCAGCCTCATGACATATCCCGATTGGGGTTGCCATAGTCTCACTGGCTCCAGACGGTTAGGAGCAGTTGGGACTCTTAATCTATATTCACTATATATTTTTTAAAACATCTTTATCATTCTTTTTACTGTAAAAATTAACTTTAGTTCCAAAACATCGCATGGAGAACTTTAAATCAAATACTCTTATTGGTGGTACCCTCCTTTTTATCCAGCCGGGGATAAATTTTGTTTTATACAAAGCTTGCCGAGTTTTATAACTGTTTTATATATGCGTTTTCAGGTGATCTTTTTGACAAGGTTTTATTTTACAATATCGATTACCCCTATCACCCTACGTGTCGTCTGACCAATGGACTCGTACTTGACATTTCAAAAAAGGCTGTGAACACCTCCTCGTGTTGGATAGTTACTTTAGCATCACCATTATTTTAAAAAAGAAATAAGAGAATGAGCATCTAGAAGAATAAAAGTAAGGCACGATTTGATAAGTTGTTAGATTTTGTTTGCAATCTGAAACGAGGATCAAAAACGACCTTTTTTACCTGGAAGCACGTTTGTCGCGATGTTACATAACGATTTCGGATCGGAAGATTATGAAAATACGAAATAACTGTTTTTTTTACTGTTTTGTTTTCGAAATATAATACAGTATTTATATTTTTTTTATAAAGAGGAAATTTGTGCAAAATACATTAATTATTTCGCTGTGAGCAAATTGTGAGTTTATTTTTTTTTTTAAATAAAATGCGACATGTTGTTGAGTGATACAGAGCCTCTGCCTGTCTGTGTGTCACTCAACAAGTCCTGCTCACTCAACAAATCCCTCTTAAACCCTCTCTCCTTTTCCGGGCTTGGGACCGGCCATGGCGGAGTTAAAATCATAAATAAAAATAAGAAAAACTTACGAACGCAATTTTTTTTTCTAGGATATGCACAAAATTTATTGCATTATCACGTCAGAAACAAAAAATAATATTTCTCTAAAACTTCAATAGTTGGACGAAAATATTCGGCTATATGATAAATGAAAACAGATACCGAAAAATTTTCATAGTGAAAAACACTTTTCAAAAAATAAAGATTTACTGCAGTCGTTTAAGCAACCAGGTTTTTTTTTCAATCGTGCATTAAAGAACGCCAGCTGCAAATAAAGTGATTGGATTTTTTATATATATATATATATATTTATTTTTTATAAGACTATTCTTCTTTATCTTTATTAACTCCTAATGATATGTAACCCTTGGTGAGAAGCTGGGTGAATTAACTTACCATTTAAAATTATTTTTACTATTATATAATACATCTTTATTCAACCCTCAAGAAGGTTCAGGTAGAGCCGAAACCGGTTGGTGTATGCACCCAATAAAGTGGTCTTAAAAGAAAGTTATTTTTATTTCTAATTTAAAATTATTTAGCTTACCTATATTACTTAAAGCTGGTTTGATTTAGACTTTCACAAAATTTATCAAAATATTACCTTTTCACCACAAAAGTTCCGAATTGTCTCTCTTTAATACCGTTTCACCCCCCTTTCGACATCTGCCTACTTTACCAAACAAGCGCAAACTAAGCCAAATGAAACGTTAAATATAGAAGGCAATAATTCACGTAGAAATATTGATTGGCTATCGGAAACCATTGAGGTTTAATGTCGACATATTATTTAACGCCATTAATTATATAAAAGAGATAATGTGACCTTAAAATGTTCTTCCAGTGAGAATGATAAACACTAGTGGAGGTGGGGACGGGAAGGGAAAGCACTCTCCACTGATGTTTATCATATTGTCTGAAATATGGTTTTAAAGTGCTAATACAGCAATATAAATCAGTCTGTTCTTACGCAACCTAACTACCCTGCAGCTAACAAATATTTCCTCTGATGAATACGTTTATAATCTAAATACAGATTCGATTACAAATTTCACCGTAAAATCGTAGAACTCTCAAATACAACCCACGCACATAAAGAGAATAATCCATAGTCACTCTAAGCCACTAAAAACTAGCATTATATTATAGCACCATTCGATTCGTTTTATTTTGCATCTCGTAAGAATTTCTTATTCCATTTTTACTGAGAGGATAATGTTGATCGAAATAAAGAAGACACTTCGTATCTTCATGACCAACAATCTGGTGAAAAAAAAAAAATAGAATAAAACATAAACTTACAAATTAAAATAACTTTAAAAAACAGGATTTGAGGAATTACACACACGCCATCATTTTGCCACAAAGAAGTACCTTTCCCTGTTGGTAAAACCGTTTGTTATAGCAAATGATATTACTCATAAAAAAATCTTACTAAATCAAAGTGAACGGATTGTTTTCACATTGGAACAGCGGTTATAGACTCTCACAACCACGCACCCAAATCCGCACCCGACTGCTCAGATGGATGGCGGAAATCCGCACGTTAACCATGGCGTGCAAGCGTGCGGACACCAGCTAGCAGTTGGACCATCCAGGTGCGCACGGGTCATGCTTGCACGAACCTACACATATCACGCCTTCGGAAGGAACATGCTATCTGGGAGTGTACCATGTCGCGAACTGCAAATCAAATACTTAATACCATGACACATTGAAGAACTCAACATTTCTGAATCAAACAGAACCTGTCTACATTGACCGTTATGAAAACAGGTTAACCTTTTGAATAAAGTCCAACTCTTAGTAACAAACACTTTGTTTCGCATTCTAAAGCATTTTGAATACAGCACAGTTCCTGATAAAAAAAATGTCTCTCTGTTGAACATTGCATTCGACTTCAATCTGCACTCTCGTGTCCGAAATTCGACCATCCGTAAAATTGCAAGAATAATCCCACTTGGTTCTTCACCCGAGCTGCATCCAGTCACTCATAACATTTAACGAACATAGTAAAAGATAACGGAAGTATGTTCGAAATAAATATAATTGGTATCTCGCTACTCCCAAGCTTACAAAACAGCTTTTGAAAGAAGCTTTAGAGATTAGAATCATAATTTAGTTGAAGGCTCAAAACAATACCGTTATTTTTATATGCTTGGCAAATGCTATCGGCTTTTGAGTGGCTTTAGTAACTGAGATGTAAAGTCAAATGTTTCTACATAACAAAGTTTGCAGAGTGGCATTTCGGTAGACAAAAGAGCACAGCGAGATTGTCAAAATTAAAGCAGTAGCAGGATAATCTGATTGTCATCTTCTTTGCTGCACAAATTACCTTAGTTCCAAAACAGCGCAGTGGCAACTCAAAATCAAATTGATCGATTTTACCGACTTCTATAACTCGCCTCTAGTGGATTATGTTTGATCAAAAATTTGTTGAGTCTGTTCAAGAATCGAGTCTAAAATATTAAAATAACAAGTTCACAACATTCTACCCACGTTTCAATTCGCAAAAGGATACATTTTTTAAATTATCAGGAGACTTGACAACTTTTCCAAACTGTTTGGGTAGTTCCTTCGACATCAACGATATCTTATAAATGTGAGCCCACAAGATAATGTACATCTCGAAAAAAATACGTAATTGTGTGAAAACAAATGTGCTCATCTCTCTTTCAAATTTTAATAATGATATTCGTTAGGAATCTGAAACAAAGGGCAAAAACTGTTGCATTTTTCAGAAAACACGTTTCTTCCGATGTGACCAAATGCTTTACAGTGAACAGCTATAATCAGATGATTGTGGAAAACATTAAAAGGATATGAATTGCTCAAAAAATATATTTATATCGCTGTAAAGATAAAAGATGTGTAAAATAGTTACAAATTGTTAGGATAATAAATTACATTTAGAATTATTTGTTGAAGAGCGAAATGAATGAAGCTGAAGAAAAGATAATAAAAGATACTCTAACCTGGCACTCTGGTACTCTGTGTGTCACTCAACAAACCCCGTTCACTCAACAAATCCTCTCAAACCCTTCCTCCTTTTCCGGGCTTGGGACCGGCCATGGCGGAGTTGAAATCAAATAAAAAATAAGAAAAACTTACGGATGCAAAATTATCAAGGAATATTTTCAAGTTGAGAAGATTATCCACTAACTGAAATATTTTTTTCAAAATGTCTTATGTTTGTTTGTTTGTTTGTTTGTTTTTTTCTGGTATTTTGAGTGCTACGCTACCCAGCAAATTCCTAAAAACTCTTCGTGCAGAAATCAAACTCTTCAAAAGAATTACATTTTCCTAAGACAACATAAATAATCCTGAATTATTGGATTTCCATCTAAATCTCTCGACACAACGTATCTATGGGACATTCAGCTATATCACTGGACTAGCTGAATCTTAGTTTTTTTTAAATATTTATTTATTTAGAATGCTCTTAATTTTTTTTACTATAATAAAAACAAACAATAACTTTTTATAAGACCACAGATTTAATTTTAATTTTTAGAACCGACTGGTTTCTCTTAGAACAGTGAGAAAACAATAGAAAAACATTTAAATTATAACAAAAGAATAGAGAGAAAGAGACAGATAATATAAAATGAAGAAGGCAAACCGTCAACTGAGAAGGTGACTGGACAAATTTAAGTGATTATAAAAATATTATGTTCAATTATTTTATTTTACATTGTGTTCTCCCTCTAACCGCACACTTTGTATTTTCTGTTTTTTTTAGTTTTTGACGGCCTCCATGGTCGAGTGGTAAGACGCTCGACTACGAATCCAAAGGTCGCGGGTTCAAACCCGGCGTGCGCCAATAACTTCGATTTAATTCATATGTGTCAAACACGGAATCTACGAATACCACATCTTTCCAAGAACGCCCTATTTTGTAGTCAATATTTCCAATTATTACACTGACAAAATCTACATTTTTAAGTCAAAAATAATAATTTTGATGGTAGGCCGTGAAAACCTGCATTGTATCATATGTAGATGTGTAACAAGCCCAATAGAATCTCTGTTGAAACCAAGAAAAACTTTTCCAACTCTCATTCCTTAAATGCATTAGAAGATTTTCATTATTATCTCAGTACCCCACTACGAAAAACTTAAGAAAACCTTCGATGAACTAATAATATAATATATAATATACGAGCCTGTTCAAAAGAAAAAGAGAATTTTGAATTTTCGCGGGCTGTGTAGATTCGATTATCGTTTTTTTCGTTTTGTTATGTTGGTACACATATGTTTATCATATGTTAGCATTATCAGCCATTTTGGATTAGTGGTTTGTTTTTGACAACTGGAAAGGTTAGTCACGTTTTTGTGTGTTCTTCGATTTTTTACTTTTGAAAAAAATGGATCAAAGAATAAAATCCAGGACGCTCATCGTCATTAACGTCTTCTCGGCTTTCTGTATAGCGCTTGTACCACTTATAAACACTTTTTTGAGACAAAGTAGACTCGCCGAATGCCACAGTCAACATTTTAAGTGCGTTGGAGCAATTTTAATAAGCAAATTTAATACATATTCTTTGATCAATGTTATTTTAAATTTAAAACATATGTGTACCAACATAACAACAACAAAAAAATCGATAATCGAATCTACACAGCCCGCGAAAATTCAAAATTCACCTTTTCTTTTGATACGAGGCCTATGTAAGAATCAGATAAATTTTAAGTTATTATGATATAGTGTTTGTGTCCTGCCAGAAGTGACCTGCCAGGTAAGTATGTTGCTGTATTTTTATATAAACTAGGAATTAATATTAACTAGGATTTAATATTTGTACAGCGCCCTTGAGGTGATTTTTCACAAAAACGGCGCTACACAGGTTATCCAAATATTATTATTATATCTAACTAACTTACTCTCACACCGTTTCACCGCAGGGGTAGGCAGAGAGAATGGACCTCCATACAACTCTATCTTGGCACATAATCCTTGCTTCAAACATCGTCTCATTACACACTCTTCTGTTATTCTGACTTTTGACATGGCCCGACTCAAATGTTTGATTAATTTAATCGCGCCATGTTTTTGCCTGGCGTCTTCGACTTCTTCTACCATTCACTTTTGCGTCATATATTCTCGCCACGCTCCTGTTTTTGTTCGTCCGTTCCACATGCCCAAACCATATAGGCATCCCTTTCTTATTCTTATTCATTACGCTTACATCAGCACAGCATTTTTTCCGGGAAATCCACATTTTTAACACAGTCATTTATGGTTTAACCACACATACGCCTAAGGGATCACATTTCTACAGCATTCAGTATACTTAAATCCTTTTCTGCCAGTTCCATGCCTCAATGCCATGTATCAAGGTTGGTATAAGCACCTAACTAACTAACTAACCATCACGTCGTTTCCCCGCAGGGGTGGGCAGAGATAATGGACTACCACACAACTCTGTTTTGGCCCACACTCCTCGCTTCCTTCACATTCATACATACTCTTCTGTTATTATTTTACTCTCTAAACATGACCCGACTCAAGTATTTGATTCACTTGATTGTGCCGTGTCTTCCTCGGGCGTCCCCGACTTCTTCTTCCACTCAATTTTGCGTCATTTATTCTTTTTACATTCCGTTCTTTGTTCATTCGCTCTATTTGCCCAAACCACCTAAGCGTTCCCTTCTTAATCGTATTCATTACACTTACATCAGCCTTGCATTTTTTTTGGATATCTAAATTTTCAACACGGTCATTCATAGTTTTACTGCTCATACGCCTCAGAGATCTCATTTCTACAACATTCAGTCTACTTTAATCCTTCCTCTGCCAGTTTTCCATGCCTCACTGCCATACATTAGGGTTGGTATAAGCACTTCAATGTGAACTGCTAGCTTCGCTTCTTTAGACATTTTTGTTTATTTGCGCCAACAGCGTTTAGTCCTCCATTAATGGAGTTTCCTGCATTCATCTCACCGATGAGCTATTTTCAAACATGTCGTATCGCACGTTACTGTGACCATTAACCACACATTTTGACACTTTCATTTTGTGAGAACTAACAGCATTATTAAAGCTCATTATTATTAATTAACGAATTAGAAATCGCGGGTTCAAACCAGGCGTGCGCAAATAAATTTTATTTTATCAATATGTGCCATCAACCAACCCATTCAATCCACCAACCAATCAATCCATTAACCAATCAATCCAGCCACCAATCAATCAATCCATTTATCCACAAATCATTAAATTTACCCATCAACATTTCAATTAATTCAACTACCAATCAATAAATCAGTTAATCATTCAATCAATCCATCCATCAATCAATCAATCCATCAATCAATCGATCCGTCAAGAAATAAATAAATAGTATCTTTCAATCATCAATCCATCCATCCACCATTCAATCGAACAGTCAATCAATCGACCAATCAATCAGCTCTATACGGCCTTTGGGACCATTTTGCGGTATTAACTATAAAAAATTAAAAAAACCTATAAAATTCATGATTTGTTGTCTTGTCTCTGCCAGTATTTCTCTCTGTTTACTTTTATAGAATTATCTCATTCAGTCTTCTATCTAATCTGTCTTCATCTGCAGTGTTTCTATTTTATTCTCTCAAGCCACGTGTTAATGCCACTGGGAGTTTGTAGTTTTGAATAGTTCTCGTCAGCAGGGTGCTTTATTCTAACATGTGAAGTGTATTTTTTCTTCTATTAATGAACTTATAATATTTTGAAAGGTTATAAAGGCTAAACCTTTACATTGTTTTACCCATTATTTAATTACTTTTATATAATTCGTCGGAGGGTATGTAACGTGCGAGTGGATAAAAGAAGAGGTCTGGGTCGTCCCAGGAAAACATATGGTATGTATCAATTTAATCAAATTCTTTCAGCCGGTCGTTTTGAGAATTAGAATATATATTCCAAGCAAGTAAATATAAGTGTGCTTCAAGACATTTTTTCTCCCCGTTTACCCTAAGAATAATCGGCGTTTTTTTAACAGTTATTTTTATTTTATACTAAAATAATTCTCCGTCAACCTCCGTGGCCGAGCGGTTAAGATCCTCGGCTATGAATCCGGAGGTCGCGGGTCGAATCCTTCCGTGGACAAACAAACTATTTTATAAAAGTGGTAAATACTCTTAGTATCGCCCTAGTGAAAGACCATAATTTAGAATCGATACGATGTTTGAAAAGGCTTTAGCAGTGTTTGGTGACTAGATCTGAATATTCAGTTACTTCCCCACCTTCCTTTTCCACATCTACTTTGCCTCCCCTGTTCTTATAAATAAACGTTCGTTGATATTTATAGTGTTTCAAATTATCTTATTTTCTCACGAGCAACTCGTCGAGAATATTCAAATTAACTTAAGAGCCAATTAACTTACAACATCGGTTGATTTTTTAACCATTTAATCGTTTTTGCCCAGTGCAGATGTCAAAGAAACCCCTTGATTTCACAATAAAACAGCAAGTTAATTGAGCGGAAGGATTAATTTAATCAAAGTAGTTTTACCGGGTATCTTATTCGGGGATGGACTTTAATCAAGTGAGTGAAATAGAAGCTACGGGAGATTAGGTTCAGTTGCATCTCCCTACCCTTAGATCCAAGATCTAAATTTGCTTGAGACACTATACATAGTGTGATCCAATTTATCAAATGAATCTTTAAAATTCTGTTTCCTGATTTTACAGTATAACTTTATACACAGACAAAAATGGTATTTTTTTAATTCTACAGACACGGTCTAATAATCCGAATGCAACATTTGGGAAACATATACTCCGATGTCGCTGATATATTTAACACGTCACTATCAAACTATAAGTTTAATTTAGTACAGTTGTTGTCATCTGGTAGAGCTAAAATATTAGTTAGACCTGTCACTTAATATATATATATTTTTTTTTTCTTTTGCAATGTTTTTGAACCTGTTATTTATTGAATATTATTAGTTATTTTTGTATCTGCTATTCAATTCTCTTTTTTTATTTTTCACATTTTTTTGCGTTAATGAGGTTATTGTTTTAAAATATATTCTCGTATATATATATATATATATGTTAACATGTATGTAAAAGCTTATAACCGGTGTAAATAAATAAATAGTTGGCATATTTTTTGTGTTTGGTTACTATCCCCTACATTACATTTAATCACAAAATAAGAAAACACTACGGCATAATGATATTTAAAATATTTCCTATTGGACATAGCGTACAAATTATTTACAGCAATAAAACCTAAATTTCATATTAATATTTCAGAATGATGGGTACTCTCAGTATCGCCCTCGTGAAAGACCACCATTCAGAATCAAAACGTTGCTTGAAATGACTTTATGCGTGTTTGGTGATTAGATCTGAATAGCCAGGTACTTCCCAATATTCATCTTCCCCTCTCAATTACTTCCAGCCTTACAACAAACCCCAATCGGGGAAACCATAGTCTAACTGGCTCCAAACCTTTGGAGCGGTTGGGACTCTTGTGCGAAATTAACTACTAAAAAAATTACAAAAAATCCAAACGAAGCAGCATTAGATCTGGTACAATATTCTTTTATTCCGTCACAAATTGAATATGAGCCACATAACCCCAAATAAATCTACAAAAATCTAGATATCTCTTTCACAAGTCCCTTTCACGCCACAACAAACCAAGCAACGTAAATCAATTTTCTTTCAAAGCATGTTTTGCGTGAAATTTCCCTCCGAAGTTAACAAATTCACCCTACGCTTTCCTACCCTTGCGTGAACCACCGCGCCAGACTTTCAGAACCTACCCCAACGCCAAGATTGGGGGTTTCCCGTCTGGGTCCTAAGGGGGCAACGGTGAGGGGCTGATGTTGGGGGTTGGGGAGGAACGCAACTTGTTGAATGGCAGAATTCCAAACACCGAGACCGCGCACGAGCCTACTTTGTTTTGTTCGGAATTCAAACGCGTATTTTTGATTAGGGATTAGAATACACGTCGTTATTAGACAACAATTTTATTAATACGATACTCGTTTATTCGATGGTGCAAATTAACAGTGAATAATTTATGTCTTTAACAGTTTTAATTACTTTATACATTCATTCATTTTGTTCTGTATTTTAGGATATGTGATGTTTTGAAAAAGCCTAGGAAAAAACCTATTTATTGTAAAATAAAGAACATTTTGTTATAAACTACAAATTCGTTATGTTTAAAGCCAACCGGTTTCGCTTAGATCAAGCTTCGTCAGGGCACATATAATAATCAATTCAATTCAATTATTATATGTGCTCTGAAGAAGCTTGATCTAAGCGAAACCGGTCGGCTTTCAACATAATACATTCTAAGTAAAACGAAGTATTCTTTATTTAATATAATGTCAAACTACAAAGTGATTGCTTCATTTGAAAAAATATATTTTAGGCGTTTTTATTTAATTACTTTAATTAAAGTTGCCAAATGGGTTGTTTCTCTTTGATTGTATCACTTTCTTCAAGTAAAAATAATTGTTTACGTGAAATTTTGTTTTGGCACTATTATGATTGATTATCTCTCTCATCTTTTGATATGTATAGAGTACGTTTAAACTTTAACAAATTTTTGAAAACTCGTTATTTTATCTTTACGGAAGAAAATTTCTCGGGGCTTAAACACTACAATTAAAACATATTCTTTATGCATATTCAAATTTGCTATATTTTAATACGTTATTGTAGTTTACTACGTTTCATAAATATGATCTTAAAAACGGTTACAAATAACGTAATCGCACTAAAAGTAATTTAAAGTAGATATCCCAATTTACTATTTTTTTCTTACTTTTTTTAAATTGCATTATTGTCGATTTTTGACATTTTGTTATTAAGCTTTTTTTTAAATAATTCTCTTGTTAATTTTACAAAATTAAACATTAGCTAGAAAACTAAGAAACATTTCATTTTCGTAAAAAGCATTTACTTTGTGGCTTGCCATATTTATTAATAAAACAGATAAACTTTGTTTCAAACCACTTTTATTTTTCAATATTTTGTCAACCGGTTTCGGAAGCACCCTTCCATCATCAGGACAATATTGAAATTGATTAATTAATTAATTATAATATTGTCCTGATGATGGAAGGGTATTTCCATAACCGGTATAATATTAAATAATAAAGTGGTTATAAACAAAGTTTATCTGTTTTATTTATAAGAAACATTTTGCCATCGTTTTGAAAAAACTTATTTCTGTATGCAGTCGTCAGAAAAATAAACGATAACATATTTTTTATGCAAGTAAAATTATGTCGCAAAAACAAAGTACAGTATTGAACCGAATCATATATTATTTTCGTACCGCGTTTTAGTTCAAAATAACACAAACGCATTTATTTATCATTATTATTTTAGATCCTTCAAAAAATATTGTCAATTTTTATTCTAATCGCTAGAACTTAACTAAAACTTTGCCCAATATAGTTTTTAAACATTATTAACGCAATGCAATATAATTGATGATGCTATTAAAACATTTTTTTGTACGGTAAGAATGACGCAATTTTGTGAAAAAAAAATAATGACCGCAGGAATCGAATACAGTACCCACCCTTATTGACCTACCATCGTCCAGTTACAGCATCCGTCGACAGCTTCTAAGAAATACTGCGAAACAATTCTCCATAAGAAAGCATTTTAAATAATCAGTTTGGCATCTAAAAAAGATCCGTATTTGTACAAAAATTTTATATTACAACAGAATATATAATTTTAAAAATTATTGGGTCGGGTCCCGTCAAGATCATGTATGAATGTAAATGAAGCAAAGAGTGTCTGCCAATACATAGTTTTTGGCGGTCTTCCTCGCTGCTAGTCAGTTAATTTTTGAATTTTTTTTTTCCTCTTTTTTTGCCAAAATTAATTACATCAAAATACTTGCATAATAAATAAAATATTCTTACAGTTTTCACCTTCTTATTTTCTCTGCATTATCAGGAATGGCCAACATTTTGTTTATCGTACTCGGTTAAATATTATTAGCTGAATTGAACTGGGACGAACTTACAAAATTGTCTTCAAAAGTGCACTATTAATTAATATACAAAGTGAAAATATTATGTTTTATGATTTTTATGTTCGAAATTTGATTTACTTTTAAATTCATTTTCAAATTAAACTCCAAAAGTTTCGAACAACATCTACTAAAGCAAGTTGAATTTGACTAAAAAGCTGGAAATTGTTTTTATAACTTGATTTTAAAAGATGTTAACGAGTTCTTAAACAGCCTAAATGCCTTAAAAGTTCATAAAGATTTAAATTCATTTACGAGTTCTTTTTTATCCACAGCACTCTGTTTTATTGAAACAATGAATGTTGAATATTTTGATGTTCAAGTTAAAGGAGATCTGTTCCATGTTTGAAATATACGAAAGCGCGAGCGTCGAGCAGCAGGAGTGTTGTCAATTTGCCGGGCACGGGAGGAATGCGATAGCGCAGCCGAGGACTGCACTCGCCTAGGGCCTGGCTCTCCCAGGCCTCCCCGGCCGGCCAATCACAGCCCCTCGCGCCGGTACCTACCCAGCCACCCTCGAGTGGGGAGATCCACCTACGCCATAGATTCGCGGAAAAGATGGACAAATCATTTTGTCACTCTGAAACCGATGGATAAATTAATTGATTTTTTGATTTTTTACGACTATTTTTTTCTTCTTTATCGGGGTTAGATGTGTTTTTGACATATTTTAACGACATTAGGGGGCTCTTTGATGGTTGCATCCGCTGTTTTCCGGAAACCCCGGGATTTGAAGAGTGGGGGCAAGAGGATAGTGTTACCTTGGGAAGTCCAATCCCAGAGTGCATGAAGGGGAGAGGTGATTGCATTTATCGACGGTGCTCTTTCCTCTCTGTAAATGTTGCTGGGAGATGTACCTTTGGGGGTGGAGCGTATTTCAAGGAAAAATATGTTATTGATTGAACATATTGTTGCTAGACACCCGGTGATCCAGCTCTTTTCCCAGTACTAGGTAAACGCTTCCATAATCCAAGGACTTTTTCTATCGAGTTTACCCGGCCGAATTTTCTAGAATTTTTAGATGTTTGTTGAAAATCTGATACGTAATAGACTTGTTTTTTCGATTCATACAATACAATCAGAGATTTATTATCTCCCCTACAGAAATTGCTTGAAATTATTTCTGATCGATCGGATTAGATTCTTTTCTTTCAAGTTTCTGTATGAAAATCTGATATCTAAGTGTAATAAAACCATCGATTTCGTAACAAATTTAATAAATGATAACATTATCTCTTCAATAATTTCACCTTGGACTGAATTTGGGAAAAAATTGGTACAACAAAAAAAATTAACTGATGTGTTTAATAAAATTCAAAATTACGTTACTTCGTCGGTTACTTAAAATCCACAGAATACCGATATTCAAATAGACCAAATATCGAAAATCTGTACCAGTTTACACGCTGAGTGAGCTTTTAGGTGATATTTTTATGTATTTATTTTTTATTGAAAAGAAAGACAAACATTCCCGGATTACGAATAACCTGACAATATTTGAAAAACTCCTACTGCCATCACAAAAAGCGGAAGATGTTGCTTGTGCAATGATGGAGGACTTAGCCAGCAGAGGAATTGAACGCACGCCCGGGTGGGAATCCGACGCGTTTGTCCACTCAGCTACCGACCGGTCAAATACATTTTCTGGACTGGATTGTTGGACTAACTGCAATCGCTCAAAGCAGTCTAATGATATCCGTAATGGGCGACACATAAATAGTAAGAAATGAACAAGTTTTAAAAAGTTACAAAGTAATTTCATCTAGTACGGAAAATTCATCAGTTCAATTCAGATGAGAATAAAAATATAGAATTAGATAGCAACTAAGTTATCGTATTTATAGTTTATATATTTTATTATTTCTAATTTTGAAACTGTTCATTTGTGGTGAAACTCCATTTTAATGATTTTTTTGTTTATTCCATTATTTTCGAATAAAGCTTAAAATTTAGTATTATTAAAATCGTTTATTTATATATTAATCTTCAAAAACAGTTGTTTACTAAATGATTCTAGCTATGACAACATCCATGGCCGTGTGGTTAAATCCACGGCTAAGAATCCAGTATTCTTGGGTTCAAATCCTGCAGATCGCAAATAAATAAAATTTAATTTATATATAAAGAAAATAGAAATAATATATATGGTACATTTGCGGCACTTTCGAATCGTAACTTTGCTTGGAATGGCTCTCCAGGAACTTTCCGATCTCCCTCTTTCTCATCTTCTTCCCCTCCCCCCCCATACATTTCAGCCTCACAACATATTCCAATCGGGGATACCCTAGTGTCACTAGTTGGGACTCTTGTGCAGTATTCACATAAAAAAAAAATAAAAGATACGACTAACGACATAACAAGTAGATTTTCTTACACACTATAGGTATCGCAACAGTTGACCCGAACTCTGTACTCACAAATATGCATTACTTGCATATAACATGTTCAAAATTTGTTAAACTTTAGGATATTTATTTGGTAAACTTTTTTAAAAGTCAAATATAGTAAAAATCTAAGAAGAGAAATCTTTTTTAAGAATCTTTTTTTATTGTTTTAAAGTTTATTTTGTAGAACTCCATTTTAATTTTTAGGTTTTTTAATTTTATTTAAACAATAATTATTATTAGTACAATTTATTTTTTAAACAATTTTTAGTCAAAATTTCTGCTTTTGATAATGTCCTCAGAAGGCGAAACTGCTGTCACGCGTAAAAATAATTACCTAGCAGAACTTTTGACAATTTTTTTTTTTAAATTTTGAAATAATAATTATTAATTAAATAAAATTGAAAAACCTAAAAATCATTAATTAAAAATATTTAAAATAAAAATAAAACACTGCAAATCTTTTCGATTATTAAAATTTGATCAAAGTCTCCATTTGCTATCCCTTTCTCGTTAGCTACAAAAAGTAGGCATAAGCAAGACAAAGAACTGTTAAAACTGACGTTTGGCAAGGACATCACTGTCGGAAATGTATACATATGCACCAATACACACAATCCTAAGGTTATGTTGGTTGGGTGAAACATTATTGGTGCAAACCATAATTTATGAAATTATTTATTAGTTAATTTGTTTGCTTTTAGAACTTTATGTTTTTTTTTATTATAGAAGAGGCACTTTATAATGAGACATCATTATTTTCATTGCTCTTACGGTATCTGTTTCCCCTTTCAAGCAAAGGTGTCGAGCATTATTTTTATTTATTTTTGTAAGCTCATTTCAAAGGCATTGTCTTAATTTACATATTTTCTCATTTCTACCGAAGCCTTTGACAAAATTATTTCATTATTCTTATTTCTTTGCTTTATCAAATTTATTTGTTTGTGCATACTCTACGTCGGGTGTTTTAACGTCCTTAGCTTCTAGTAAATTGTTTTTAAACTGTTAATGTACAAATGAGGGACTTAGAAGCAAAGGCAGCAATCTCCTTCATTTTAAATTATTTCTTGGAAAGTTGATTTAACGTTTAATGCACTTTTCTTTTGTGAATATGTTGATAAATTTAGAGATAATTGTTTCAAATTGTTCTTAGTTTTATGTGCACTAACATTTTTGTGCACTTCGTTCTCCATTTTTTTATAATAATCATTCAAAAGTTGACAATGCTACAGAACCGTATTTGGAGATTCCTGCCTTTGCTTCTGAGCCCCTCAAATGCACTGTTCATGATTTATGATAACGATCATGATTTTAAGTGGTTTTATTTGCATACATATCTGTAATTATTATTTTCTCCTTCTTATATTACGTTAAATAATTTAGTGTGAAGCACACTTAAGGTGAACTATCACAAATCTGCGCTATATAAATTCACTGGTATTTTAATATAATATTACATGGAACTGGTAACGGACGAAAATACAGTGAATGCAGTAGCAATGAGATCCCCATAGTGTATGTGCAATATAACCACTGAATAGAAAATCTTATTTCGAAAGAAAACTGATATCGCTAATTTAAATAAGACATTTCCACACCAAGGCCCTAGACAGTTAAAAAAATTGATTATTTTTTCAAGAAATAATTTCTATTTTTAAAAAAGGTTTATCCGCTTTCACCCGAGTAAGATCGAATTGTGCTTACTTCGGAAACACAAAAACGCCTACATCCACTTCTATCAGTTTATCTCTTTAGTGGATATAACCATGTACAATCGTAAAGCAAATAAGGAGATCGAACAAAATAGACGGATGAAAAAGTAATGAGCAGGCTTAAGAAAGGTACGCTTACATGGTTTAAATGTGTAGAGCGGATGAACAGAGAAATGAATATCCGCAGAACACCTCCATATTATGTAACACTTGAAAATAATACAAAATGTATTCGTGGTTGCCGTAGGAAGACATGGAATGATCAAGTGAATAAAAATTAAATCGGGTAAAATCAAGAGTCAACACAACAGGTATTTAGACAGTTTTTATGGTAAATTCAGCCATAGCTTTTAAGTTTTGTAAAGCGCCCTTGAGGTGAAATTTCACAAAAATGGCGCTTTATAAATTAGCTAAGTATTATCAATATTATCAACAGAAGGGCATTAATCATTGATGTAATAGTTGGTCGATGGTGTGTACGAAATTACATATCGTTGCCGGAAAGGCAAAAAAACTGAAGCGCCACTTGGAAAGTTTACACCAGAGCACTTTTAAGTATTTTTTTCCACTAAAATTCATAAGTCTTCAGTACCTGGTTGGATTTTGAAAAAAAAGTCAACTTAGGTAATTCAATGCTCTCACCTGAAGCGACAAAAAGCTTAAAAAAGTACCTTGTATCGCTTGAGTCAAGCTTTCTCCCAAATGGTAAATATATTTTAGATAGCTGAAGGGCCAGAAAAGTCTTCAGAATCAAACGATAGTCAGAGCATTCGATACAGAAGAAAAACCTGATCAAAACTGCATATTTAACTCATTTTTTTTACCAAAGTGTGGCTCAAGCCTTTTTGCCTTTCAGGCGATGATATGAGTATCTGCCATGACAGTGTCATGAGGCATTCTATCATCTCTGCCTGTACTTACAGAGAACGGCCGCAATGGTTGTTGGTTAATTTGATTGTTAATTATTTCATAACTCTCTCTATAAACGTGATTCAGAAAAAAATCCTCAGGTATGTGTGCATGCGTTCGCACGGAACCTACCCTTTGTTCATGCATCACATGGAACTACTCGAGGAAACAAATTATCAAAGCTAACAGACTAGGCGCAATGCTGGTCTCATGACAATAGTATTTAAGATTTTAAACCACTTGATCGACTGTCCATACCTCTTGGCATGCTACTGCTTATTCGTGCCTGAGAAATGGTCGGACAGATGTTTTGACACAGCATAGCATGACAATAGGTATTATTCTATTAAACAAATCAGGTATATATATATATATAGATATATTTACAGAAGATTTACCTATGTTCAAAAAACTTATTAATTTTAAAATGTTTAGTTATCTATTTTTGTTGTTTTCCATTGTACTGTATTTGGATTTGATTTCTGTTGTACAAAAAAAAGTTAGGTTTTATAAATAACACAAAATACATTCACGGATAAATGATCACTTGTTGTTGATAACAAATTGTTCGCCCCTTTCAGGTAAGATATGAGATTATTTCCTAGATTTGCGATACTTTGATGTATAATATATTGTGTTTATTGAGTTTCTTTCTCGGGTGTTATAATGATAATCAGATCTTCATTAGTAGTGTTGGGAAAAACTTCAATGTTTTGTGAATACTCCACGAATCGCTAGTTCTTTAAAAGGAACACTTTAATTGAAGTCGAACTCGAAAAAGAGAGATTTGAATTTTTAACTGGTTCCTCGTCGAAATACACGTACTAGTCGTTAGAGATTTGAAAGTGAAAAGAACTGGAACTGGTTCCTCGCCAAAAAAGACACGTACTAGTCGGTAGAGATTTCAGATTGAAAAGAACTGGAACCGGTTCCTCGTCAAAATAAAAATCACGTTCCTTTAGATCGAAGTACTTTGTAGTCGGACTTCAATTGAAGCACGTGTAATGAAGTATTTATTTATATATAGGCTTTGAAGTTCAACTTCACAACTGAACTGCTGCAAGTAGTTATTTGTAATCTAACTTCCATTGAAGTACTTATTCAATGAAATGAAGTTAATGAAATGAATGAACGCTAAAATGAACTACCAACTTCAATTGAAGTATTTGTTCAATGAACAATGAATGAAGTAGGAGCTATTGGCAAAAGAAGTAGTTCTTTCAAAGCGCTCACAACGCTACCGATTAGTATATAATCCTTTGAGAGCTTTTTTCAGAAACTAACTAACAAATGAATTAATTAATTCATTGAGACAAAGCTCGTTTGGAGCACAACAGGAAGCGAACCCTGGGGCTCTATGGCGGGTGGGTACTGAATAGTGACAAACGCAGTTGTCGACGGCAGCAGGATAACTCGATTCTCATCAACAGATACTTGATTTAACACTGACATTACCGGGAAAATTACATAACCTTAAATAATCTTGCTTCAACAAGCGGTTGTTGCTTTCTGTCATGCTTTAGATTTTTATTTCAAATAAGGCTAAAGGGATCCGCTTAAGTTCATTACATATTTTGAATGCTGTTACCTTGTGAACGTATTTTCTGCAACTTTGGAGTAACGATGTAAGGATATTACCCAACCTATACAAATTTGCGATAAATCACTTTCACCGGGTTCTTACGTCGTATACTATGAGAAAAAGATAAAAAAGTCGTTACATAATATTGCAGCATTTTTAAGTATGTGAGAATGTTCTCTGTTCGCGCTAATTTCATATCATCGAGTCGTATAACTTACGTCAACGGATTTTGAGATTATTTCCCATATTTGTGTTGATTAAAAAAATTGCAGTGGTTATGCAAATAAATCAAATATGATGGTGATATGTGCTATACGTAAATGTTCAAATAAGACCAAACAACTGTAAAAGTTCACTGTTAGTAAACATCACTTTTCAGAGGTATTTCAACAGTTTTAAATATTTTTGATTAAACTTTAGAATTTTCATATTTTTAATGTTATAAAGACATGAAATTAACAAAAAAACTTCCATAATTATTTAGGCAAACTTTCTGAAATTAATGTTTGTGTGATATTTTGACTTTTTAAATCATTTTAATGGTGTATTGATAATACTGTTTTATTAAATATGTTCAAATATGTTTATTTAAAAAATATCCGAATTCCATGTGGGCGGTAATTAATAGGCTATCCAACATCCTTAAATATATATTTGTCTCTTTCTATCAAGTCAGTATAAAGTCAACAGTCGTGACTACACTGTTTCGCAAAGGAACCTCTCCATGTCCTTCAAGCCTGCAACTATACAGTGTCATTCATAAAAAAAGGAACTGTGGTAAGTTAATAATAATTAAATCTGAATTTCGTGCATGGAAAAATTTATTTCACCAATCGCGTTAAAATGATAATTTAAACAAATCAGCTTTCTGCAAAATCAAATCAATGAAATACCAATTGACCGGTTAGTAGCTGAGTGGACAAACGCGTCGGATTCCCACCCGGGCGTCGTGAGTTTAATTTCTCTGCCATATAAGTCCTCCATCACTGCACAAACAACATCTTCCGCTTATTATGTTGGCAGTAGAAATTTTTCAAATATTGTCAGGTTATTCGTAACCCGGGAATGTTTGTTTAAAAAAAAACAGTGGTTTAAAAAAATGTATTTCCAAATATCGCTGAAAGCTTTGGCGAAACAATCGGGAATTAATACGGTAGCCCTGAAATTGTTCCCTTTGATTTTAAGCCCATGTTGCGTAATACCTTTCCCGAACCAAAGGCTTAAATCCCGGTGAATTATTTCAACCCTCAATAAGCCGCCAGACCTTCTCCCCTAATTTCCCTAAACGAGACCCTTGACAGCTTCATGAAAATGGACCTATCGATGGCAGATAACGCATTTTCCAGTGATATTTTTGATGGGGTTCAATATTTTTTATAATAATAATAATAACAGTGAACTTACACTGCCCAGTTTTGTGATATTTCACCTCAAATGCGCTTCATACTAAATTAATTATGGCTATAAGACTAACTAACAAGGAGAAAATAATATATATACTATATATACAAATTAAAAGTATCTAAAATCATAATCGTTATCATAAATCATGAGGGGAAAAGGTTCAGATAAGGGTACAACAGTGCATGTGTACATCAACAGATTAAAAAAATAATTTACCAGAAGCTAAGGGTATAAAAATCCAGATGAAACGTATAAATTCCAATTAACATATTTGTTAAATCAAAGAAAAGAAAATAAGATTGATGACAGTTAATATGTTCGTACTTAAAACATTAATATTCAAGTATTATAAGTAAATGATTCTAAAAATGCAAAAATTAAAACAAGTAACAAATGAAAAAAATATATTTTATGACTTTCTAATTCTTTCTAATTTTATATAATAAGTAACAAACGAAACGTTACCACCAGTGGCGGCGCGTGACTGTTAATTGTGCTAAGATTTAAAACAAACATGGATGTTGGTGTTGTCGTACCCAATGGTTATAATTTTTTTCAAAATTTCATTTTTTCATATGAAGATTTTTCAGCAAACTAGTGCGAAAAACCATCAAAACAGAAAAATACCTGAAAATATTCATTAAATAAAAATGTAACATCAATAAGGTCGTATTTTTCAATTTTAGCACTAAACTTAAAAGTCACCAGCCGCCACTGCTTACGATTCCCTTATCTTTGATTTCGAACCCACACAAAAATCCATTAGTTTTCCCTTATGACATGTGCTGTGTCGAGGGCTCAACCGTGGCAATATATATTTTTTAAATGATTTTAGATTCACAAAACAAAATATAATTGTCAATTGGTCAGTATTAAAAACTTAAGTTAGTAGTTTTAAATATATTCTTGGCAAAGGAAGGGTGCTTCCGAAACTGGTCGTTAAAATTACTAACTTAAAGTGGTTTAAAACAAATGAATGTGCTTATGTTATAATTATGATAGGCTACAAAACTAAATGTTTTTTACGGATATGAAAATGTAATTGTGATGTAAGTATGTAATTAGTTGATTTTTGCTTTATAATTAAATAAAATAAAATAAATAATAATATTTTAACAGCAAAACATTTATAACTCTCGACATGTATCGAAAGAACCTAGTCAATAATCAAATGATTTAATGCTTCGAGTTTTAACCCAGGTATTGCATAGAGGGTTTAATCGTCTGCTAGTTAAGTTCTCCCTCATTGCACGAGCAACATTTTACCACTATTTTGACATTAATTTATTGATAGTAAGAAAAAATCTGATGTTGTAGGGTTATCTGTAAAATGGAAATGTTTTTCTTTATTCTTTAAATAATAATCACATAAAAAAATTCCGTTATTAATAATTAAAACTGCCCTGTCTCTCCACACTAACCTATCTCTTCTCCTCGTGTAATTACCTTCTCAAACACTTAATGATTTAATGATACCGAATTTTCAACCTTATTCCTTTAGACCTGACCGGTTTCGCCTTATGACGGGCATCTTCAGACTAGTGCAGTTTTAAGTAAATCTTTGGCACATATATTATTAATGTTTGGAATAGACGCTTATTGAGTCTCATAGTGAACATCTGTGACTTTGGGTTTTGTCTTGTTGCTGACAGAGGAGGCTTTACAATAACATTCAAATACACCTTCGGGTAGTTTCTTCTGGAAGACGGGTTACATCTTGATGTAACAATATATGGAGAGAGAGCTAATTATTTTTACCCAACCTACCCAAACTTGCGATAAATCACTTTCTCCGGGTTTTTACGTCGTATACCATGAGAGAGAAAGAGATAAAAAATTTCATAGACCGCTTCTATATACTGTCGAAATGATCTTAAGCTCCTGGGTCACCACGGGACTCCGCCCACATTTTTTATTATGCCACTAAACTTGACACAACTAAACGGTTTTTTAGGTTATATTTAGAGAAACAATGTATGGAGATAGAACTAATTATTTTTACCCAACCGATACAAACTTGTGCTAAATCACTTTCTCCGGGTTTTTGCGCCAAGAAAAAAAGAGACATAAATATAATACTCCGCTTCTATGTACTCTCACAATGATCTTGGGCTCCTGGGTCCGCCTCCACTCCGCCCACATTTTTTATTATGCAACTAAACTTGACACAACTGAACGGTTTTTTAAGTTATATGCTATATTTTTGTTGATAAAAATACTGTGAAAAATTGGCTTTACGAATAAACAAAAACATTATCTCGATATGTGATATGAATGGATGTATAAATACCGTAACCTTAGTCTTAGTCACGCCCAGGTGCGCCGAGTCAGGTTAAAATCATTAAAAACAAGTCAAAAACTAACTTCACTGCCTTGGATAGATACTACTCTATGTACTCTAAAGGTTACATGGTGATGATTTATTAGCATTGATAGCTTTTAAAAATAATAAAAAATACCTATTTTTGACAGCTTTATTTTTAACAGTTTGCTATTTTTTTATTTACTCTTTGATTTTCACGTCTCTGTTTGCTTGATGTATTTTATAGAATGTTTATTTACATTGGTGGATTGGTAAAATATCTTATTATAATAACAATATGTCCTTAATGATTAGCAGCGGCGTGCACAGAGTTTTCGATCAGGGTAGGTAGGATTAATTGATGTGAAACTTACCACAGACATCTCCCGTCGTGCAAGTTTGCACACAAAATGGTAAAGCCGTTGGCTGTAGCCGATGTTAGTTGGAATTACGTAAGCCACATCAAATATCTAAATAACCGCTTCATTTATGCATATTAAAAGCCAATTACTGGATATTCGATGAGGCCTTAATAAAGACTTTTGTCTTACTTCGTGCAGTTTTACGAAAATAAATTATTCATAAATCAAATCGATGTGCCTATATTTCTTTGAATATAACGTCATTGTAAAGTGATGGGAAACTTCAAAAATCAAAAATAAGATTTTTCGTATTAAAATCATGGAGAGTTTTGGAAACACACACAATATCTATTAATCGCTGAACTCCACGCGATATTTAGAATGTTTAGATTTATTTCTTGCAATAATTTAATACTATTCATATTTTTTTCGAGTACGGCAGGGTGAACAGTGTTTATGTGCCTATATGGAGTGCACGCCTCTGATGATTTTTTTAACGTTATCTATGTTAAACTACTTTTTTTCTTTAAAATAATGAATTATGTAGTTTTATTGGTGAAAATTCGTGTTGTATTACCCCCTTTTCCTTGAGCCAACGTTCTATACAACCGTGTGTCCATCATCTAGATATTATTTTTGATTTTCACAAAAAACGATTTCCAGGAAAATAGCATTACATTGTTTGAGTTTTGAGGGTATTAAGCCGTGTCACCAAAATCAACTATCCAAAAAAGAGGCCATCTAAAATCTAGTTTAATATTTTTGTAAAAGACAACCGTATACTTGTGAATAATTCAAAATAAAGATATAAATCAAAACCGATTTTTAAAAAACGTTTGGAAAACTTGGAAACATCTTTAATAATATTTAAGATTTGATATCCAGTTCCGGAAAATTCTGGCTTTAATTGCAGAATACAAGAAGGCTTTACTTTACTATCCTGAGATTTTAGTTCGAATACCGTGCATGGTTTAGAAGATAATTTACCTATTTCCAACAGCGTCTAAATCTACCGAAGAAAGACGTTTAAACCGCCACAATATATTATTTTGAATTTAATTCAGACTATAACTAGACCTTCATCATGGCAGAGGTAATACTAAAAATCAATACATCGAACATAATGTAGGTGATTATGAAAATCATACAGAGATTATATCACGTACAAGATACAGAGAAGCGATTTCAGAAACATAAATTGCTAAGGGTGTGAAAGGGAGGAGAAGAAACACATCCAGGTAACATGTTATTATCTCTCTGGCTCTGCAATCAACTTAATAATTGTGTGTATACATTATCTTAATTATTTAATATTTTTATGGTTTAGGCATGTAGAGTAAATGAACGGAGAAAGGAGTGTGAAAAGAATATATGATGCGAAAGTGAATGGAAGAAGAAGTCAAGGACGCCCGTGGAAGACATGGCACGATCAACTGAATCAAATACTTGAGTCAGGTCATATGAAGAGTCAGAACAACAGAAGAGTATGTAAGAGACGATGTATGAATGTGAATGAAGCAAGGAGTGTGTGCCAGGACAGAGTTATAAAACGGTCCGTCCTATCTGCCTACCCCTGCGGGAAAACGGCGTGATAATTAGTAAGTTAGTTAGATAATGAATACATTCCACTATATATCAAAGTGCAAACATATTTTGTCTTAATTTACTCGATTTATATATGGTTTGTAGCAAATATATCGAATCGATATCATCAAATTCGGAATCTCCATTTCAGGGTACAGGGTCAAGGAGCTTTCCGGTATGCTACCGATCTGCTACAGATGGTCACTTATTCTTAGAAAATTTTCCGAAGAAGATTTTCCCTGAAAAGAAAATTATTATTACTAAGGCCCCAATTAGCCCGAGGAACGGATAGATATTTTCTTTGGAAAACTGCATTCAAGTGCGTATTCCAAACAAGGTATTACCTGCAGATCAACTATGGCTATCATTGTGTATATTTTACCGAACTACAGTATTAGTGAAGCTTGACTATAGGTGAAACCCGGTCGTCGTTAAAAATATTGATAAAGCGGCGTTAACTGAGTTAAATAAAACTGATACAGTGTTTTTCAATAATTATAAATATTAGTATTTCCATCAAAAAACTATTTTTGAAGCTCTGCTTGATGTAGTTATTATTACGCAATGTTAGATTTGTGCATTATGCAGGATTGAAGTGAAAATTTAAAATGAACTGTGTTCCAAGCACCTTCTTTGTAAGTAATTTTGATCATTGAGTCAGGCATTTTGGAGGTAGGTGTTAATTTTCTTAGAAATATTAACTGAATTAATAAATCGTAATATTTTGATACTTGCAAGCAATATACAAATGGCATCGGAATTGCTAAAGATGCACCTAATTTCATTCATTTAGGTTTAGGAACAGATCACCATGACGTAACTCTTTAATAGTTTTCTAGTAAAACATTGTAATTTTTTTTTTTCATTTTTTTTTTCAAAAACAATATTGTAATTTTTTTTGTACAAAGCAATCACTTTGTGGTTTGACATATTTAAAGAAATGAAAAAATAACTTTGTCTAAAACCACGTTATTATTATTTTTTTCATTTCTTTGTTGGAATTTAAATGTTATTCTATTGTTTTCACATTGTTTTGTTATTTTATTTTATAATTTGTTATCCCTCTGTATGTATATATAACTGCACACTTTGTATTTTTTGTTTAGTTTAATTTTGTACCCTGATGATTCTTAGGATAAGCGAAACCGATCGGTCATAAAAATCAAAATAATATTCGTGGTATTATACAATGTTTATTTTTCATTTCTTTAAAAATATTTTATATGTATGCAAGGAGTCCGGAGGTAAAATTTAGTAACTTAGAGGGGTGGTTTTACATGATAGTACAATCAAAAAATGTAAATAACATTTATCGAAATTACATTCCTACACAAAGTCTCTAGTCTACTAAAAATTGTAGTGTTTGGTCGAACTCTAATACGCCGGAATCGAAAATTGGTAACGTCGCACATCTATATGGATCTGTATCTATAGAAAACGCATACATAAAATTACCTTAACTACCTTTTAAAGTACTTTAAAGTATTGTAATTTTGAACAAATCTATTTATTTTTAATACTTGTACTATTTGAACTTTACCCCCAGATATCTTGTATACATTAGAGGCCTCAACGATATGATCTAACCTTGGAGAAACAATGTATGGAGAGAGAACTAATTATTTTTACCCAACCGATATAAATTTGCGATTAATCACTTTCTCCGGGTTTTCGCGTCGTACACCATGAGAAAGAAAGAGACAACAAATATAATACTCCGCTTCTATGTACTGTCACAATGATCTTGGGCTCCTGGGTCACCGCGCGACTCCGCCCACATTTTGTATTATGCCACTAAACTTGACACAACTAAACGGTTTTTAGGTTCGATGCTATATTTTTGTTGATAACAATAGTGTGAAAAAGTGGTTATACGAATAAACAAAAACATTATGTCGATATGTGATATGAATGGATGTATAAATACCCTAGCCTTAGTCTTAGCCACACCCAGGTCCTTCGAGTCAGGTAAAAATCATCAAAAACTGACTACACTGCCTTGGATAGATACCACTCTATATGCTCTAACTGTAGATAAATAAATCTAAGGTGCATTATACAATAAAGTTGTAATTGGTGCATAAATACAACACGAATAAAATTAAAAACAGCGTAATTGAGAACTCTCCACAAACAATAAGTTGTTTGATCTTGCCGCAAACCCGTTCCTCGTACTCCATTGTTTACCCGTTTCAACCTTCGGTTTATGGCAAATCCGCTGTAAAATATATGCACGTTTTGGTGTTTGAGTTGCTTACACCCTGGACCCAGCTTCCGTCACGTTCTGTCACCGTGGGGATGTCCTCTCTCCAGAGTAACACAGATGATCAAATTACAAAAAGAAAATGGATGGCTTTTGAACAAGTGTAACTCGATTCAGTGTAACTACTATTTTTTAAATTTATTATTACAAAATAATTCCCAGTGTTTTAAACATAGTAATCTCGCTTACAGCAAAGTCACGTTAAGTGTACTTTACTCTAAAGCATAGTTTCTCAACCTGGGGGTCGCAACCCCCCCCCAGGGAGGGGGTTACAATCTGTCAAAAAAGTATTTCGAAAAATCATTTTATCAAATAATAAATTTCAATTCATAATAAAGTAATAAAAATAAAATAATAATTTTGTACAAGACTAAAGATTTTTTTTTTAATTTTACGACCAACTGGTTTCGCTTAGCCTAAGCATCATCAGGGTGCAAAATTAAACTTGTACCCTGATGATACTTAGGCTAAGTGAAACCGGTCGGTCATAAAAAATTAAATTAAATCTGTGGTCTTATACAAAGCTTTTACTTCATTTTCATTAAATATGTCAAACCACAAAGTGATTGCTTTCTACGAAAAAAAAATAATTTTAATAAATTATTTGTTATGCCTACTTCCTATATTATAAAACCTCACAAGAGTCCCAACTGCTTAGAGCTGGTGGAACTATGTGGAAAAAATCTCTTCCGATATCGACATATTCTACGCCAGTGAGGAGAAATTTAAAAGGGAAGTCCTATTGTATCTTGAAAGAATTTCTCCTCATTAACGTGATCTTCACCACAGCCTGAAATCATTTATTTTTTGTTAGTTTTTCTTATTTTTTTCTTATAATTATTTAACCTTCTTCAATTTGGAAATATTGTATCTAAATCTTTGACCGGTCGGTAGCTGAGTGGAGAACGCGTCGGATTCCCACCCGGGCGTCGTGCGTTCAATTCCTCTGCTGGCTAAGTCCTCCATCATTGCACAAGCAACATCTTCCGCTTTTTATGATGGCAGTAGGAGTTTTTCAAATATTGTCAGGTTATTCGTAATCCGGGAATGTTTGTCTTACTTAAAAAAAAAAAAATAATTAAATATAATTATTAAATCGTAACAGTTTGTGATAAATTATTATTATTAATAAATAAATAATGTTTTATTCCAGAAGGTGTACAGGAGTAGTGCAATGCAATACCTTCCATAATTGATATGAATACATGGTAACAATAATATTAAGAAATAAAAATGAACAGAAATTCATAAGAAAAAATAAATAAAATACAAAATGTATCACAAAACACTTACAAAAGTAAAAGTATTAATGGAGGATATTAGGCCTCATTTCTGCAAAACGCCACCAAGAGAGAGTCCACCCTGGCAGCGTTAAGATTGATGGGGCCAATAATTTACTCCAATGCGCTTCAATGCTTGGATTCGGGATAGTAATAATAATAATACCATTATCCTTAATTGGGTTATGTTGTGAGGCTAAAGGGAATTGCGGAATGGTACTAGATGGGGAAGAGAAAGGTTGAGAAATACCTGGCTATTCAGATCTGGTCACCAAACACGGCTAAAGCTATTTTAAATAATGTTTCGATTCTGAATCCTCTTATTTCGCCAGGTCGATACTATGAGTATCTACCACTCTCAATTGCATTAAGCTTTATTTTATCTGCTAATTAATGTATACTTTAAAAACTTACATAAATATTCTAACCCCAAATGCCTGGAGATATCAGCACTTTGGTTACTATCAATGTCTCTCAAAAGATTCGAAGCTTTATAAAAGGGTGCAAGAATATAAGAAAGAGTAGACATGGATTGAAATAAACCAGTCATTCAGATTTTCTCGCTTCTTAACTACGGAATTTTGCCAGGGCGATACTAACATGATACTTTAAACATCAATCCCCGCGTGTGGCTCAGAAAATTTTCTAGAACGGTAAGTTCTGGCGTCGTCAAGGTGCTCTGATTTCTTCATATCTAGAAGTTTAGAGCATCATTTTCCAATATGGAACGTGACGCAAATATACTCTTTATTATTTTTAATGAATTAATTAAGAATTTACACAAATTAATTGCGCACGTCAGGATTTAAACTTGTAACCCCTGGGTTAGTTGTCGAGGATCGTAACCTTTCGATCACGGAAGCCGTCTTCTATAAGTACATATCAAAGTTATTGATATATATCAAACCGTGCAATATGTTTTTAAGATAGATTTTTCTTAAATGTAATTTAATAGTAATTTAATAAGAATAACAAATAGTGCCAATTACAAATTTTCCTTTTCTGATGATAAATATTATAAATAAAGTGTGACAACTTACATAAACCATGAATAATATAACGTAGAGTATGTATTCAAACATTTATCCAACTATGTAATAAAATTTCACCAGAAATCACAACAATAGACAATATTCGTCAATTTAAAAAAGAATTATGAAAATGTATTTTCCAGAACCATTAATGTTGGTATATGGTATTATACTCGTATGTTTAATTTTTGTGGCCCAATATGTGTGTTTTTTTTTCAATTTACAAAATGCCAGTAGAAAAATATGTTTGAAATAATCGTGTCGGTATATTTATTTAATCTTTTATATTAGAACACACAATGATAAATAAATGAATAAACATTTTTTTTAATAGATTCAAATAGAGATTGAAGGCTATACACAGAAGATTTATTATTATTTCTTTATTCTTATTAATTTATCAATGTTATTATAAAAGTATTATCGGATATTAAGGATTTAATATTACTTTTCAGATTTGATATTTTATTTACGGCCTTTTTCATTGAGCTATTGTTCATTATTCTAAGAAAATTATCATCCCATCACAGTGAAGATATCTTTTTTTGTGTATTACAGACTGTGTCCATTTACAATACACTTGAACAGTAACATAATAAGCAAATTAAGAGATATTGTTAACTTGAAAAACTCTTGAAATCCTTAAGGTTTATGTTGAAGATATCAAGAGACATGTTATTTAGTAGTACCATACTCCGTGTCATGCTGTACTGAGCCAACACGTCTGTTCTGCCATGTAGAATACACTGCAGATCGTGGTGTCGCCCCTGGCAGTAGTTGTTTGGTACAAACAACTTATAACATTCCAAGAGGTATGGATGGTCTATCAAATTATGTAATACTTTGTACGCTGTTACTGCAAAGGCCCCACTCCATCTCGACTGGAGAATTTGGTAATGCGTCTCGGAGAGCAAATCTTTACGAAGAATAAATTTCGGGTACTCGCGGTGGATTCTCAAATACATCATACCTAAGATTATAAGATTGAAATAGGTTATCTTATATTATTTATACACTTATAGACAGATTGCGACACCGGGCCGAGGGCAAACAACCCCTGGTTGCTATTACAGACGCAGACAGGGAGAATTACAGACCGTTATTGGGCTGAGAAGCAGTAATTTCGTGTCAACATTACGTGCCTAGGTGGATTGGACATGTACAGTGGGTGGACAGAGAAAGTGTCAGGAGAATTTACACGTGTATCACGCCCAGTGAGCCGTCGATATGTGGGCGATTTATTTTTTTGAGATATCATTCTCTCGGGGTTCTCGAAAATTGTTTACGGATATTTAGATCAAAGGTCGGGACGTTTTGGATATCACCCCGATATATATTTTTATAACACAAAATTACGGCCTCCGTGGTCGAGTGGTTAAGGTGCTCGACTGCAAACCCAGAGGTTGCGGGATTAAATCCTGGCGGGCGCAATTCAATTTTATTGAATTAATACCTATTATTTTACATTGAATTAATATAAATTATGTTTACGACATATTCCAGAGTGGCAGATAGTCATAGTATCGCCCTTGTGAAAGATCACCATTCAGAATCGAAACTTTGTTTTAAATTACTTTAGCTGTCTTTGGTGAACAGATTTGAATAACCACGTACTTCCAAACCTTCCTCTTTTCCTTTTCCACATTAGTATATTTTTGTAACAATATAACTTACTAACTAACCATTTCGCCGTTTCCCCGCTGGGATGTTCAGAGAGGATGAGCCGCCATACAACTCTGTCTTGGCACACACTCCTTGCTTCATTCACATTCATACGTTGTCTCATACATACTCTTTTATTACTTTGACTCTTCACATGGCTCGAGTCAATTATTTGATTCACTTGATCGTACCATGTCTTCCTCGGGCGTCCCCAATTTCTTCTTCTATTCACTTTCTCATCATATATTGTTTTCACACTCCTTTCTTTATTCATTCGCTCTACATGTCCAAACCATCTAGGCGTCTCTTTCTTGATCCTATTAATTATATCCTTAATAATATAAATACATCTATAATAATAATAATGATATCTTTACAATAAGAATTGTTGTTTCTCTCAACCACATATTTTTTGAAATCATAAATACTGTTGTAGCTTATTTTTCGTCAAAATCATCCATTTTTGTTTTGTAAAAAAAGATTAAAACCCAAAATAAATCTCATATAAGACGGTGTCGTGGAAACTACATAAAGGAAAATCTTTGATCCGATTATTTAAAAAAATATATTTTTAAATGTTTAGTAAGCGTAGGTGTTCAAAGAGATTCAATGGTCGGATTGGTAAAGTGACCTTCCCGACAAGCGGTAGATTCCGAGTGCGAAACCGGGTCGCTCCCAAATCTTTTTGGTGTGTTTTTTATTATTCGTATTGCTTGAATATATTACTGTTGTTTCAATAATTTATCGGTATCACTTTGAACTTACGTTCAAAATGTATTTTATTTTTTTAAGTTGAGAAATTGTTTATCTTATTAAAAAATGCTCAACTCTTGGCTCTATTTGTGGTAAAGAGCAACACTTCTATCTTAAGGGGATAGTTGTCAAAAAGCAAGTTTTTTAAGTGAATACCCCACAAGAGCCCCAACTGCTCTCAACCGTCTAAAGCCAGTGAAACTATGGCATCCTCAATTGGGGTATGTTGTGAGGTTGAAGGTAGGGGGAAGGGAAGGAGATGGGGAAGAGGAAGGTTGGGAAGTATCTGGATATTCAGATCTAGTCACTAAAAACGAAAAAGCCATTTCAAGCAACGTTTCGATTTTGAATGGTGGTCTTTCACCAGGGCGATTATTAGAGTATCTACCACTCTAGAGCGTGCCGCAAATATACTATATTTTATTTTATACGAATAAAATGTGTTATGACACATATTAATTAAATAAAATTTATCTACACACACCGGGTTTGAACCCACGATGGATTCACTCATCTCAGCATCACCAGTCAGTTAAAACCTAGTTATAAAGTGAGAGATCGCTGTGCCCCACTGAGTGAAGCATGCGCCCGGTTCCGTAATTTTTCGTTTTTTCAGATATTGCACAGAGTGAGGACGCGCTAGTTAACTTTCATTAGTTTTTTTAATGAAATTAATGCGTTGATGGAAACACAATATTTAAATAAAGTTAAAAAAAACAGTACAAGTGAGTATTAATTATAAATTTCAAATGGAGAATCTAACAACAAACTAGACACGTAGTCTCTTTAACTGAAGGTCGTAGATTAACATCTTGTGGTTTGTTGCGGTCCCTTTTATGAGTGAAATCGTTGCTGGAGTCGTGTGCAGTCCACCTCCGGGTCCATTGTAGAAGATAGTGTATTCGGTGTCTTTGACACGGCTAGATAAGATGCAGAGCCGGATTCATGTTATCTTAGGGTCGGGGGCAGTCTATGGTAGGTAACACGCTAGAGTATATTATATCTTCATTTTTAGCACGCACTTTGGCCTGTACATGACATGAGACGTATTATAAATGAAACTGACATCTTACGCTTTCTTCACGAGCTGTTTGACGAGGAACATGAAGAAGAAGACATTATAGATGATTCAGACATCGAAAATGAATTTGAAGATGAAACGATGGAACAACAGTCTGAAGAAAGCAAAACAGATCTATCAACTGAATCGGAAGCTGAAGATGCTATGGACATAACAGCTAGTTCTGATTCAGATGACGATTGTACGTTTTTCATTAGCAAATATTTGGAAAAGATTTGGTGCAGCAAACCAGTAGCATCACAGGCGTGTGTGAGAGTCAAGAATATTAAAAAAATAGTTTTCGCAGTTCCTAAACAAGCAATTTGAGATACTCCTACTGAGATGGATGCATTTAAAAAAATATATCTTTTTCAAAACGTTTGATAGTGTTAAATTCTTGTAGTTTTTATGCGAATCAAATATGTTGCTTCTTCCTTTTCACAGAATATTATACTGGACGTTGGATTTTATGACCATTGAAATATATGTGAATCCATACACAATAAATAACCTTACGCTTCTGGAATCTTACGTCTTACCGCTCGGCCTCCATGGTCGAGTGGTAAGACGCTTGACTACGAATCCAAAGGTCGCGGGTTCAAACCCGGCGTGCGCCAATTACTTTTATTTAATTAATATGTGTCATAACACATTTAATTCATATAAAAATAATAAAAGTATATTTGCGGCACGTTCCAGAGGGGTAGATACTCTAAGTATCGCCCTGGTGAAAGACCACCATTCAGAATCGAAACGTTGCTTGAAATGGCTCTTTAGCCGTGTTTGGTGACCAGATCTGAATAGTCAGGTACTTCCCAACCTGCCTCTTCCCAATATCCTTCCCCTCCCAACTACCTTTAGCCTAACAACATACCCTATTTGAAGATGCCATAGTCTCACTGATTCTAGACGGTCGGGAGCTTTTGAGACTTTTGGACGGTATTCATATAAAAAAAAAATAAGAATGGTAATAATCACTTCCCACGTATAAATGACATTTTGATGAAAAAAGTGCAATTTTAAGATGCCGCACTCAGTGCGGCGCGCGCCCGCTCTTGTGATTCACAACGCGCGCCCGGCAGTAGGTTGAAACGGTTATGGTAAGCCGCAAAGTGGACACTTTTTACGAATACGTGATTATTTTTATGTTTTAATTCTGGCAACCCTAGACACGATACGGAATATACTAATATACATGAAAACGGTAATATAGACGAGCGTTTGTATTTCACCCCCAACCTTTGCAATATAACTGCATATCGTCCGTCCACATACAATCACGTACACTTTAGTGTTGTGATATTTCTATCATTCGGCGAATCTCATATTGAAAATCGACTGACCAATGCAATGTAGATCATATGACGGTTTGATTCAAAGGTTTTGCGGCTTCAAAGGGTTGCTGTCAGTCAAGGCTTCTGCGCGAATATCATTCTATCGAAACTGGATGCGTTTGTATCAAAGAACCTCAATAAACCAGTAAATTACAATCTTTTGGAATACGCCAGTAACCAATGAAAAACATATTCAAACGAAGATGTTTTTTTATGTTCACGCTAGTGGCGTGCAGTCTTATCCAATCTATTTCGGAACTTTGCAAAGCTTTATTTGCTCAACTTTGTTATCATTGTGAAAAACGTTGTTTATGTTTTCTAAAAACGGTGTTTCATAATTTTAAATGTTTTTTTTAATCATGTATTAATGTCATATTTAATTTATTTATAGTTTTTTCTGTTTAATTTGTAAAACTCCACTATAATTTTCGTATAATTCAAATTGAATTAAATTTAATATCTTCATTATTTTGTTCTGCTATTTTAGTTTTTATTTGCAGTTTGATAGTGGAAAACAACCGAAACAACTGTCACTAAAAATAGCAGAACTAAATAAAAATAAAAAAGTTTAGTTCAATTGAATTATAAAAAAATCATAACTAAGTACTTACCTTGACTATAGATTATTTCCTTTGTAAGTACGTACGTACGTACGAGTGTATTTTTTTCAAATTTGAAGCTGATGAAATTAACAAATTTTAAATATAATATTTTCAAATTCCTACCTACCTAGCAAAGTACCTACCTACAGTGTATTTTAGCAGACATTATTCTATATTTGAAATGGGTGGATTAAAACAACTAATGTTTTTTATTTGTAAGTCAAGTTACATCTCGTGATTTTCACGAGTAATAACTAGTACTTATAACAAATGTTTAAAAGATAATTATTTTTTTCAAAAATTTCAAATATAAACGATCAGTAACGACCTCTAAAATATAACAAATTTAAAAAATCTCATATAGTAGAGCATATCAAAAAGGTGTCTTTTTTATTTTTAAATGTCACTTAAGAAGCACCCTAGTGTGTGAATTCTCTTCTCAATATTGTTAATCGTGATATTATGTACGTATCTAGTATATATTATGTCTGTATGACCTTTATATAATCCTATAAATGTTGCATACCAACTGTTTCATGAAGAGACCGTTCAAATAATTGGCTTACTTTAAAAGTGTGCAGATGTAAAAAGAAGTCGAGGTGATCCCAGGAAAACATCATTTATATTTTTTTATTATTTGAGTCCCAACTGCTCCTAACCGTCTTGAGTCAATGAGACTGGCATCTCTAATCGGGGTATGTTATGAGGCTGAAATTAGGGGGGAGGGAAAGGAGATGGGGAAGAAAAAGGTTAGGAATACCTGGCTATTCAGATCTGGTCACCAAACACGGTTAAAGCCATTTCAATCAACGTTTAGATTCTGAATGGGGGTCTTTCACCAGGGGGATACTTAGAGTATCTACCACTTTGAAACATTCCGCTGACTAACTAACTAACTAACCATCACGCCGTTTCTCCGCAGGGGTAAGCAGAAAGGACGGACCGCCATATAACTCTGTCTTGGCACACGCTCCTTGCTTCATTCTCATTCATACATCGTCTCATACATACTCGTTTGTTATTCTGACTCTTCACATGACCCGATTCAAGTATTTGATTTACTCGATCGCGCCATGCCTTTCTCGGGCGTGTTCGACTTCTTCTTCCATTCACTTTCGCATCATATATTCTTTTCATACTCCATTCTTCGTTCATTCGCTCTACATGCCCAAACCATCTAAGCGTCCCTTTTTTGATCCTATTCGTTACGCAAATATACCAAATATAATTTTATACGAATCAAATGTGTTATGACACATATTACTTGAATAAAAGTAATAGTTTTGCACACGCCTGGTTTAAACCCGCGACCTCTAAATTCGTAGTCGAGCGTCTTACCCTCGACCACGAAGGCCGTCATATATATCATATATTCGGTTTTCTATATAATACATGTCTAGTTATCGCTGGGGTGGCATTAGTTTTTTTAAATAACGTGGGTGGCTGTGTTTTTATTAATGTTACAGGTAAAACTGTTTGATTAAACCTTTAATGCTCTTACTCATAGTTTGGAAGCTCTAGAATACTGTGGAGTGCTCTAGAAATTTCTAGAACGAGCAACAATGTATAAATTCCCCTAATTTCAGAGTTCGGAATTAGTTGCTTTACTGAATCCTTCTTCTGGTAGAGGTACCTATTCATTAATTCAATCCGACCCGCACACTGAACTGAAATAATAATTTTGATCCCATAGTTTTTTATTGTGAATATTATAGTGAAAACAATCTCTGAATGTATGGACCTGCCAATCTCTTATCGTCTACAACATCCAGAATAGTAGGAACAAAGTGTTTGATCTCAACCTGATTTCTGGGCGATTTAAAAAATATATATATTTGTAAAAGTTTTTTTTATTTTTTTTACAATAATATTTAAGGTAATTATTACAATTTTTGCACAGTGTATTTCAAAATAAGCATATAAGCTTTTCCTCCCCATAAAGAACAAGGTTCTTGTGTTTGGTGAGGGAATTTATGCTAAAATAATAACATAGTGTTTAGTTAATACAGCAGAGAAAAATAGAAGTAAAAGTAAAAATAAAATTAATTGTGTATAATTAGTTATAGTAATATTTTTATTAGTACATAATGATGACACAAATTTTGTGGAACAAGAAGAAAAAAAAACAGATAGAAAAATTATAAAGACTGTTAAAGTTGTTTAATGTAAATTTTCAATTTAAGCTGAAATTCATGAATACTATCTATAGTTTTTAGTTTTACAGGAAGATTGTTAAAGTAAGTTATTCCTAGATAGAGTTAGGTATTTTGAGAATGCTAAGTGTTAAATTTTGGGATTTTAATGTTATTCTGATATCTAGCAGAATATTAAGTTGTAATTTTTTTAGCTGTTTTTCTTTGAATTTGAATTTTTTTACGCTCTTACTATTTTTGTTGTTAGGTATATTAAGTATAAATTTATAAAAAAACTTTACTTTGTGCACGCTGCCACTACATAGAAGTTTAAAACTATATAGTTTCGAACACAATCGTACCTACTTCGGGACAGGTCAAACAGTACGAAATAAAAAGAAACTACACTTTTCCTCTATCTGAGAGGTACGCATATATCCATTGTTCTTCATAAACACTTCATTTTAATATAAAATGTGGATATCCGGAGATAATGCAAGGCTGATGTGAGCGTAATAAATAGGATCAAGAAAGATACGCTTAGATGGTTTCGGCAAGTAGAGCGGATAAACGAAGAAAGGAGTGTGAAAAGAATAATATGATGCGAAAGTGAATGGAAGAAGAAGTCGAAGACGCCCAAGAAAGACATGGCACTATCAAGTGAATTAAATACTTGAATCGGGTCATGCGAAGAATCAGAATAACAGAAGAGTTTGTATGAGACGATGTATGAATGTGAATGAAGCAAGGAGTGTGTGCCAAGACTGAGTTATATGGCAGTCCGTCCTCTCTGCCTACCCCTTCGGGGAAACCGCGTGATGGTTCGTCAATTTTTTTTTAGTTAGTATTTAAACATATACCTACACAAAAAGCTCTACATTAAGGCGATACTTAAAGTATTTACCACTCTGGAATGTGCCGCAAATATATTTTAAATTATTTTACATGAATCAAATGTGTTATGACACACTAATTAATAAAATTTATTTGCGTACGCCGGGATTTGAACCCGCGACCTCTGGATTCGCAGTCGAGCGTCTTAACCACTCGACTACAGAGGCCGTCAAAATGAAATTTCTAAATTTTATTATGCCTTTAACCTTAAGTGCACTCTCTTCTTTAAATGGATACAAAATTCGTCTTCAACCAAAAAAAAACTGTGAAAAAAAACGAAATGGAAATATCAAAATAAACTAATAATGAAAAGAAATTTCAAGAAAAACCGTGAAATATGTAGACGAAATTATTTGTATGACTGATAAACCTAAGGAATTAAATCTAAATTGATCTCTCTCCCTCCTCTGTTCATAAAAAGATGAAATATTTCGTTTCCGACATCAGTTCATTAGAATCACATTAAATTTACCCCTTTATTTCAACTTGATAAATACTTCCGTGAACGATGTAGAGATATCCGAGTGGGGTGATACGGAGTGAAATTCAAGGGTAAGAGGGTTGAGATTCCTCCCTATCTATATAAGGGTGGTGTACCGCCCTCTGGGAGGTCCCCCCGGGGGTGCGACACGGGCAGAGCAAGGTTTGCATTCTAGGACAACACACACGAATCGGCCGAGGTGAACAGGCGAAGGTCGATGCAAATGGCCGACTGATACTCTTCAATCACAATTACGTACATTAGTCCGCTGTTTCCATTTGATGCTTTTAGTTCGCAGTTCTAAATGAATCGCAACAATGTTGCTTTAATCAGAATATTAATTATTCAAAGGTGTTTCCAGCCTCAAATGAATTTGGAAAATAGTGGACAATAAACGATAAACTATAATACTTGATGGATGTGTCTAATTATGGATGTGGAACGAATTATGGAATGAAGAGAAACCATTCACTCACCCATGAAGTTGAAGTTTTTGACTCTTCTTTCACATTTTTTTAACGAAACAATTCACGAAAACACCATACTTAATTTAGTGTTTTCTAATTTACGAAACACCACATTTATTTTATATTTTTGGAAGATCAAACCAACAAACTAGCGAAACGAACACAAAAAGTCTATTCGTTTTGTCAACTGTTTCGAACGGTCGCCGTTTTATTCAAAACGGCGATAAAGTGAAATGGTTGGGTAGGTAAGGATTTGTATGAAAAACGTGAAGGTAGGAACCTAACAAATTACTCACTTTGCTCTGATACGGGCGTCATTGGGCTAGAAGATTTAAAAACTTATTCTAAGATATTTTCATATAACAAAACGCCAGGACGTTTAAATTATTATTTTTTAAATTTATTTCCAGCTCTTTTTTTCCATTTCGTAGATATAGCAAGATTTTTTTCAATAATATTCATTTAACCACATTTCAACGGGCTGCGTAGTGGAGTGGTAAGACGGTCGACTACGAATCCAAAGGTTGCGGGTTCGAACCCGGCGTGCGCAAATAAATTTAATTTAATTAATATGCGTCATAACACATTCAATTCATATAAAATAATGTACAGTATATTTGCGCCACGTTCCAGAGTGGTAGATGCTCGTAAATATCGCCGTGGTGAATGACCACCATTCAGAATTGAAACGTTGCTTGAAATGGCTTTAGCCGTGTTTAGTGACCAGATCTGAATATCCAGGTACTTCCTAACCTTCTTCTTCCCTATCTCCTTCCCCTCCCCACTACCTTAAACATCACAAAATACCCCAATTGGGGATGCTATAGTCTCACTGGCTCTAGACGGTACGGAGTGGTTGGGACTCTAAAAAAAAAACATATATTGGCAAAAATCCCTCCAAAGTTTATAAAATTAAATAATTTATGAGTTGTGTTTTATAATTGATGGCATGTAATTTTTTCACCTGGAATACGTTATAAATTAATTCAAAACAAGCAAATGTCGCTATCATTATTATGTTCCATACATTTTGCACAATACGTTCCATTGCCCTGTCTCCATATAGAATAATCGCTCTCCGGTCCATGACGTCGCATCGTGTTTTATTGCGAATAATCAACAATATGCAGGGAATTATCGACTAAGAGGTTAGCCTCTTAGTGGTCCATTCAAGGTTTTCACCGGCTCCATCTGATGGTGTTAGTTGGTGAATTCTGTGATCTTGTCGGCATGCACTTAATAAGTAAACATTATCAATTAGATGCAAACAAAAAAGGTATATTCATGTATCTTATTACGTCTCCAATATAAATCTAGCGACATTGAAAAACATTCCTGACCCGGCCCATGTGAAGAGTCAGAATAACAGAAGAGTATGTATGAGACGATGTATGAATGTGAATGAAGCAAAGAGTGTGTGCCAAGACAGATTTGTATGGTATACTCTTTGCTTGTCTTTTTTCTTATTTTGGGATGTCAGTGTCAATTTCGTTTTTTGTTGTTGTTGATGCTTTGACTTTGGTGTTTCGCAGTCCCTCCCTTAGGCAAATTATTAATATCAGATTTTCAGTGTCCATTTCGAATTTTCAGTGTCCATTTCGGATTTTCAATGGCTATTTCGGAATGTCAGTGTCCATTTCGAATTATCAATGTCCATTTCAGAATATCTGCGTTGTTTTCGGTATGTACGTGTCTAGTTCGGTATGTTCATGTCAATTTCGGAATGTAAGTGTCCATTTCCAAATGTCAGTATTCATTTCGGTATATCATTGTCCATTTTGGATTTTCATTGTCCATTTCGGTTTTTCAAAGTCCATTTCGAAATGTCAGTGTCCATTTCAAATTGTTAATGTCCATTTTGGAATTTCAATGTCCATTTTGGAATGAAAGTATCCATTTTGGATTGTCAATGTTCATTTCGGATTATGACTGCCCATTTTGGAATGAAAAGGTTTATTTCAGAATATTCGTATTCATATTATATCCGCTATGGTCCACAATGACCTCCCCGGAGGAACCTGATAATGTTTTTGTTGTTGTTATTTTACACTTGTTATTGGACTGTACAATTTTATATAAAATCCAGACCAACATAATACGGCCATAAATATGCCCAGTTCGAGGGGTCGTTTTATTTAAAAAATGTAAAAAATAAATCTTTATTAACTCTCGTACGTGCGAAGAGAACATATACATTAGGGTTAAAATCAGAACTGCTAACCCTTTAATAATTAATTGTATTATACTTGGAAACTCGTACGTCGTTTTGCGTTTAGATTACTGGAACGGAATATACGCTTATCTTCCTAAATATCAAATTAACAAACTACAACTAGTCTTCAACGCCGCGGCAAGACTTATCACCGGCGTATCAAAATATTCCCATATCTCAGAGCGCCTCAAAAATCTTCACCGGCTTAAATGTCCCGAAAGAATCCAGTTTAAGTTTTGCTGGATGGTATTCAAATCAATTAACGGAATGGCTCCGGCGTATTTATCGGAATTATGTATTCCTAAAGATTTCAATTCGCGACAGTCAACCCTTAGATCGGCAATGTCATCGGCTATCGGAAGGTTGAAGGAACCAAAGCGCACACCAGACACTAAGTTCGGAAAGCGCGCCTTCGGAGTGTCAGGTCCTAAAGCCTGTAATGGACTACCACATGATCTGAGAGTAATAAAAGACTTGACAGAGTTCAGAGCCAAACTCAAAACCCATTTTTTGAGAAAATCATATCCATAATCAAGATGTAACAAGCCCAATAGAATTTCTGTTCAAACCAAGAAAACTTTAAAGACTCTCATTCCTTAAATACATTAGAGGATTTTCACCATTATCTTTTACTCACTACGAAAAATTAAAAAATAACTCCGATAAACTATATTTTAAATTTTCTCTCATGCCCTTAAAATGAAAAAAAAAAACAATAAAAAATTAAAATATATGTAAGAATCAGCTAAATTTTAAGTTATTATGATATGGTGATTGTGTCCTGCCAGAAGAGACCTGCCAGGTAAGTATGTTGCTGTATATTTATATAAGCTAAGAATTAATATTAAGTAGAATTTAAGATTTGTACAGCGTCCTTGAGGTGATTTTTCACAAAAACGGCGCTGTACAAATTATCCAAAAAATATTATTATTGATGGTTTACAGCTACGCCACTGGATAATATGCCATTCGAAACCTGTATTTTCCTTCCGCTAATTAATTTTGATTTACTTGACTGATCACGGAAAGCTTTGTTCGTTTTATCCCAAAGCGTATTAGGAATACGAAATTGTTACTGTTCTGTATTATTGATTTGTAAAATACGTGTTTACTAACAGCGTAGGGGTAAAGAAATACATTTAATCTTCCCGTTGCTAAGCTCGACAACTTCCTTCTTATCCCAAGGTACACACTTCCTTGCAGTAAAAAATGATTTAATGTATATTATTTTTGTAAAACAATTTAATATCATACCTGATACATGAATTATTTGCTTTCGAAAAAAACTTTTGCTCTGAAAAAATTCTGTTAGTGTTATTTCAAATTCAACTCATGTAAAAAATATTCACAATAAAAATAAAAATAAATCCAAAAAATAACTTCCGACCCACGCTTTAGCGGTTAAATACCCAGAAAATAGCACCGTTTAAAATTAATTCTGAAATATGAATTTCTAGAAAAGTAATTAGGTACGCTGTTTTAATTTTCCGTGCAGCGGACACCGCCGAGAAAATTCCCTCAGCACCAGAGCCCTAATCAACCCTGTCACCTGACCCCGTTCGGCCCAGATGAAATGCGATTTTTTCAGAGTCTCTTTCAGCGGTGGTTGCCGTCTAATAACGCGAAGGCGAACACACCGGATATCCGCCAGACGAGGCAGAAACCGAGGGGGTGGAAAAGGGGGGCGGTGGAGGCGTTCAGTGGAAGATGTTTTATAACGGGGAGCAAACATCGTGATCGGATTGCCGAGCCCCGTTTATGGTTAGTTGAGAGGGATGTTAAATGCATTTTGAGGGATGTTTCCCGTTTTAATTATGATACAATATATTTCGTATGAGTTTTCACTTTGCAGTAACCGTATTGTCAATGCAATGTGTACATAGCCTGTTCAAAAGAAAAGGTGAATTTTGAATTTTCGCGGGCTGTGTACATTCGATTATCGTTTTTTTTTTGTTATGTTGGTACACGTATGTTTATCATATGTTAAAATTATCAGCCATTTTGGATTAGTGGTTTGTTTTTGACAACTGGAAAGGTTAGTCACGTTTTTGTCTGTTCTTTGAATTTTTACTTCTGAAAAAAAAAAAAATCAATTTTTTTTTTGAATGAAAAAAGTTCTTTAGTATGTTTTCCCGGTCTTTATTTTTATAGCCACCCGTTACGTATATTATTAAAAAAAAATTCCCGTTTCTCTCGAAAGGTTTCTTTTCCAGTGGTAATACTTTTCTGCGCGTATGTCTTCTGCCCACTCTGCAATCTTAGATTGACCAACTCCATTGGGACATGTCTAATAGTATCGTGTCAAATATTATCCCTGAACTCACAATAATTTTTTTATACCTCGGTGATTGGATTCGCAAAATTATATCGATATTGATAAAAGGTTTTATTGTTGCTTGACGTATATCCATGTACGTATTATTATTATGGTGGGAAAGAAGTTATACCTCTAAATCTAAAGCAATGTGAGTGGTCAAACAAATTATTTTTTACAAAATATACTTAATATTAATTGTACAATGTAGGTATGTACTAGTTGTTACCCGTGAAAAATCACGGGATGTAACCAGTGGCGGCTCGTGACTTTTTAGTGTGCTAGAGTGCTAAGATTGAAAGAAAACGTCAATATTGATGCTGTTGTAGACAAAAATAATTTTTGTTTATTTTTTTAATTTTGATTTTTTGTATGAAGATTTTTTCAGCAAGTCGTGCAGTGCACCACCGAAACTGAAAAATCCTGAAAATCTTCTTTCAAAAAACCAAAATTTTGAAAAAAAAAAACAAAACATTTCGACTACATCAATATCGATAACGTCGTACTTTTCAATCTTAACACTCTACCACACTAAAAATTCACGAGCCGCCACTGGATGTAACGTAACTTTCCGAGAAAAAATATTAGTTCCATTTTTATTTGTATATTTATTTACGCCCGTTATAGGCTTTTGTACAAATGTTAACATTTTTATTTATTTTTTAATCAATAACCTCATTAGTGCAAAAAAATATTGTAAAATAAAAATAAAAAAGAGTATTGAACAGCAGATACAAAATATTGTAGATAAAAATAACTAACAATAGTAATAACAGGTTAAAAAATATTATAAAAGAAAAGAAATAAATTATATTAAATAACAGGTCCAACTATTAGTTTAGCTCTGCCAAATGACAACAACTGTACTAAATTAGACTTATAGTTTGATATTGACGTGTTAAATAAATCAGTGACATCGGAGTATGTGTTTCCCAGCTGTTGCATTCGTCGCATAGGCGTGTTGAATTGCGAGGTTGAAGCAGAATTGCTACAATAGTACGGAAGGTAAATTTTAAATTAAGAAGGGAAGTAACTAAGAATAGCTAGATACTTTATTAGGTAGGCTACAAATTAACATCAAACGTTTATACTGATATATTTATTTAAGTATTAAAAACATTTTATTTTTTTAAACTATGTATTTTATGAGACGATCGATTCTTCAATAGAGTAGGCAATGGTGCTAGAGTATGGTATTTATTAATTAAAATTAATTGAATCGATCATTTTACTAAATAAAAAATTTTAACAGTGAATATATATTAAAATCTATCTCGACAATCCATCGGTCACTACCGGAAATCGGGAGAGCAATCGTGTGTAATTTTTTTTTTTTTTTTATAAATTTAATCCATTGTACAGAAATATACATTTTTTACTTAATACTAACAGTTGTTAAAATGTACATTTTTACTTAATACTAACAGTTGTTATAACATTAATTCAGTTTATATACTATGTACAATGTTCTAGTTGAAAATGATAAATACCACCCTAATAAAGAAAATTCTTGTGCTTAGAGAGGGAGTACTATCATGAGTTTCTTGAATATTATTTTTTATGATTAAAAAGTGAATATCAAATGCATATAATACATTTTGGGTTATTTTATTGAAAAGTGTATTTTGTGTTTTTTTTTTTAAATTCTTCGTAGTTGTTTACATCTATTATGTCATTGGGAAGTAATCTCCGCCATCATTCAATCAATCAGCGAAATAGGTTCGGTTTTCATATCTCGAGTGATTTGGCTCGTGGGGCGGGTTGGTCAAAGCTGCCGCGAGGCTTAGAGCTAATCTTTACCGAGGCATTTAATTCGGACAGGGTATTTTGTATGTTTCCCTCTGTGCAATGCACAGTACGATGCTATTGGCATATATTCCGACACTTGATCGGCTATGATTAGTAAGGAAACTATTAAATCTGCAAGCTTCATAATTATTTTTTTTAATACCTAAATGAAATTTAATGACGGCCTCCGTAGTCGAGTCGTCGAGTGGTAACACGCTCGACTGCGAATCCAGAGGTTGCAAGCTCAAACCCAGCGTGCGAAAATATATTTTATTCAATTGGTATGTGTCAAAACATATTTAACTCTTATAAAATAATATATAGTTTATTTGCGGCACGTTCCAACGTGGTAGATACTCCTAGTATCACCCTGGTGAAAGACCAACATTCAAAATCGAAACGTAGCTTTAAATGGCTTTGACCGTCTTTAATGATCAGATCTGAAAAGCCAGGTACTTCTCAAGCTTCCTCTTCCTCTACTACTTCTCTTCTCCACTACCTACAGCCTCACAACATACCCCACTCGGAGATGCCATAGTCTCAATGGCTCTAGACGGTTGGGAACAGTTGGGACTCTATAGAACATATTTAGTTATCGATAAAGTTACTTTCTATCTTTGCTCTTTTTCTAGTTTAATTTATAACTTCACCTGGTACTTGATATTAAAAATAACGTCACTAAAATTTTATCACCTAGTTAATATCTTGTATCTTCACGCTAGTCAGTGATTAAGAAATACAAACATTCTCATTGCTAGCAACCGGTACCATAATTGTTTTCTTTTCCTAATTTATTTACGTCACTCGTTTAGCTATAACTAGACAATGTCTGTTTTAATACAGCTACCTTGAATCTTAATTAAATAAGGGTAATCAGGCATTGTAACTGATTTCATTGTGAAGTCCCTCGATAAAGGCAAAAAATGTATCTCAATTTTCTTAGACTTTTCTAAGGCATTTGACACAATATCTCATTACAAATTAATTAAAAAACTTGAAAAAATTGGCATTACAGGAAATGAACTAAACTTATTTAAAAGCTACCTAAATGGACGCAAACAACAAGTAAAAATACAGAATATACTCAGCAACCGGTGCTCATCTAAATACGGAATTTCTCAAGGAAGTATATTGGGCCCGACTTTGTTTCTGCTATATATTAACGAACCATGTAACCTTAATATTCAAGGAAAAATCGTTAGTTTTGCTGATGATACGGTTTTACTGTTTCAAGCTGATACGTGGTCAGCTGTATATAAAAACGCTGAAAGGGATATTGGCATTGTCAAAAAATGGTTGGATATAAATACACTCACTCTAAACACCGAGAAAACAAAATATATCACATCAAGCATTAACATTACAGGCCAACCACATGATGATATCCCCATTAGAATACTTTTGTGTCTAAATCCCGACGTATGCTGTCAGTGTCCTAAGATAGATCGCACCACTCAGATGAAGTACCTTGGCCTCACCATTGTTCCGTACCTCAAATGGAACCTTCACACGCAAAGCATTGCCCATAAAATCAGAAAAACCATTTTCTTTTTTAGAACTATAAGAAACTTTCTTGACTTGAAACACTTAAAAATGATTTACTTTGCGATATGTCAATCTTTTATTGAGTTTGGTATCATAGCTTGGGGAGGTGGAACTTCATCTGCTATAGACCCTGTCATAAAAGCACAAAAAACAATTATAAAAATTGTCCTCAAGCTACCCCTAATTGCAAGTTCTAACTCAATTTATCACATAGTGAAAGTCTTTGACGTTCGACAAATATATGCAAAATCAATTCTCACTCATCTTTTTACAAACAAACATAAATTTTACGAAAAAAGACCACACACTCGATTTACTCGTAACACTAACAAAGATTTACTCCAATATCCTGTTATCTCTACCACATTTGGTCAACGGAATTTTAGGTACATTACGACAAAAATCTTCAATATCCTTCCAGAAAATTTAAAACAAAGTCAAACATTGAATAATTTCAAACGTAACATAAAAATTTGGATTAATAGCAAAGACAGAGCATTTACCGGTGCACTCACCCAAATTCGAAGTCATTGAATAAACCAATCACAGAACAAATAATTACCTATTTATATATGTACGAGTTTATGTTACTATTTCTTTATTAACATTAAATTCACACTTTCAAATAACATTAACCATAGATTAATTTAATTTCAAGTAACCAAAACAATCGGCAAAAATTACTGCCTCAACACAGGCTTGCCTAGTGAGGCAGATTACGAGAAAACAAAAGTAATAACTGTATACAAATATACAAAAACTAAGTTATATGTATTAAGCAAATACGGATAATGGTCTATATTTCTATTTAATTAATGTTTCTGTAATATATATATTATATTTAAATACTATATTTCTATTTAATTAATGTTTCTGTAATATATATATTACAGAAACATTAATTAAATAGAAATATAGACCATTATCCGTATTTGCTTAATACATATATATATACTGTTTACAATGTATAGATCTCTTGTTAAAACATATTAATGTACCTACACCTTTATACACCCTATGTATTTTATATGATTATTCTGCTTTTATTTTTATTATTTTGCTGTTAATACTGTTAACTGTATTTAAATAAAGATTTATTATTATTATTAACAAAAATAATTATGAGTGTTATTTTGAAGAAACTAATAAAAAAATTCACATAAAAACGTACAAACAAGATAACTGAAAATAGCTCAATTAATTTTTCGCCGGATAGAGCGAGTCGGTAAAGGAAAAGGCAGCTTCGGGAAAGTTAGCTCGTTTTTAATTTTCACGGAATTTAATTCCGGAGAAAAACAATATGGCAGTAAGTAAGGTAAGGCTTTATGATGAAGACCGACAAATCAAAACTTTTAACTTTTGCATTCATTTTTTCAAAGTCTGATTCCCACATCCATTGTTCCTGTACAATACAAGAATCGCCAGAATGCCAGAATCATTTTTACCCAATGTCCAATTGCAGATTTTTCTCGGAAGAAATTTTCATTTAATTTATATAAACTGTAAAAATAATAATAACTAATATGTTAATATCGATAAGGTAATTTTAGCTATAGCTTTAGGTATTTAGATAGTTTTACGGTAAATTTAGCCGAAACTTTTAAGTTTTGTAAAGCGCTCTTGAGGTGATATTTCACATAAATGGCGCTATATTAATAGTCCAAGTATTATTATTTTGTATAATGCGAGGTTATGTTGGGCTGGGTTAGGGGTTGGATAATTTTGAATTGATTTGGATAAAAATCAAAAAAATCTATTTCAAAATTTAAAACTATTATTTCGTGATGTGATTTCATTTTAACGTGTATTCATGATAACACCTTCATAACTTACCACATATTAATTTGACCCTTTAAAATTCAATCTTTAAAAACGGGTACATATTTACCCACCTAAAATAAGGTATATATTTCACGAGAAACACTATAACCCTTATATTCGGAGTTCGTGGTGGAACTTCATTTCAGTGATTTTAATGATACCAATTTTTAATAATACCAATTTTTTATCTTTTTTCCACTATTTTTTTAATTTAAAACCTGACCGGTTTCACCTTATGATGGGCTCCTGGTCTGGGGATGCCCATCATAAGGTTAATCCCCATGCCCATCTTAAGTATGACGGGTTTCTAGTCTTAAGATGCCCATCATAAGGGATACACAAACAGCAATACTTTTTTTTTCCTACAATATTTGTCATCTTAAAGCTTTAACTATCAGATAATTATAAATTCAAATCTTTTGACTAAATGTAAATTACTTTTATAATCAACCGATAAAGGTTTTATGTGACTTTCAACATCTGTGTTGCATACTATCAAAATAATCTAGGAGGTTGGGTACAGAAGTGAGCATCAGTTGTACTCCCCGGGGAGTCGTAGAGCCTGCAGCCCGCAGTGGGAGCCGCTAAACTACCGGAAGCATCGCCGTGAAAGCCTTCCTCTTTATTATAATTCGATTGCTGGCGTTTACTTGAAAGCCTTTGTAGTAGGATATCGAGTGAAGGCCTTATCAATCTGTCTATACTTTTCAAGACGTAGCAGTTGATGGATCACTTTTTATCCTTAAGTTTATCTTTTTAGCTTAAGGACCTAGCGGAGGTGATGAAAAAAGAAAGAAGATATCTAGAAGATATATATGTAAAGGCAAAAAGGCTTAAGAGACACTTTGGTCAAAAATGAGACAAATATGTAATTTTGATCAGTTCTTTTTTCTGCGTCGAATGATTTGACTCTCATTTGATTCTGAAGACTAGGAGCCATTTAAACATACATAGTCTATTCAAAAGAAAAGGTGAATTTTGAATTTTCGCGGGCTGTGTACATTTGATAATCGATTTTTTTTTGTTATGTTGGTACACGTATGTTTATCATATGTTAGCATTATCAGCCATTTTGGATAAGTGGTTTGTTTTTGACAACTGGAAAGGTTAGTCACGTTTTTGTGTGTTCTTCGATTTTTTACTTTTGAAAAAAATGGATCAAAGATTATACAAGGTAAAACATAAATTCATGGATTATTGGCACCTGTACTGAATAGATGCCTATTAGCCGTTTGGTACTTCATATAACCAGTCCATAACTAAAGGGCATCATTACAATATCAGCTTGATATGATTGACAGATTTTTTTTTTTAATTGATTTATCGTATCAATAAAAATGTCTACTTCATTGTTTGTGCAGTGAATTGTATTGTAGTTTCTTAATGTTCTTGCCAAAGGAGAGAAATATCCTGTATTTGTGTGGTAGGCTTTAATGTTAAAAATATTGATTATCCTCCTCGTTGATTTTCTTATTGGGATAAATGTTAATTTGGGATAAAATATTTGGTGCATCAATTGATGAATGCATAATTTTGTGTAAAGTTAATATATCAGAAATTTTACTTCTGGCTGACAGAGAGTGAAGTTTATAGTGCGAAATTCGTTCATTGTACGTTCCAAATTGATCAGATAAGCCTTCGTGATATGCAATTATACGAGTTAATTTTATTTGAATGGATTCAATTCTATAGTTATGAATCTCATAATTAGGAGACCAAATAGTGGACGCGTATTCTAGAATACTCCGCACAATCGATTTATATAATGTTAAAGTTAATTCGGAACTTTTAAAACAACTTGTAGTTCTTAGAGTTAGTCATTTACTAATTTTTTTTTGTGAAGGAAACTGTTGTGCATTTCTTTTCATTAAAATATAAATCATTAAGTGTACGCCATTCGTGAAGAGATGATAAGTCATTTTGCAAAAGGGTGCAATCTTCTATTGATGTAATTTTTCTATACAGTTTGAGGTCATCAGCAAACAGGAGATATTTTGAAAATGTTATGCTTAAAACTATGTCGTTAATGAAGATTAAGAACAACAATGGTCAAAGATGAGAGCCCTGTGGAATTCCCGATGTTACAGTAAAATGGTCCGCTGAGTACCCTCTTACAACTACTTGTTATTGTCTTTCGGTAATGTAACTCTCAAACCATTTCAAAGTATTTCCATTTATGCCAATTTTTTTTGAGCTTCTTGATAAGTAGTGATTGATTTAACTGGTCAAAAGCTTTGCAAAAATCTGTGTAGACTGCATCCACTTGTATTCGGTTTTCAATGTTATCGCATATGTATATATTAAAGTGAATACCGCACAAGAGTTCCAACTGCTTCCAACCGTCTGGAGTCAGTGGGACTATGGCATACCTTATTGGGGTATGTTGTAAGGCTGAAGGTAGTGGAGAAGGTAAGAAGGTGGGGAAGAGGAAGGTCGGAAAGTACCTGGCTATTCAGATCTGGTCACCAAATACGGCTAAAACCATTTTTTTACAATAACTCCACACAGGAGGCCTTGAGGGAAATAATTTCTCTCAGGGCCTATGTCATCTTTGGGGATGCTGTGTGGAGGGTTTTTTTGAGAAAAGGAAGGAGTGAACTTGGGTCTTGAAGAGACCCATATTGAAGGAGGGAGGAAACATAGGGGCCGGCAAATAGTTCCATAGCCGAGCTGTTGAACATTCTTACGAGTCGTAAAAGCGACCCGTTCTCATGTATTGAATGTCAACCGTGTACAAATGTTGAATGCGCGTTTGGCGAGTTTTCCGATTATGCACCGGAGCCAAAGGGATCAATGACGCAAGTTCCTCGGAGCATCTTCCATTGAAATACTTGTAGAACAAGGAGAGCATTTCCACCTGACGTCTGTGCTCCAAAGTTTGCAATCCGTTTGTTAAGATAGGAGAATCTATCTAACGGACCGCCCGTTTCTGCACAGAGTCAAGGGTTTTTTTCAGGTATTTAGGGGCTCCAGACCAGAGGTAGCTGCCAAATTCAACAGTGGGGCGTACTTGCGATTTGTACAGGGTCAGCAGTTGTGTACCATTGAAGTATCTGCGGGGCCTGTACAATATGCCCAACTTCTGAGAGGCTAACTTTACTCTGGCATCGATGGAGCCCCGGTGCCTTAACTGGTCACTTAAGGTTACACCAAGCATCTCAATGGAAGGTTTGTTGGGAAAATTACTTCCGTTGAAGGAGACTAAATTGTAATTTCAAGCAACGTTTCGATTCTGAACGGTGGTCTTTCACCAGGGTGATAATATGAGTATCTACTACTCAGCAACGTGCCGAAAATATTTAGTTTAATATTTTACATGAAATGAAATTCAGGTGAATTTATTTACGCACGCTGGGATTTGAACTCGTGACCTCTGAATTCGAAATCGAGCATTTTAACCACTCGACCACGCAGGCCGTTTTATAATGCAAACAAAAATAGGTGAACTAGCTCTCGCCCATACTACGAGTAGTTATTTTCCATACCATTTTAGTAAAAATATATAATTAAGTTTGGTTGGATATATAAGCCTTAAATCAAAAACACAATTTTATATAAATATAGGCCCCGAGTAAGTTACCAAATCAGCCTCCGCGCTGGAGTGACAACCTCACCAACGAACTCACCTGTCGTACAGTAATGCCAACACTGAAAGCCGAACATAGCCAAAACCCCCTCGAACAATAACACCCTAAGCTGAGCGCAAAAATACAACATTCGAATTTTATTTCAAAACTGAACGCTGGTGAACCCAGATTTTTTTCCTCCTTTATTTGCTTTCGTCGGGATTCAAACTGGAGAGGAGATGACTGGATTGCAACATAAGTTATGAAATAAAATTCCTTGTATTTGACATTGAAAAATATTGAAGTTCTCTTCTGTTGCATTTTTTTTTCATATTATTTAAACCATTTTTATAGAAATATTTACTCTTCAAACAAGGTGCAAATGCACCGCATTTTAATTTGTTTTATATCTGAAATTGAATAAACCCTCGTTTTTAATTAACGTTCCCCCAGATTCGAATCCGCTAGCAGAGGCTAGGAACATACCGCTCTGCTAAGAAAGTCATCAAATTAAATAACTGTTTATATCAATATTACTTGGTCGATGGCTGTAATCCAATACTTCTAAATTATAGTATTTTTCTGTGTTCCTACCGTTGTGCTTTCTAAGGATTATATATATATATATATATTATAGTGAATACCGCACAAGAGTCTCAACTGCTCCCAACCGTCTAGAGCCAGTGAGACCATGGCATCCCCATGTAGGGTTATGTTGTGAGGCTGAAAGTAGTAGGAAGGGAATGGATATGGGGAAAAGGGAAGTTGAGAAGTACCTGGCTATTCAGATTGGGTCACCGAACACGGCTAAAGCCATTTCAAGCAACATGTAGATTCTGAATGTCGTTAAGACGCGTTTCATATGAAGATAATGACACCAGGGAGAAATGTTGGTTTCAAAGTCAACTGCACCGTGAATACGCAATTCATATGAAGTTAATTACACCATGGAGATATTTTATTTATGTTTCGACACCACGAAGGCACGTTCGATGTAATCTGATTTTTTTTTTTAATAATTCCACCAGGATTGAAAATTTCACCTGAATATGACGCTACACGTGAATAAACGAATTACGGAGGTTTTCCGCGTTTAGTTTTTAACTCTCCATAGTTTTAATTCAATCTGGTACCCGCCTACCCCTATTGCAAACCACCTCAAGTCCCCCTCCCACTCCCAGCCGTTTTCTACCGTCAATCCCAGTTTCCCCGAACCCTGGCTTTTTCCATACCTCCCAGTCACCACCCCCAGCTCCTCCCTATCACATTTCCCTCCCTCTTGTCACCCCCCTGACTGTTTCCTCAACATCCCACTGACGGTATATGATTGGGTTATTCTTTGAGGTAACATAATTTCTTATTGCTTCTGGGACATAATAAGGCAGTGAACGTAGACGATAAAAGCCTTCCTCGCAGCCAGATTTCACTGCGGTTTTCTATCAAAAAGGTTTCGTGTTTTATCCACTCGTGCGTAAAGACGTTTTTTTTCTTTTGGCTGTCAACTTCAGTTTAAAATTACAATCATGTTTTTCTGTTCTACAAAGACGAGTCCCCGTAGTCCATGTTCACTTTTTTGGATGAAAATGCTTTTTTACCGACGTAAAAACAAGTAAACGAAGGATAAATAATATCAAAGATGAAAAATTAATTAACAAGTCTAGTTATAATACAAAATAAAATGTTAAAAGTAGTTTTTTTTTCAATTTACTGCGTTTTTCAAATGAATTAGAATTAACACGAACAATAAATAACCATTCTAAGAATCATTATACTGGGATAAAATATATATCTACGCCGGAAAGACAAAGGGGCTGAAGCGCCATTTTAGGAAGATTACACCAGAGCACTTTAAAGATGTTTTTTTACAATAAAATTCATAAGTATTCAGTACCTGGTTGGATTTTGAAAAAAAAACTTTACTCAATGCTCACATTGAGTTAGGTACCTGAAGCGACAAAAAGCTTAAAAAGTCCCAAACTTCTGTAGCTTGAGTCAAGCCTTCTTTTCTCGCATGGTACAAATATTTCAGATGGCTGAAGGGCCACAAGCGCTTTCAAAATCAAACGAGAGTCAGAGCATTCGATTAAAGCTGCATATTCAACTAATTTTTGACCAAATTGTCGCCTAAGCCTTTTTGCCAATACGTATTTTGGAAAAAATAATACAAGTTATTACACAAATAATTTTTGTTAAAACTAACCTTAGTAATTTACTCCACGTGTATTTTTTCCCCACTTGTAATCTCTTCCGTGTGTAATTTTCAGTGTAATTTCCGTCTATGCAATTTTACTAATTTTACCACGAACAAAACACTGTGAGAGAAAATTTTAATATACTTTCACAAAGTGCAGTTTAATTTCATGAAAATGTAAATAATTTGTCCTGATAGGGATATGAAATTTATCATTAGTATTTTCGAATATCGGGAAATGATAAACTCCCCTCCGTATTTTCCGCCCGCCGTCAGTTGATTAAAAGCTGCTATGCAGAGGCAACTAATTAAATCATATTTGGTTTTCGCCTCCACATTTCCCGGTGAGCCCGATATGATCACCCGCCACGCGTATATGGATTCGTTCATCGAGAAATAATGCCAATAACGCGGATCATCTAGTTCTGGTCATTTGACGACCATGCGTGCAATTACATGTTTGTAAAATTAATGATTTAATAAAACAAATTTATAACTTTATTCCACTTTTATTTTATGACTGGACTGGATTGTTTACTACCCCTGACATCCCCAAAAATAGTATTTAAGCCGTAGGTTAACAACAACTTGTACTAGTCTGAAGATGGCCGTCATAGGCTGAAACCGGTTCAGTCATAAAATAAAATGGAATTCCACCACGAATTAACAGTTTCAAAATTAGAAATAATAAAAAGTTTGTAAAATTGTTTGAAATTAAGAACTTGTCTCAAGGGGGAGATATGACGAATTTGTATCAAATAAACATAAAAATTAAACCTGCAGAAGGATCAGTCCCCTGTAGCAGGCAGGATCCCTTCATTGTCAATGGTATTATAGACAGCCCTGAGTTATTGAACCTTATTTCCTTTCACATACCAACGAGAACTACTCGATACAGAAATATTTTTATAATAATAATAATAATATTTATTAAATATTTTTTAAATAATAATAATAACGACCAGTCGGTAGCTGAGTGGACAAACGCGTCGGATTCCCACCCGGGCGTCGTGCGTTCAATTCCTCTGCTGGCTAAGTCCTCCATCATTGCACAAGCAACATCTTCCGCTTCTTATGATGGCTGTAGGAGTTTTTCAAATATTAAATAATGTCAGGTTATTCGTAACCCGGGAATGTTTGTCTTTCTTTTAAAAAAAGAAAAGAAAAAGAAATTTGTATGATTTGTATAGCGCCGTTTTTGTGAAAAATCACCTCAAGGGCGCTGTACAGATCATATTTTCGATTATTACATGTTAATTCCTAGTTTAAATAAGAAAACATACAGGAACATATTTACCTGGCAGGTCTTATCAGATAGACACACTTATTAACTTAAAATTTTCATTTTAATTATTTAAAAAAATATATGCATAAAAAATTCTGATTTAGGGCATGGGAGCGAGATTAAAAATTGGGCTTTCTAAATTTGTCGTACAGTACAGGATTTGGTTAAAATGTGTATATCTAAAGGTGATTCAGATTGTGTTGAGATTCGTTTAATAAATTTAAGGATATGAGAGTCTGAAAAGGTAAGTTTTCAGTTTGGACCGAAATTCTGTTGGGCTCGTTATACATCTTAGTTCCGGAGGGAGTTCATTCCAAGCCTTCGGCCCCGATACTCCTGCAGCGCGATCTCCAAACTTAGTATTAGGATTGCGTTTGGGTTCTATCAGCCTTCCGATAGCTGATAACTTTGCTGATCTAAGAGTCGACTGCCTTAGAAGAATGTTTTCTAAAACGCATAATTCAGTGATACACAGTGGGGTCATTGATCAGGACTGAGTCTTTCAGATACTCACTTGTACCTGGATTGCATGTAGTTGGTAATACATACTCAGAAGTGGCTGATGTATTTAACTGCACGGAATGTAGATACAAGAAGGCCATAACATCTTACATCTTTAGTCAATAATATTTAAATGTATTTAAACACTATTTTTTACTACTCTACAACTATTCCTTATTATGTTTGTGCATATAATTCTCATTTTTTCACTGTCAAGTGTAAACCTTTAATGTAAAAGCCCTCACGGCCGTATACAATAAAAAAATAAATAAATAAGTAAATGCTTTGGATTCTCAAATCCCGTGTGTTCGTCTGACATTTTTACTAGTTTTGAATATCTATTTTACCTAGCTATAATTCTCATTGCTCTTTTTTGGAGAATTTGAAACTTATTCTATTATATGTCGTTACACAAGAAAAGAATCGTTGAACAGTAATGCAAATGTGGAGCAATAATGAAGAGGTAATGAAGTAATAATAATGAAATCTTAGATGTAAGTCACTAGTTATAAGTTATACTCAGTAGTAAGTTACTAGCTGAAAGTCCTAATTGTAAGTCACTAGTTGAAAATATTAGTTGTAAGCCATTAGCAATAAATCTTAACTGTAAGTTATTAGTTATAAGCTTAAGTGATAAATTATAGGTTAAATAAATTAATTTATATGGCGCCCTTGAGGTGATTTTCCTATAAAAAACGTTGCCATAAAAGTTATCCATTTATTATTATTATTATTATTATTACTATTAAAGGGGTTTGGACTTATTTTTCATCATCACTAAAACAAAATAAAAATTGCTTTGAATGCTGTATACAGATTGGAGAACAACATCCAACGTACATAAAATGACTTTAATGCTTCTAGGTATAGTGCCCAGAATGCAAGGCTGATGTGAGCATTATGAATAGGATCAAGAAAGGGATTTTTAGATGGTTTGGGCATGTAGAGTGAATGAACGAAGAAAAGAGTGTGAAAAGAATATATGACGCGAAAGTGAATGGAAGAAGAAGTCGAGGACGCCCGAGAAAGACATGGCACGATCAAGTAAATAAAATACTTGAATCGGGTAATGTGAATAGTCAGAATAACAGAAGAGTATGTATGAGACGATGTATGAATGTGAATGAAGCAAGGAGTGTGTGCCAAGACAGAGTTATATGGCGGTCCGTTATCTCTGCCTACCCCTGCGGGGAAACGGCGTGATGGTTAGTTAGTTAGCCCAGAATATTTTTAGTGATTATTTGCGTGATGTACTTTCACAGTTTTGTTTGAGTAACTCAAACCGAATTATTGAAAAATTAAATATCGATTGAACATTGACTACCTCCGTGATAATTCGTAGATACTCCAAGCATCGCCCTGGTGAAAGACCACCATTTGAAATCGAAACGTTGCTTGAAATTGTTTCAGCCGTGTTTGGTGACTAAATCTGAATAATCTCCCTCATCTACTTCCCCTTCTCACTACCTTCAGCCTCACAACATACCCGAACTGGGGATGCCTTTGTCTCACTGGCTCTAGACGGATGGGAGCAGTTGGGGCTCTTGTGCGGTATTAACTATAAGAAAAAACATCAGTTATACGAAAGACACATTTTTTTTTTTAGATCCGATTGTTTTTGCAGAGCATTAATACGGATTTACGTAGCTAATTTGAGAGTCAATTTTTGGCACTGGGCTAGTATTTATATTTGTATATTTGTTAGTAGGTATATATCTACTGATGGTCCAGCATCCCTTCCGCCACTGCCCCGTAGTCCATTTAAGCAGGAATTAATATCTAATAATTAGAAAATAAGATCTGTACAGCGCCCTTGAGGTGATTTTTCACAAAACGGCGCCATACAAATCATCCAAATATTATTATTTCCGCAATTTAGTATTTAATACTTTCCCGTAACGAAAAAAAACCTTAATTTCTAATTCTAAAAACCCATACTAATTGGCTCGGTACTTTTATATGCCAATTCTTCAAATTACTGATCATTGTTACTACCCGGCTTTACCCGAATTTAAACACTTTTTTTTAATATCGAAAAACAACATTCACATGGTTTTTTAACAGTAAAATGGACACTTCCAGCTCCATAGCTCATTACGGAAATGAAGACTAGAGCTTTCAGTTTAGGTGAAATATCATAAAACTACCCTGTATAAATGCAGTGTTTTTATTATTATATTTTCATGATCTCACTGCTTGAAAATCTTTAATGATATACGCGAACAGATTTGCTTTTTTATTGTTAATATTGAAAAATGCTTTTCAATTTAAAGATACCTGAGATTTTCGTATCGAATGGATTCAACCTGCAATTATTTTTATTGAAAGGAGTTTGCATTCATGTTGGATTGTTTTATAACTAGCGAGCAACAGAATTTCATTTTCTTTTTTCTAAGAATTCCTTCATTAAATTGAAACTACAAAAGGTATTAATGTTTGTTCGAAAACCTTTTCTTTCTGGTGCTAATTTACTAACTCACGAACCATCACACCGTTTTCCCGCAGGCGTAGGCAGAGAGGATGGAATGCCATACAACTCTGTATCGGCACATACTCCTTGCTTCATTCACATTCATACATCGTCTCATACAAACTCTTCTATTATTCGAACCCTTGACATGGCACGACTCAAGTATTTTTGTTTTTTTTATAAGAAAGACGAACATTCCCGGGTTACGAATAACTGACTATATTTGAAAAACGTATGTTTTTTTCATTTTATATTTTATTACTAATATTAAGGCGCTTTGCGTGTAAAAACGGCCCTGTTTGACGGCCTCCGTGGTTGAATGGTAAGACGCTCGACTTCGAATCCAAAGGTCGCGGGTTCAAACCCGGCGTGCGCCAATAACTTTTATTTAATTAATATGTGTCATAACACATTTAATTCATTTAAAAAGTATATTTGCGGCACGTTCCAGAGTGGTAGATACTCTAAGTATCGTCCTGGTGAAAGACCACCATTCAGAATCGAAACGTTGCTTGAAATGGCTTTAGCCGTATTTGGCGACCAGATCTAAATAGCCAGGTACTTCCCAACCTTCCTCTTCCCAATATTCTTCCCCTCCTCACTACCTTCAGCATCACAACATATCCTATTTAGGGATGCTATGGTCTCACTGGCTCTAGACGGTTGGGAGCAGTTGAGACTCTTGTGCGGTATTCATATAAAAATTAAATTTAAAAAAAAACCACTCTAATTAGGTACTATCAGCGCCCTGGCAGTTTTCCGCCTGGAGCGGACTGCCTAAATACGCCTGAACGCCTGGCCCTGGTTATAAAAGCGACCCGTTCTCGTGTATCCAATTTCAATTGTGTACAAATATGTAGCGCGCGTTTGGCGAGTTTCTTTGTTATGCACCGGTGTCAAAGGAATCAATCATGCAAGTTCCTCGGAGCATCTTTCATTGAAATATCAGTAGAACGAGGACAGCATTTCTACCTAACATCTGTGCTTCAAGATTGCAATCGGTTTGTTAAGATAAAATAATTTATCAAACAGATCACCTGTTTCTGCACGGAGTTGTTCATATATTTTGGGGCTCCATACTAGAGGTGGCAGCCAAATTCAACAGTTAGACGTACATGTGACTTGTTCAAAGTGAGCAGTTGTGGACTATTAAAGTATCTGTGGGCTCAGTACAGTACGCCCAACTTCTGAAAGGCTAACTTTACTCTGGCTTCGATGGAGCCCCCTTGCCTCAGCTTGTCACCGAGTTCACCAAGCATGTCAATGGAAGATTTGTTGGAAAGATCGCTTGCGTCGAAGGAGACTTAATTGCCATTTAGATCCCTTTTAGTCGTATCAGTTGTGATTGGGTCTTTGAAACATTAAATTCGACGAGATTATTCTTACCTCAAGAGGAGATTCTCTCGAGGAATCTTGTCCATTCTCTGCTTCAAAGCTCTCCAAGCCGTCGTTGTTTCTGTGCCCTTTGAGGGCCTGTCAAACAAAAAACCATCATGGACCGTACTTTAATCCGCATAATAATGTATTGTTGCACGTTCCAAAGGTCGTTGATGTGCAACAAAAACAAAGTTGGAGACAGAACCGATCCCTGTGGTACGCCAGCATTAATTGAATGAGAAAAAGAGGTGACCTCTCCTCCAAAAGTCTTTAAAACATTGAATTCGACGAGGTTATTCTCACCTCAAGAGAAAATAACCTCGAGGTAATCGTCCATTATCTGCTTCAAAACCCTCCATTCTCGTTGTTTCAAAGCCCTTTGAGGCCTGTCAAACAAAAACCATCGTGGACGCGCAAAGGAAAAACAAAGTTGGAACAATTAACCGGTTACGCCGATTTTTCTTAAAAAAGTCTTTTGAATTGTGACACTGTTCTTACCTCAAGAAAAAATAATCTAAGAGAGTTTATCGTCCTTTCTCTGCTTCAAAGCCCTCTGGGCCGTTGTAGTTTCAATGAATGTGCAAGGAAAAAATATAACAATTAACCGGTTACCGGGAGGTTTTTTGATAAAAAAATTTGTTGTGCACTGTTCTTTTCAAAAATGTTTTCAAGTTATTGACGCGGTATCCGGAACATTTTGATAATTAATTGCCTCCGGTCAAATAGTTATTGAACGGCCACGTCCAACTACCCTCTCGAACGAAGCTTTGATCTCCTGCGGCAAGGCGGTCTCTCTCACCGCTGCCCGCCCGCTGTCCACAGTCAAGTGTCCACTTCCCAACCTATTCGCTGTGTGAGGGATCTAACGAAGGATTACTAATTGAAAGGATTCATCCGGTCGCACAGTGAAACCAAGAAACAGAACAAAAATTCATTAAATTTTTGTACGTAATAAAAAAAGGACCAAAATCATAATCCATTATTAAAATCATCTTGCAACTTGTTTAAGTTATTCAACGCCAATTAACTAACTAACTAACCACCGTGCCGTTTCTCCACAGGTGTAGGCACTTGCTCCAAGTACGCATTACTCACAACTATATTTCACGCTGATCTCGTACTCTCTCTTTCAAACAACATGATTTTGGACTTACTTACATCCATCATTGACTCATTCTGCATGCATACTCGGTTCATCCTAGACACGAAAAACTGTAGATCTTCCATACTGTCAGAAATTAGCACCGCATCATCAGCATACAATAGACAACATAATTTAATATTGTTCATTTTCGCGCCCAAGCCCACACTTTTACAAAATTATCCATGTACAGATTGAACAACTGCGGTCGCATTAAACAGCCTTGTTTAACACCTTTTGTGATATTAAACCACTTTTTAAAATCACCGTTCACTCTAACACATGCAACGCTCCCCTCGAGCAAGGACGCAATTGCTCGTATAAGATTATTGTTAACTCCATAGATACATAGATGGTGTTTTTTCTATCGACTCGGTTTTATGCCTTTTGAAAATCGACAAAACCGCAGAAAAGTTTCTGGTTTTTTGTCAGAAACTTATCTGAGCGCATGCGAAATAGGAAAAAATCTGCTCCATGGGGGTGCATTCATGAAAGAGTGGTTCGTTTCGAATTTTTAATTCTCTTTTACAAATAACTTTTCTTCTTGTAAGTGTTAAAAAGCTTGCACCAGAATTATAACCCGCCTCGAAACGTCAATATTAAAGTTTATTTATTTATTTATAAATTAACGGACTAAAGTCCAATTACAAAAATACATATTAAACACAAAATAGAAAAAAAGAGTAACAGAGAAGGAATAGCATATACATTAAAATAAATGAAGCGATGAACAAAAATAAGGCAAAATAAACATAAGAGAGAACATTCAAACCATGGTCTAGTCAGAGTCTTAAAGAATGACGAAAATCATTTAGACTGCTACCAAAAATTTCAAGACCATGGCTTGAGTTAATAAGTCTTGACATTCTGGACATTGGAGAATTATACCCATAAAGTTAGAGTACATTTAAGATGTTTAACTAACGAAGCCTTCTTAGAATTCGCCAACCTACTCAACAACATACTCTAAACGAACGACTCTTTGAATAATACTACGGAAATAAACCTACTACACAAAAATGCGTCGGGTATCAGATTAAATAACTTGGAAATCCTAGAAATTAAGGAAGCAGTTAATAATAATTCAGACTTAATTAATAAATAAACAAAATTTATCAGTCCCATATTTGATTTGTTAAGGTAAAAATAATAATTTTAAAAAAAAACCCCACCTCCCTATACCCGTTCTACCTCTAATTAGTTGTCCACCTCTATTATACCTTTATCTCTCTGTTTCCCTCTACTATATCTTATATCTCTCTTTTTCATCACTGTCCTATATATATCCTGTCTGCATGTAATGTTATTTAGTTGATGTAAAAGCCCTGAAGAAGCTTGAGAAAAGCGAAACCTGGTTGGCGGTTAATTCAAATAAAGTGGTGTTTTACAAAGTTTATTGTTTTATTTAATATACAATTTCACACCCCCAAGTTTTTGCTTCCTTTGGAAAAAAATTACTAATATGTTTAAATTTATAGTCATCAAAATATATTCATCCTTAGTCCATGGTAATTCTTATAGAAATTAATCTGAAATTGGATTTATTTCTGACAACTAATTTCGCCAGATGGGCGCCCTGTGCGAACCGCGATATGCAATATGTTGATTAATTAGTGGACTCGGTTTTGAATTGATAGGCGATTTCGTCAAATTGTCGAAAGCGGGAGAAATACGAATGAATTGAAAGTGTGATTACTTGTCAGCAATCTAATGGAATCAATGGCGACAAAAAATATTTTAACACAAGCTGTTCTAATGAATCACACGAGTAAAAATGACACAAAAAACATCCCTGTAATCATTAAGTATGGAATATCAGAAAAACGGTGATTGGAAGACCATAGAAAAACTTATCACCATAGTTATATTGAGGTTGAAGGATGAATGCAGGAAACTCCACTAATGGAGGACTGAACGCTGTTGGTGAAAATAAAACATTGACAAAAGAAGCGAAGCTAGCAGTCCACAATAGGAGTACTTATACCAACCCTGATGTACGGCAGTGAGGCATGGAACTAGCAGAGGAAAGATAAAATTAGACTGAATTCTGTGGGAATGAGATCCCTGAGACGTATGAGCGGTAAAACCATGTATGACTGCGATAAAAATGTGGATATCCGGAAAGAATGCAAGGCTGATGTTAGCGTAATGAATAGGATCAATAAAGGACGCTTAGATGGTTTGGGCATGTGGAGTGAATGAACGAAGAAAGGAGTGTGAAAAGAATATATCCTGCGAAAGTGAATGGAAGAAGTCGGGGACGCCCGAGGAAGACGTGGCACGATTAAGTGAATCAAATACTTAAATCGGGTTATGTGAAGAGTCAGAATAACAGAAGAGTATATATGAAACGATGTATGAATGTAAATGAAGCGAGGAGTGTGGGCATAGACAGAGTTGTATGGCGGTCCGTCTTTCCTGCCTACCTCTGCGGAGAAACGGCGTGATGGTTAGTTAGTTAGTTAGTTTACCCATGAAAAATCATGGAATGCAGCTTGACTCGCCAAAAAAATAATATTTACTTTAATCCACCCATTTCAAATAAAACAATGTCTGTTAAAGTACCTTTTAGGTAGGTACTTTTGTTAAATAGGTAGGGATTTGAAAATACTAAGTCCTCCATCATTGCCCAAGCAACATCGCCTTTTTTTTAACTTGAATACCGCACAAGAGTCTCAACTGCTCCCAACCGTCTAGAGCCAGTGAGACTATGGCATCCCCAAATAGGGTATGTTGTGAGGTTGAAGGTAGTGGGGAGGGGAAGGATATTGGGAAGAGGAAGGTTGGAAAGTACCTAGCTATTCAGATCTGGTCACCAAACACGGCTAAAGCCATTTCAAGCAACGTTTCGATTCTGAATGGTGGTCTTTCACCAGGGCGATACTTAGAGTATCTACCACTCTGGAACGTGCGGCAAATATACTTTTGTTATTATTTTTACATGAATTTAATGTGTTATGACACATATTAATTAAATAAAAGTTATTGGCGCACCCCGGGTTTGAACTCGCGACTTTTGGATTCGTAGTCGAGCGTCTTACCACTCGACCATGGAGGTCGTCAGGTCGTCGGCCTACTATGATGGCAGTAAGAGTTTTTCAAATATCGACAGATTTTTCGTAACCCGGAAATGTTTGTCTGTCGTTAAAAAATAAATATATATGTTCAAAATATATTGTATTCTAGATATATATCAACTCCTTCAAATACGTTTAAATCAATCCCTGTCGGTCTCGATTCACATAATCTTTGGGTTTCTAGTCTAGGCTTGCATCACACTTGCTCACTCACTAGTAATTACCAGACGTAAACTGACGCAATTCTCCATTAGGGTGATTGGGGGAGTCGCCAGTTCCGCCCTCGCGCCTCGGAGGGGTAATTTGATGTGGACACTTAGAGTATACTAGAGGTAGCCCAAGCCAAGGCAGTGAAGTCAGTTTTGGACTTGTTTTTTAAGATTTTAACATGACTCGGCGCACCTGGGCGTGGCTAAGACTAAGGCTACGGTATTTATACATCCATTCATATCACATATCGACATAATGTTTTTGTGTGTTCGTATAGCCACTTTTTCACAGTATTTTTTATCAACAAAAATATAGCATCTAACCTAAAAAACCGTTTAGTTGTGTCAAGTTTAGTGTCATAGTAAAAAATGTGGGCGGAGTCCCGCCGTTAACCAGCGAAGATGGCCAGCTTAAGATCATTGCGACAGTATATAGAAGCGGTCCAAGAAATTTGTTGTCTCTTTCTCTCTCATGGCGTACGATGTAAAAACTCGGAAAAAGTGATTTATTACAATTTCGGATGGGTTGGGTAAAACAAATTAGCTACCCCTCCATATATTGTTACTTCAAGTGTGGACATGATGAAAGCCCCGGCAAGTTGGGCGCTCTTGGCCAAGTATTTCTTCCCCCAAGCTGGCGCAGGTTGAATTTTTGGCGCCTTTTGTCAAAACCTTCATTTAAACAACAACATTTTCGAAAAACTTTCTACTTCTAATAAAAAAAGCTTTTTTATATTTTTATATGAATACCGCACAAGAGTATCAACTGCTCCCAACCGTCTAGAGCCAGTGAGACTATGGCATCCCCAAGTAGGGTTATGTTTGTGAGGCTAAAGGTAGTGGGGAGGGGAAGGAGATTGGGAAGAGGAACGTTGGAAAGTACCTGGCTATTCATATCTGGTCACCAAACACGGCTAAAGCCATTTCAAGCAACGTTTCGATTCTGAATGATGGTCTTTCACCAGGGTGATACTTAAGAGTATCTACCAGTGGCGGCTCGTTACTTTTCAGTGTGCTAGAGTGGTAAGATTAAAAAAAAACGTCAACATTGATGTTGTTGTAGCCGAAAAAAAAATTTTTTTTTTTTCTAAATTTAACTGTTTGTATGAAGATTTTTCAGAAATCCGTGCAGTGCACCACCAAAACTGAAAAATCCTGAAAATCTTCATACAAAAAAAATTTTTGAAAAAAAATAAAAATCATTTTCGGCTACAACAACACTAACAATGTCGTATTTTTCAATCTTAGCACTCTACCACGCTAAAAACTCACGAGCCGCCACTGGTATCTACCACTCTGGAACGTGCCGCAAATATACTTTTTATTATTTTTTATATGAATTAAATGTGTTATGATACATATTAATTAAATAAAAGTTATTGGCGCACGCCGGGTTTGAACCCGCGACCTTTTGGATTCGTAGTCGAGCGTCTTACCACTCGACCGTGGAGGCCGTCATATTAAGCAAAGTAAGCTTATTGTGTTATTGTAATAATAGGTATCTTTACTGAATTCCGTGGAAACCACGTGGTCCCATGAGTATTCTATTAAAAAATCATCACCTCAGAACTATAATTTACCAGGAGGGAGCGCTAGTGTAGTCAGTGATGATTTTTGCCTGACTGGGGCGTGGCTAAGGCTAGGGTATTTATACATCCATTCATAGCACATGTCAACTTAATGTTGTTGTTTATTTGTATAGCCACTTTTTCACAGTATTGTTATAAACAAAAATGTAGGATATAACCTAAAAAAACCATCGAGTTCTGTCCTGTTATGTCGCATAACAAAACGTCGTGGGCGGAATCGCCGGAGACGCGGGAGACGGAGAACATGCTTACATACCTAAAAGCGGTGATTTATTGTGTGAGAACTTGTCCTATCTATTTTTTCTCTCACGGTTAACGACGTAAAAACCAGGAGAAAGTGATTTATCGTAAATATGTATGGGTTGGGTAAAAATGTTTTTTTTTTCAAAAGTAAAAATTCGAAGAACACACAAAAACGTGACTAACCTTTCCAGTTGTCAAAAACAAACCACCAATCCAAAATGGCTGATAATGCTAACATGTGATAAACATATGTGTACCAACATAACAAAAAAAAACGATAATTGAATGTACACAGCCCGCGAAAATTCAAAATTCACCTTTTCTTTTGAACAGGCCATGTATAATCTAACAGATCCAACAAATTACATGTCTAATGTGTAAATGTTTTGTCCTGTTAATTTGCAGAATACTATTATAATTCGTATATTTTTTTAAAAATCAGCGCTTTAGCAATTCGCCGCCTGGAGCACAGTGCTCCAATTGCGCCTGCACAGGAGCGGCCCTGTGTATATCTACGTATTCTTATTTTCACATCACTAAAGAAATATACTGTTAGAAGAATGTTATGGGCGTGTTCGTGTGCTTGAAACAGCCGAATTTTTTTTACTAATATTGAACAAACATTTTCAAAAATCATTTAGGGATTCTGCTATTTTAGAGGTTATGAACAAAATTATAGTTTTGCGTGATGTTTTAGTTTGTTAGAAATAATAGACTAAGCTTACCCTATAACAGAAGGTTGTTTTTTTTATATAAATTCAAAATAAATACAGGCTGTCCCAAAAGTCAACGATATCCATTGGAGGGCTGATAGGCCAACTCATGACGGACCAGAATATTAATTTTCTAAAGTAATACATAAAAAATATACCATTTTAAAAACTACACAAGGTACTTTGCATGATACGTTTTTTTACAATATGAAGAGTCGGTGTAAGCAAAAAAAATAAAAATTTAAGAATGAGGCAAAAATGTTTTTTTTCCAAAGGTATAGTTTCATTTTGTACTGTGAGCAAGGCTATTCCGGCCACCATTCAGAATGTTCGAATCGTTGCTTGAAATGGCTTTAGCTGTGTTTGGTGACCTGATCTGAATAGCCAAGTACTGTCCAACCATCCTCTTCCCCGTTTCCTTCCTCTCTCCCATTATACCATACCTTAATTGCGGATACCATATTCACATTGGCTCCAGGCGGTTGGTAGCAGTTGAGAGTCTTGTGCAAAATTCGTTTTTTTTTTTTTTCTCATATAGGAATAGATCACACTTCTACGGACTAGCTGTTCAGTGGACTGTAAAGTTTGTAACTTGGGACAGGATTGAAGCAATTTGTAGTTTGACAAACTATCGCAAGTTCACATCTTAGATGTTTCTACGAAGTGGTTTATTTATTAATCAATTTATAATAGAACATGAAATATGTCACATTTCGAGAAAACTTGAATGAAATTTTCATTTCAAATTTCGCCACTTTTATGGCGGCATCATTCCTTTTTTAAATAATAATTTTATTTCAGAATGTATGCAGGTATAGTGAAATGCAACGCATTCCATAATTAACTTCGATGGCGTCTTCTTTTTAATCTTAACACTCTACATACTCAATAATCACGAGCAACCACGGGCCGCCACTGTGATACATTTAAATAATTATAATAAATTAACATTTTTTTTAAATGATTTAAATAAACTAAATTATCATTAATTATTATGCATGTTAATGTTTCGTGGTAAACAACCACCCATTCACTTACACTCATTTCATTATCCCTCATTTATTTGCAATCCCGCCGTAAATTCCTCGTAAGTTGTATTTCACCGCCATATAAATAATTGTACAATAATGTTGATCAAATAATTCAGGTGTAATTCGGCAATGCCGTTTTTACAATAACAACACATGGAATATACTCGTACCATCACTGAATAATATTAATCCCTGCAGCCACGTTGTTCCAGAGTTCACAAAAGCATTGTATTAACGTTGGAAATTTGCAGGAACGTGTGGTTATATAGTTCGCTGATTGCCGCATAACGCCCTTGTTGTGCATGGGCCAGTGATCTGTAGGCGACGGTTCCTAAATATAGCGTTTTATTATGAAAGTGATATTTATAAACTAACGGAATATTGTCCAATTTCGAAAAATATACAATAAAACGAAATGGGAAAAAGAGAACTAGGAAAGAACAGCACACACATAATATGTTAATGAAGCAACGTCAAAAATAGGACAAAATATACATTAGGAAGAACATTCAAGTCAAAGCCAAGGTCAATTCAAAGTTTTGGTAAAGTCGTAAAGAATGGAAAAAATCATTTCGACTGGTACCAAAAATTTCAAGACCATGGCTTGAGTTAACAAGTCTCGACATTCTGGAGGGTGGAGAATGATACCAATAATTAGTAGAGTGATATTTGAGGAACAGCAATTCATTGTTTCTGAGTCTACGACAAGGAATGTTGAACTGGATGAGTTGCAACAAAGAAGGTGAGTCAATAATACAATGTGTCGCCATCTAAAAAAATCGCAATAAGTTAAATAATATTAAATAATACTCAACTTTCAAAGTAATCCTTAATTTTTAGATATACATAGCCTGTTCAAAGGAAAAAATGAATTTTGAATTTTCGCGGGCTGTGTACATTCGACTATAGTTTTTTTTGTTGTGTTGGTACACATATGTTTATCATTTGTTAGCATTATCAGCCATTTTAGATTAGTGGTTTGTTTTTGACAACTGGAAAGGTTAGTCACGTTTTTGTTTGTTCTTCGATTTTTACTTTTGAAAAAAATGGATCAAAGAATTTGTATTAAATTTTGCGTTAAAAATGGAATAAAGTGCTCCGACGCACTTAAAATGTTGACTGTGGCATTTGGCGAGTCTACTTTGTCTCAAAAAATTGTTTATAAGTGGTACAAGCGCTTTACAGAAGGCCGAGAAGATGTTAATGACGATGAGCGTCCTGAAGTTGTGGAAAAACAAATCATGGATTTCATTCTTGTTTGGTGACTAGATCTGAATATCCAGATCTAGTCACCAAATCTTTCCGACCTTTCTTTTCTCCATCTCCTTTCCATCCCCACTATCTCCAGTCTCACAACATACCCTAAATAGGGCTGTCATAGTTTCACTGGCTCCAAACTAAAATAATAAATAAATCTATCTACCTTTTTTCACTGTGCATCTGCTTGTCATTTTTAGTGTACAATTCATTCAAAAGTGCAACCTCTCGCTCCTTCCACAACCTCGCAATCCTCAGATTGTGAAATAATCTATTGGCAACGGTTGAATCTCTAGCCATACAACATCAAACAGAGTTGTTCACCGGGATAGAGTTTTCACCCCTGCTGTCTGCTGTAAGCCCTGCGCATTTTATTTCCAAATACGGCCTTTCACCGATGACAGAAGTGGTATGAGGGTTGCTGTATTCAGTCCACTAAGGGCTGCCGATTTAAATTCTGGTTTCAATCAAATTATCGTTTGTCGGAGAGCTTGAAGGAGGTCGCGGGTTCGAATCCCGGCGTTCGCAAATATTTTTTATTTAATTAATACAATTAATATTAAGTAGAAATTAAGATTTGTACAGCGCCCTTGAGGTGATTTTTCACAAACGGCGCTATACAAATTATCCAAATATTATTATTATTATAATATATAGTGTATTTGCGGCACGTGACAGCGTGGTACCACTATTCATAATCGAAACGTTGCTTGTAATGGCTTTAGCCGTATTTGATGACCGGATCGGAATAGTCAAGTAGTTCCCGACCTTCCTCTTCCCTATCTCCTTCCCCTCCCCGCTGCCTTCAACCTCACAACATACCCCGATTGGGGATGCCAGAGTTGCACTAACTCCAGCCGGTTGGAAGCAGTTGGGACTCTTGTGCGGTATTCACTTTAAAAAAAAAATTATATGTAGGAAAAAAACGAAAGTCAAATTATTTCATGTGAATTGGTGACATCTTTTTTTTTCAAATCGGTAGAGGTACCACTTCTTGATTGGATTATCTATTTAGTGGCTACTAAAGTAATAATAATAATCCTTATTAAAATCTTTTTTCAAATTAACATGTAAAACATATACAGGTGTATATACAATGATCAATATATTTAAATAAGAGTACATTGGAAACTATATTTATGTATATATATAGTATAAACAGTAATTAAAAACAAGTATAGGTATTATGCGTAATCACTTAATATACATATATTAACTTATTTTTTTGTATAAATTAGTTATTACTTTAGGCTTATCATAATCTGTCACACTAGGCAAAGCCATATTGAGGCAGTCATTTTTGTGGATTGTTTTTGTTACTTTAATATTAAGTCTGTTTTGCTGTTTATATATACAAATAAAGTGCGTACGCAATGCTTGAAACTTTACAAACAGCGCTATCACGTTGGTTTCTACCACGTTAATCAGCGCCATCCCACCCTCGTGACCATAACAACTAACTACCTTAACTAATTTAGGTATATAAAAATGATATTCTCGATGATATTAGCGCATTTTATAACTTAATTCATAAATGCATTTATTAAGTAATTCATCGCGTTTAAACAAATAAAATTAATTAATTTTAAAATAAACATTTTCGACTAACGCCAACTCTGATAGCGGCTTAGAATATATCCAAGCCGCTGGCGGTTTAGTTTTGACACACGTCAAGGACGCTAGTTACTGGTTTAGTCACAACACACACATCAAAAGGAACATAGTGAGTAAATCGTGAAGGACCGTAATCGGTAGAAAATTTCAAACTTTTGTATGTATGAGCAATTTTTCCATCCAACGTAGCAGAAGACGGCTTACGGTATTAATACTATCAGATGTACCTAACAGAAGCACTCAATACAAAAGTATTTTTAACTTTAACAAATATATCGGGACTGAGTCATTTAGATATTCTCTTGTACTTAGATTGCATTCAGTGGGTAATTATTTCGCAAAAATAGTAGATATATTCAACTGCACTGAATCTAGTTACAAGAAGCCTATTATAGCATGCCTCTTTCAAAAATACTCATGTTAATTTATTCAGTTGTAATATCTCTATAAACTTATTTTTTTTTTTGGGTGCTAACCATTTAGTTAATGTTATTTTTGTATCACTTTTATTTTATATGATGTATTACACAGCTATGTAAAAGCCCATACGGGCGTATATAATTAAATAAATAAACAAATAAATTACGGTACAATTTATTTTTATTGTTTATGCTTTTCTAAATATGGAAAAAGGCACAGCACCTTGCGTATAAAAATATCCCTAATGTGTTCTCTACATAATGATGCATTTGCCTCTCCATTCGTTCCGGCAAGGTTTGATCCATTACGAAGATCAATTAGTAAATAGAGGAGTCCACCGCACCTCTTTGTTGGTAAAGCGATCGGTTACCTCCCCGGCCGTGACTTGTTGAATATGTTCTGAGAATAGCTATACGGGACGTAAAAAAACACAAGCCCTAAGAAATAATAATATTTTTTACAAAAAAATCGAAAAATAAAAAATTCCAGTTGTCAAAAACAAAACTTTTTATTTTATTCTTTTATTGTAACATAAAAACCATAATCAAGTACACAGGCTTCTACATATAAAGGTTTACATTAAATAGTAAAAAAATAAAATGATTTGCTCAAACAAAGGATAGAATAGTTGTGAAAACTTAGATGAATTAAATAATGTAGATACGTTACTGAGCAACGCGCGTGAAGGTACCAAACCGAGTCCGAGAGACATACCTGAGATTTCCTGCGTTTAGTATCACACAAACATTCGTTCGACAGACAAGCTGTCACGAGAAATAAGAACTCTTCAACCGCAATAATGTGATATAGCGAATGCAGATATACATAGGTGTGTGAAATACAACCGTTTCCGTACGTCGTACTGTCCTTGACTAGACGCTCAGTAAGTTCGTCGGGGAAGAGAGATTATAACAGTAACGCGGGACGTTCATATAGCTATCTCATCCGTACACACACACTCTGTTTTAGTATTGCTATCCTTTTCATAAGCGTTATAAGCTTTGAAACTTAAACCAAGTCCGTGCCACATTTATCGTTCGATTTGTATGAATATGACGTGTCTCGTATTTCACGTCTATGTGTGAAAAAGTGTTTGATTGAATATTGGTAGAAGATATATCTTCGCTGGAAAGGCAAAAGGGCTTGAGCGACACTTTGGTAAAAAAAAAACAGTTAAATATGCAGTTTTGATCAGTTTTTTTTTCTGCATCTAATGATTTGACTCTCGATTGATTCTGAAGACTTTTGTGGCCCTTCAGCCATCTAAAATATATTTACCATTTGGGAGAAGGGTCGACTCAATCGACACAAGTTTGGGTCTTTTTATCTTTTGGTCGCTTTAGGTAACTCAGGAGGAGCATCGAGTTACCTGAGTAAACTTTTTTTCAAAATCCAACCAGGTACAGAAGACTTATGAATTTTATTCTGCAAAACAAGAAGTGCTCTGGTGTAAACTTCCCAAAAAGGCACTTCAGTCCTTTTGCCTTTCCGGCGACGATATTGTATTATAACCCTCTTGTATCTACATTCCGTGCTGTTAAATACATAAGCAACCTCTGCGTGCGTATTACCAACGCCATGCAAACTAAGTACAAGCGAGTGTCTGAAAGACTCAGTCCTGGTATTATTGTTACAACTAAATAGAATTTTGGACCGAGTAGTTCTCGTTGGTATGTGAAATGAAATAAGGTTCAGTAAATCAGGGCTGTCTACGCTTAGTGGATTTAACTACCTCAAGGGCACTTTACAATGGTTATTGAATAATCCTTTTTTTGTGTATTTTTAATTATAATAAAGCTTGACTAAAAAGCACTGAACTAGATATTTTTGTCTTTTAAAATGTATCACAGCCATCTATAGTTCCCACTCATAAACAGCATTTATTAGTATTTCACTTATGTACATTTATAACATCAGCTCGTGCTGTATATCTACTCAATTTTTCCCCAGTTGTTGGTACCAAGAGTATATTAGTAGACGGCCTGCAAGGTCGAGTGGTAAGACGCTCGACTAGGAATCCAGAGGTCGCGGGTTCGAACCCGGCGTGCGCAAATATTTTTACTTAATTTTATATGTGTTATAACACATTTAATTCATATAAAATAATATATAGTATATTTGCGGCACGTTCCAGAGTGGTAGATACTCTAAGTATCGCCCTGGTGGAAAGATCACCATTCAGAATTGAAACGTTGCTTGAAATGGCTTTAGCCGTGTTTGGTGACCAGATCTGAACAGCCAGGTACTTCCGAATCTTCCTCTTCTTCATCTCCTTCCCTCCCTACTACCTTCAACCTCACGACATTCCCCGTTTGGGGATGCCATAGTCTCACTGGCTCTAGACGGTTAGGAGCAGTTTAGACATTTGTCTGGTATTCACGGTAAAAAAAATGAAAAAAATATATACTAGTATTTTCGTAGAAAGTAATCATTTTGTGGTTCGACATATTAAAAGAAATGAATAAATAGCTTTGTGTGGTCTTATACAATGTTATTTTTTCATTTTCTTTGTATATGGTATTATAGTTTTTAATTTCATATTTTCATCTTCTTTTTTATTATACTATTCCCATTTATCCTTTTTTAAATATTAGTGCATTTTTTTTTCTAAAATGTTAA